>SJYO01000647.1:32137589-32581023 GCA_006410555.1 Capra ibex | reverse complement strand
CTAGTCACGTTTGTTTATCTCCTTTTGTTGTCTTACCCTTTCTGATCTCTAGAGAAGTTCTTTTAATCTCTATGGTTCCCTTGTAAAGTCCGTTTCTACCCGAGCTATTTCCTGTCTTTACCATACCGGGATTGTCTTCGTCTTCCATAATTCTTCTCCACCGTTCTTATGTGTCTTCTTGACATGTTTTTTCTAGAAGTGCTGGGCCTATTAGTGTTACCACACTAGTGAGTAGATCTCGGTGTGTAGGACCTTACACTTCAGTTCACCCGGAATCTTTCGTAGTGATGTTTGTTTCGATCACCTCCACTACCGTAAGGTCAACTCGACAAAGTTTAGGACTTTCTACTACGACACTTTCACGCCGTGAGTTATACGGTCGTTTAAACCTTTTGAGTCGTCACCGGTGTCCTGACCTTTTCCAGTCAAAAGTAAGGTTAGGGTTTCTTTCCGTTACGGTTTCTTACGAGTTTGATGACGTGTTAACGTGAGTAGAGTGTACGATCATTCCATTACGAGTTTTAAGAGGTTCGGTCCGAAGTCGTTATGCACTTGGCACTTGAAGGACTACAAGTTCGACCAAAATCTTTTCCGTCTCCTTCGTCTCTAGTTTCACGGTTGTAGGTGACCTAGTACCTTTTTCGTTCTCTCAAGGTCTTTTTGTAGATAAAGACGAAATAACTGATACGGTTTCGGAAACTGACACACCTAGTGTTATGTGACACCTTTTAAGACTTTCTCTACCCTTATGGTCTGGTGGACTGGACGGAGAATTCTTTAGACATACGTCCAGTCCTTCGTTGTCAATCTTGACCTGTACCTTGTTGTCTGAGCAAGGTTTATCCTTTTCCTCATACAGTTCCGACGTATAACAGTGGGACGAATAAATTGAATATGCGTCTCACGTAGTACTCTTTGCGACCTGACCTTCTTTGTGTTCGACCTTAGTTCTAACGACCCTCTTCATAGTTATTGGAGTCTATCCGTCTTCTATGGTGGGAATACCGTCTTTTGCTTCTTCTTGATTTTTCGGAGAACTACTTTCACTTTCTCCTCTCATTTTTTCGACCGAACTTCGAGTTGTAAGTCTTTTGTTTCTAGTACCGTAGGCCAGGGTAGTGAAGTACCCTTTATCTACCCCTTTGTCACAGTCTGAAATAAAAAAACCCGAGGTTTTAGTGACGTCTACCACTGACGTCGGTACTTTGACTTTCTGCGAATGAGGAACCTTCTTTTCAATACTGGTTGGATCTATCGTATAAGTTTTCGTCTCTGTAATGAGACGGCTGATTCCAGGTAGATCAGTTCCGATAAAAAAAAGGTCATCAGTACATACCTACACTCTCAACCTGACACTTCTTCCGACTCGCGACTTCTTGACTACGAAAACTTGACACCACAACCTCTTCTGAGAACTCTCAGGGAACCTGACGTTCCTCTAGGTTGGTCAGGTAAGACTTCTTCTAGTTGGGACCCACAAGAAACCTTCCTTACTACGATTTCGACTTTGAGGCCATGAAACCGGTGGAGTACGCTTCTCAACTGAGTAACCTTTTCTGACACTACGACCCTCCCTAACCCCCGTCCTTCTCTTCCCCTACTGGCTCCTACTCTATCGACCTACCGTAGTGACTGAGCTACCTGTACTTAGACTCACTTGAGACCCTCAACCACTACCTGTCCCTCCGGACCGCACGACGCTAAGTACCCCAACGTTTCTCATCCTGTGCTGACTCACTGACCTGACTAGTCATTTCCGGTTCTAAAAGTCATACCTTTTTTCTACTTTCTAGTTTTTCAATTTGAAAAAAATTTGAAACAAAGTCAATTCAAGTCAAGTCAGCGAGTCAGCACAGGTTGAGAAACACTGAGTACCTGACGTCGTACGGTCCGAAGGGACAAATAGTGGTTGAGGGCCTCGAAGGAAACACATGGCTTAAAATTAATCTTTACAGTCGTACATGTGAACTATATGAAATGGACAACTTACAACTATTTATTTGTATACACATGAGTAAAGGATGAAGACAGATGACTTTTCCGGATCCTTATCACTGGTGGGTTATCCTTAACTAATCCGACTCCAAAGGTTTACAGTAAAGGGTAAAGTGTCTTGGTCCCGAAGGACGTCTTTACCGACTAAGGTCTAGTCTCTGTTATTTACATGTCTACTTCGACCATGTAAAACAGTACTGTCTTTAGTTCCTTGGTGACGTATAATGACTCTAGTACAACCTTTCTGAGTTCTCGGTTATACTTCTTCAAATTCTACGCCTATTAGACTTATAGTTATTTTTTATTGGGTTCCCTAATTTTCAACAGGTTAAAAAATTAGAGTATTTAAGTTTTACTATTTATAAGAGGTAGGAGGGAGGAGGGGGAGTTTTGGGGGTCTTTGTTTAGAATGACCAATGGAAACCTCCTACGATCCATTGATGGAGAAATTAAACTTTTCACCATTTTTTCTTCTTCCTTATACTGTAAATAGGATGAAAAGGACCCGTTTGACGTAAAATCCTAATGGTTTACTCACAAGTCCGTTCAAAAAGATCAATAATTTGTCTCCTCCTTACTGTCCTAATCTTCTCTTGGTAAAATATGAAGGTTTAATACTTTCTTACTTAGATCCTTTATAATTACTGGTACTCACCTACACTGATAGGTTTTCTCTCTCCGTTGGTTTCTAAAGAGAGACGAAGAACTGTCTGTATATGGTGGTAGATATCTTGTAAAATATTTGTTTGTTTGCCTTTTGTTTTGCTTTTTTTAGGACTTAGTCTAAATCGGAGATAGCTTGCTAATTTGTCTTCTTTATGTTGTCTCCTCGTACAATTTACAATGATACCCTTAGATTAGTAGTTTTGGATCCGACAAATTTTGAGACGTCCTGTCTTTCAATCAAAGAAGTTGTTTGTGTAATATTAATCTTTCTCTCGCTTTTATTTTCTTTTTCTGTCCCTATCTGTACACATTCCTTTCGATGTCTAAATTTCTCTAAATACTCAGTTTTCTCGATGGACAACTGTCATACCCGCAATTAACTTAAGACTAAATTTGTTGGATATTTTTGTGTATTTGAGTGAGGTCTGAAACTAAGTTAATACTTGTAGACTTGTGACTGACCCATATATTATGAGTTTTTCATTATTACTAAGTTAAACCCCCACAATATTACTATAACACTAATACCGGTGTTTTTCCTTCCGAAATGAAAATCTCTACATATGACTTCATAAATACCTATTCTACTATCTCACAGACCTTAACCGAAGTTTTATTAGAAGACCCTTCCTTCATCCACCGTATGTCCATTCTGGTCCAACAGATACTCAGTCATTAAGAAATTGGACTCACCACACATAATAAGGGAGATGAACTTGTTGATTCTGCCATAAGTTTCTTCACTTAAATTTATGTTCTAATTTACTTTTCCTTCAAAACCGTTCAATACTTTTTGATCTCCCTAAACCGTATGTGGTGTCTGTATAGTGTTTCACCTCACGGTTCCGTTCGTTTATGTAAGAAACCCTCTAAATTACAAATTTATCGTGAGTATAGATAAGTCGTCAGTATAGTTAAGATTTGAAAGAAGATACGTGATCGTCATTCTCCAATCTTAAAGGATGTTTACGAAGGATTGTTTCTCCGTTCTGAGAGGGTCCGTTCTTATGTAGGGTCGTGATGGGTCTTCGTCGGTGGTTTACTCTTTCCCGACACCACCGTTGTCGTCTATTCCACCCTCTTCTCGACACTCAGACTACGGGTCCAGACCAGTTACATGAATTCCACCCGGGTAAGGGTACCTACGTCCTTGGGTGTCCCAAGGTTTCGGAGGGGTTCTTAGACACGTTTAATTCGTCATACTTCTCACTGTACGATAGTTGTTTTTACACTTTTTTTGGGAAGCCACCTTTTCCTTCTGATTTTAGAATGTTTCGACCATACCAATAAAAATAAGTACAAAGAGGACTGTAGTAATATGTAAAATTTATTATTGTAATTTAGATTAAATTTTTCTGTGTCAAGTCAAGTCAGTGAGTCAACATAGGTTGAGAAACGCTGGGGTACTTGGCGTTGTGCGGTCCGGAGGGACAGGTAGTGGTTGAGGACCTCAGGTGGGTTTGGGTACAGGTAACTCAGTCACTACGGTAGGTTGATAGAGTAAGAGACAGCAGGGGAAGAGGAGGACGGGAGTTAGAAAGGGTCGTAATCCCAGAAAAGTCTACTCAGTCGAGAAGCGTAGTCCACCGGTTTCATAACCTCAAAGTCGAAGTTGTAGTCAGGAAGGTTACTTGTGGGTCCTGACTGACTAGAGGAAATCCCACCTGACTAACCTGGAGGAACGTCAGGTTCCTGAGAGAGTTCTCAGAAGAGGTCGTAGTGTCAAGTTTTCGTAGTTAAGAAGACGCAAGTCGAAAGAAATACCAGGTTGAGAGTGTAGGTATGTACTGATGACCTTTTTGGTATCGGAACTGATCTGCCTAGAAACAACTGTTTGATTACAGAGACTGTGTTCACAAAAAAATTTCATTAAATCCTCTTATGACCTGAAGGGTCCATCACGATCAACCAATTCTTAGACTGACGGTTACGTCCTCTGTGTTCTCTGTACCCAAGATAGGGACCCAGTCCTTTGAGGGGAACTCTTCCTTCAGCGTTGGGTGAGGTCATAAGAAAGGACCTTTTAAGGTACCTGTCTCCTCGGACCACCCGATGTCAGGTACCACAACGTTTGTCAACCTGTACTGACTCGTGTGAGTCGTCGTCCTCTTATGATGAGATTACTCTCATCGGACTTGATACTTTGTTCCAGTCCCTTATACTACCTTTAAGACTTAGAGCTTTGCATTCCCATCTCGATCTATGGTGATCAATAAGTACTACTGTAATAACGTCAAAATATAAAAAGGGGATACTTTTGGACCGTAACCTAGTCACCAAGAGTTCCCTCCTGTCGTATAGAGTATCCTGTCTCCCTCGTCATCCGTTGATGTTAAATTTTTATTAAGGTCCCCTAAGACTGTATGTGACACCGGAGTGATTTCCTGGTGAAGAAAGAACCTCCAGGGGCATCTTGCCGACACCGACTCCGGACACACGTCGATTTTAGTGGACCTAGTGGTTGTCCCTTTCGACCGGTAATAACAAAGTTTACAGGGACATTTAGACCGTGCCGACGGTACAGTCTTTTTCCTATTACCTTAGTGGGATGTGTGTGAGTACTGAATTTGGTCGAGGGACAGACGGGTCGTACCCCCGTTTAAACTCGGTACTTCTGTCATTTTCGTCTCGGTCTCCCCTGGGGTGACGTCCGGTAGACGACTGCTCGTGTGTGTGGTTGGACGGACGGACGTGGTGACGAGGATAAACCTCCTCCCTGCTGCTGTCCGTTCACTGACGTCACGAGAACTGTCAGTTTGAACACTCGTAGAATCTTCTCCTGAACTTTTTTCACAGACTGGTCTGTGGTCTTTATGAACATCGGAGAGATGTCAGAAGAAAATAGGGAACTGTACAGACTCTGATAATACCGAAGACGATTATGACTGACTGAGTCAAACCTGTTTTGTCTATCTGGTTATTGTCGTAGGGAGTGATGTTGACTAAGACTCAAAGTGAGGACGTCACCGGAAAGTACGGTCTATCTAAACAAAGAAACTATTAATGTCACGGATGTTTGGACAGGAAGGAGGTCATTCTTCCCTTTCCCCGGAAGATATGTTGTACGGGTTTTAAGTCACATGGTCCGACTTCACTCGTCGGTCTACGAGATGTGGAGGATACCAACATTTCCACTAAACCAAGGATCATTTCATTCCTACGAGAATAGATATGTTAGTGTGCGTGTCACTCCAGACCAGATATGTTGTTGTACCCGTCGTTCATTTTTCCTCATCGGAAAGGTTTTGTGAGGTAGTAGTGTTAAGATACGGGGGAGTGTCTTAATTTTCGGAACTATTATAGTTCATTACGGGTGACAATTGAAAGTTTACCAAAGTTTCAGTGTTCCTCCCTCCACCCTCCCTCCCAGTCCTACCCCTTGTGTACATATGGGTACCGACTAAGTACACTTACATTCCGTTTTTGGTGGTGTTATAACATTTCATTAATCGGAGGTTAATTTTTAAAAAATTTAAGGTTTTTTTTCAGTGTTCCGAATAGTTGTAAATATAAATTAAGAGTTTTAATGTGGGTAACGTTTCAGTTTTGGTTTGATAAAATCAACTCGAGATTTTGAAGAGATATACAACCTTATTAAAGATGAGAACGATGAAACAATCATAATGAGAGAGTTTAAAGGGATTTCCTAATACAAATCCTTTGTTTTTCACGATACTTTTAAATCTGAAAACTGGTAAGTATCTTAATCATTTGTAGACATTCGATGGGAGTAGAAAGAGTAAGATCAAAAGCGGTACAAAAATCCTGTGACAGTTATACAAGACACAGGGTCGTACTTGTCCTGAACCCCTCCTCTACTCTTTACTCAGGAAACATTTCCATTTCTTGATGAAATCCATATAGTTCGGTACCCATAGAATAGGGAAATGAACTTGTATTCTCTCAAAGAAAAGGTTCTTTCGACGTCATTTCCACGTCTAAGTTCCTAGATCAATCAATGTTTTATACTAGAACCATCCTTTACTCGTTTTTGGATACCCGTACCTATTTTCTTCTTGTTAGTCGGATCTGTCTTTTTCGGTGAGTACCATAGTATTACAATTCCGGACTCTACCTGATCTCTGTGTCGGTCTGATTTGTAATGGATTTTGTTTTCGTTTTTGTTTCGTGTTGTCTTTTGTTGGTTTGTTGATTTACTTTAAATTTTACAGGAAAGTTTTCTAATCGGTCCGGCTTGACCAGTGTTCTATTAGAAGTAATGCCATTAAATCAATGAAACCAGAATAATATTAATGTACGTCAACAAAAGAACTCCACTTAAACTGTTTCTTCCTGTTTATACCTGCCGACACAGATACTTTTCCTCTATAAGACTATCGACTCCTGTGACAAGTATAGTTTAGTTTCCGGTTTTATGGACGTGTCGGAACATTTCATCCTCGTGACCTAGTTATAATATGACTGAAGGAGGGACTAGAATGGATGGTAATTTATATCTTTTCGGAAAACCATGTCCTCCGACACGGACTGATAGTGTTCGTAAGGGGTGTATCGTTTAGACTTACTTAGTGATCTTGTAAAGGTTAAGACTTGATGATCATATTATAAATGTGAGAAAATTCAAATGATCTTAATAATAAAACTGATAAAGATTTTTATATATTCGGGAAAGATACAGTGAGTCGGTATTCCGTAAGTTCAGTTGGTCTCGAGAATCAGTTTCGACTAATTGTCCACTTAATTCTGCTCAATTCCCTTATTGTTTTATAAACTTCTATTGTGTCGATACGCTATGTATTTTTACATTGACATTGTGAATGGATAGTCGGGGAAGAGGTCTCACTTCCAAAACAAACATTTGTATGTAAGTTTTCGGTGTTACACTTTTTAGAATAAGTGACACAACACCCAGGGTTGATAAGCTTATATGGACCCCCATTTTTCTCTTCTGTTAGACAACTTCTTTTACTCGAAGGTAGTATTGTTTAGGTTCCTATTGTCTTTTTCTATGTGATGCATTTGTATGTCAGATGATCTCGTGCCTGACTTTCTCTGAGACTTATCCGAAGTCTGGGACATGGACGAGGAATCCCGATCGAGGTTGACTCGGATCTTTTTAATGTCGTTTTAATCCCTCCAGGTTGAAAGGTCTCTTACTTCATCTTGAATCTAAACCAAATGGATCTTTTAGTTTGGTCCCCGACAAGTCGAGTTGAGGGTTTACAGTCATGTTAAAATGTAGGTACTCTGTAAATGTGACCTCTTATTGTCGAAGATAGGAATGGAACACCAATCCTTGCACGGACACGTATCCACGTGTTTGTGTGTGTTTTAGTTTATGAAAGGTTGAGTTACTTTAGAAAGTGGGTAACCTACTTTACGTACTTTAGTTATGACGAAAGAGTAAATCTTAAATTTTTTTTTTTTAGGTGTCTTTGATGACTTTTGGTGAGTGTCAAAGAACATAAAATTACAACGAGGATTTAAGAGTAATCCTACACTTGGGATATAAGAATGCGGTCAGGGGTCGCACTGACGATCCTACGGAAGAGGACCGGTCTCCTTCACTACACGTCTCCACTCGGTCGGACGCGACGTCGGAGGGAGGACCGGCGTCCCTCGACCGTAGACGTGTGTCACGTCTCAAAGCACCCCGTCCAGAGCTCGTAGAGTCGGATAAATGGGAGACCCAGAGGGACCTCCGAAGTGGAGACTGTTTGTTCGTAATTAGAATCTCGTTGAACGGGGAAAGTAAGAGGTTTCCCTGGACTGTCAAGTGTCCAATTACTTGTTTGCCTGAGAAGACTCACAGTGAGTTAAGGTACCCCTTGCTTTACACGATGTGTGTAGGACCTTAAGTTTTCTTCCCGTTCCGTTTTTTATTGTCTACTTGACTATTGTGAGAGGGTTTAATACTTGATACACGAGACTTCCTACGTCGCATAATTTGCTTGTCTAAAGTTAATCGTCTACTGTCTGACCCGTTCCAAAATCATTATAGAAGGGAGGCGACACATTTTGTTGGAAGGTAAATCTACTACATTAAAATGAAGACTCAATTAGCGACAAGTGATTAAACCATTAAAGGAATGTAAAGAGTAGGGAGGTTCAATTGACATATTACATTTACGGTTAAATTTTTTTAAGTGTAATATCTCCGATATAAACCCCCAAGACACAGTACTCGATAAAAGGGAGGACAAAGAAGTTCGGACTTAGAGTGACGTTAGGGACACGTGGAGTAAATCGGTAGACGAGGAACTGTACTCGACTAGCGAGTAGAAGTATTGGTTGTCATTACGGGAGAGGACCTGACCGACGAGACACAAGGGTAGGGGCGACGTCCCTCTGTGGTACGAAGGACACACCTCTCAGTCCCGTTGACGACACGAGTGGTAGCGGGAGACCCATTCGTCCTCCAACCGATACTAGACAAGAGAGGTCGGAAGTCCCGTCTGTCTTCCACCACAACTGAAATGACCCAAACCCATCCACCTACCCCAAGTGAATTTTATTCAAGATTTACCAGACTCATCTTGTCTAACACAACAAGAAATGACGACCGTCATTGTTAGAGAGACCCGAAAGACCTTGCCTTCCCCACAACAATTCGGACCGTGGAACCGGACTTAGATTAAAATAGGTAAAGGAATTTGGGTGTCCTTGAGTTGTTCGTCTCGTAAACGTTGGCGTGTACCAGCACTGTCACTCACGACGATAGACGTTGGAACCTCCCTTACACCAAACCACCTTAAACTAGTCTAGTAAAAGGACAAGAGATCCAGTTTAGAAAGTTTCCTCTCTATCGAAAGGGTTATGACTCCTCTATCTCCCCGTTCCCTCCCTGATTATCCTGGAAGGGGGTCACCGTCAAGAAT
The DNA here is from genome assembly GCA_006410555.1 of Capra ibex. Lineage (NCBI taxonomy): Eukaryota > Metazoa > Chordata > Mammalia > Artiodactyla > Bovidae > Capra > Capra ibex. The sequence goes on along the minus strand of SJYO01000647.1, from coordinate 32,571,523 downwards.
TCCAATTGTCAAGTCCGACTGGATTCCCCTACGTGATTACAAGGGAGTGAGAGAAAGAAAAATTTTGTAATATACCTTGGTCAGAGGTTCAAATCTATTGTCAGTAAAGGGTTTAAAATGGGACCACATTTATAGTCCTCACCCTCTTTAATTTCTTGAAAGGGGAGAGAGTAGGGGGCTAATATCCTTTGACTTTTATTTTTTGACATGACCTTATATAAAATGTCGGAATTACTATCACAAACACTATCGATTATTTTATTATATATACTAACGTTTTCGTAACTCTCTACGGAGGTCTATTTTTTTCAAGATATATTTACTTCTATTACAATAGAGACGACGTATTAGGACTCCAGTTTAATCGTTAAGTGGTGACATGTAGTGTGAAGAACTAATCGGACAATATACATTACGAGTATTGTTGAAATTAATAAGATCAAGATGTTATGAGAGATTCAGAGGTATTTTAATATCGGATTAAATGTTTTCACCGTATTTCAGGAATGAGTTTATGTGTAATTTTTTACCATTGTTTCAGTGTCGTTTCTTCGGTACGAGGAAAAGAGGTCGTTCCTTAGCAAGTCGGCTCCTGAGACAGGAAGTGACTTCTAGAGCTGATCTTTATCTTTTGTCCGAAATTGATTAGGGGGTTGAAGTCACTGACCATCGCGTCGGACCTCGAAAGGTAATTCTTGAGTCCCCGGGACAGGTCGAGTCCCCTTTCGCACGGGACTAGGTCCTCGTTACAGGTCTCCCTCTTCCTCCTTCGTGGTAGTTCCATGGTAGGAGTTAGTGTCCGTCTAAAAGGAATACTCCGCGTGTTACCTTGTAGGACGTCCGTCGTCAATGTTGATAGGTTCGATAACTTTTGGGTTCCCGACCCCTACCCTCTCTCTCTCAAGAGAGATGGAAAAAAACAAAAACTTTTTGTTTTGAACGAAGACCCAATACTGTGGATTGTTCTTCATCTAGGATTAAAAGAAACAGTGTTTTCTAAAGCTCATTTTCCATTTTGAATTCGAATTAAAAAAAGAAAGTTGTAGTAGAGAGGTTACGTGTGAGTCTGAGACTAAATTGGACTACTATTCCCGTCAACGTCGATCACTGAAGTAGTCACACGTCTTTCCTTTCGACGACTTTTTATACTGTCGATAGGAAACAAGAGAGACTCCAGGAGTTGTCGTCGAGTCTGTCAACCTTCTATTAATTTTGAATTTGTCCCTACTCCTTCCGTCTATACGTTGTCTAACCGGTAAAGACTACCTCTACTTACGACAGGTGTGTTCGAGACCGCGTGTCAGACAAAGGTTGCCAGAGGAGGGAAGGGATACAATCGACAGAAGATCAGGACGAGTGTTGCTGACCCCGGAGTTGTCAAGGTTTGTCCGACAAAGTCACGTCTTCAAAGATCCTCGATATTATAACACCCACTTTTCTCTAAGAAGAAACTATTTTAATTTGGATTTGGGGGGTACCTATCGTGAGATTTTGATTCTTCGTGATCTCAAAACTTCATGATCGAAATCACCGATTGTCTTGGTCCAAACAGCGGGTCGAGATAGTGAATTAATCGACACAGCGATATCCTTTTCTTCGAAATTTGGAAAACTTAGTGTCAAAGGAAGAGATATTTTACCTAGTTATGTGTTTAGAATATACTATAAATTTACTCTATTCATCAATTTCATAGATCACGTCCCATGCCGTCTCATGTCATAGTAATTTGTCTTTACGTTTGTCATATAGGAACCTTCGTCTTAAAGAAAACCTGAAACTCTGACAAACCACAGACCCTCGCGTAAGGATTGATACCCACAATTTCACCACGTAGGTCCGGGTTTCTACCTGGAGTTCTCGTGTCCGGCCCTAATCGACAGGTAAATCCCGGGATGTCATATCCACAATACCCGGTACCGGTCTTAGACGTAAGGTTTACGTCTAATGGACCGAGATACAGTGAAGGACGAAATTCGGGGATCAGAAATCTTTTCAGATAAAATTTACAAGAACTGGATTCATTCGAGACGTGTTTCTTTGTTCCTTTCTTAGGAAACGGGTATAAACCAGGTCGATGGGCACGGATACTTTCTCAAAGAAAAAAACACACGTTTGAGACCTTCAAACCCCAAAATTAAATGGTTCTTTTTATCGTGAAGAATGTTTCTCTGTGGTATTATGGCACTGGATCTTTTAAAAACGGAACCTCTAAAGTAACATAAGGGACGGACAAGACCCCTCCATGATGTTTAAGGATAAGAATTAGAAGAAAGGTAGTAAAGAACAGTCCTACGATGGTATAAAGTAAAGATTCGGTGTTTGTTGTGTAGAAATTGTTTGACTTATGTTTTTCGTCGTTGAACGTGGGGAGTGAAATTTGGACAACCTTATGAAATAAAGAAATCAGAAATCGGATGAACACCAATGTCAATTAGGAATTGGAAACGGAGATCAAAATACTAGTGGATTGAAGACTTGATTCGTCTAAGATAATGTTCTATTCTAACTTAAGTCGTTTTTTGTAAATTTACTCGAGAGTTCCCTATTTGATTTCGGTTTCAGGTAGTCTTAAAATAAGAGAACATTTGTTTTAAAAGAAGAGTTTAACTTGAAATATAAGAACCCAATTTGTTTCTGAGACCTCTTTTGATCTCCATCGGATTCCGACCCTAGGAATTGTGTTCTTCCTTGGGGATTGTAAAACCGAGAAGGAGACTCCAGGGACGCCTCTTAAAACGTCTCCTTCTGACAGGAAACGACACCGGTCTTCGGTGGACTGTTCTTGAAATCGATGTCGTAAAAGATCCCTGAGTCCTGGTACATCCAAACCTTAAGTGGTAAAGGTGTTAAAGGGTAAACTGGAAAGGAACGTTCCTCGATACTTCTTACATGTATTTATTAAGAGGTCGGGTTCTTCGACCATTGTAGACACCCAAAGGGGTCCTACTACAAAAGAAGATCAAGATCCATGTCACAGTTACGAGAAGATTAGTTTGGGTCTGGCCTCCCCTTTCACTGAAGTCCAGAACAACGATTCCGTCGTTCACCTTTTGTCAAATGACGGTCTTACTGTTTTTCGAAGATCTTTTTCGTACAACGTTGTCTTGTCTAAACGATGAGAATCTTTTGGACGGGAGACCGACTAGACACCTCGATATCTAAGAGGAGGTGACTGAAGTCGTTTCCCAGGGTCGTCGTAAACGAATAAACTCTCTCCTTCTGAATAACTTTCCAATTCGTGAGACGTCTCAATCGGATTCGTCTCCGATGACAGAACCTCTTGTCGGGACTATGACAGACTGGTAATCGGGACGTCTCCCTCGTCAATACAAGATCGTTGAGGTGATGAGTTGGACTTCCCGTTTGTTTTGTTCTTCAGTGAAACAAAGGTCTCTTTTAACTACGAAATATCTTAGTTCGTACGTCTCGCCTATTCTGACCATTTATTGATGGTTGTGTAGTATTGGGTCACGTTGGGTTTTGTCTTTCGGTAAAGTTGTGGTCTCTATTTATAAATTCGTGACAAAAAATAAACCCCCTTTACACGTGAAACTTGCCATCCGAGAAAAGGGGGGTAGAGACGTATACATCTTGGATTTTGGATGGTATTACGGAAGTTAGATACTTTTGTATAAACTTTAATTATAGTGTTTTCTTGATATTATAAATAAATGTATTTAGTATACTTTTACTATTATTATACATTTAAACGAATTAAACAAAGATGAACGTGTAAATGGTCAATTATCGGGGACATCCATATGACCCATTTAGACGATAACTAGTTCTAAATTGTTTGTGAACGATCTATGTTCTTTAAGACGATTTGTGACAAACTTCACCTGGTGTTTCTGTCCTGTATTTGGAAGTAGCCCTCTTCAAGTATCACGTCAAATCTTCGATTCTGATTCTGGGTAGTTTGACATACTAAAAACTGTCCTAATTCGGCTTTCTTACTGGATGCAAGATCAGTCTCGAAGTGTTATGTAATCTATATTTTAGCCCCCGTTCAAGGAATTAAAGAGGGTCAGAGTCCGAGGTATAACCATCGTTACCATTCATTTTTCTGTATTCTCGACGACTGGATAAGTGTATACCATCGGATTAGAATTTTATCGATTAAATCGTCGTACTTGAGATTTTCAGGAGGGACATTTGTTTTGTTTGTCGATTTTCTCTTTATTAGGGAAGGGGTGTTGGGCATGTGTGTTGGTGACAGAATAGGTTGTTTATAGTTATAATTGGCTTGTTTATAGTTATAATTGGCTCGTACGCAGTCGATGAGGACGACCCACGACCCTATCCCCTGACCTATGATGTCATTTTAGATAAGGGGTACCTTAAATGTAAAGTCCAGTCCTCTGTTTTTGTTTGAATTTTTTAGTTTATTAATCGGTGATCAACCATTCACTAGATGACTATAAATCGTATGTTGAAGTATCTGTTTGAACGATTTGACCTTCCTATTTGTCATATAATTGTTTTTGGAAAGGGAGGTCCTTATTTTCTTCTCAGTTTTCCCTTCCGTACTGATCGAGACGGACTCTTGTACCTATATGATATTTACTCACATAACATGTATAAATCGTCCTATATCCGTTTGTAGATTAATTCATCTAAAGAATCCTTAATGTTTCTCCTTGACTAAACTTAAGGTACCCTTCTTTACGGAATAAATAAAGTACCGAATCAAAAGAAAAATAACGAAAAAAAGGGGGTCTCTTAATCGAGACGTTTAAAAGTTCCCTAATGTCTTTCTGTTCTACCGTTCACTTTCTATATTTTGTTTTTCACTTATTCTCTCTCTCCATACCTCCCTTCTTTCTTCCCTCTTTCTCTTTTCTCCCTATTTCCCTCCTCGTTCGCCTCCCTCCTCTTCCCCTCTCTTTCTAGTACTTATACGTATTTGGTTAGGGAAGAGACAGACAATACACGATGACACTTGTTTCAGAGTATAACCTCATGACGATTGGTTAAAATGATGAGTTACTTTGTAAACTTTGGTTATGTTTCGTATAAAATTCTTTATCTTGACTTAATGGTTTTCAAGTTATAAACGTAAAAAAGTAATTGAAAAGGGAATCTGGTTCTACGACCCTCGTCTTTTCTCTTAAAGTGGTCAAAATAGAAATTTTACCGACGTAATAGAAAAAGTCAAATAGGTCATCCGACACGTAAAGGTTCTTACATCTGTTTACTCAGATTACCTTAACACGTGATCTCTTTTTCATCTTCTTTTAATTTAAACAATCAAAGGGATACTTAGACATTCTTGAGTAAACCACCGATACTGGACATCGTTCGGACGAAATCCTAGTACTACCCATTCCCTTCAAAGAGAAAAAATTTTGGATTCTGATACCACCCCTATACGGTGAATAACATTGAGTATTAAACTTCCCAACCTCCTCGGACAAGAAAAAAAGGAAATTCTCATCTTCTAATTTGTGTCTTCCTTCTCTCCGTTTCTCTTTCTTTCTTAAGTGGAGAGGGTCTCCTTTTTAGATTCTTAGGAAGATTCTTACATTTGTAGACTGTATGACCCTTTATTCTGTTCTTGACGGATTCTACCAGTCTCACTGCCTTCATTTGTGACTCGGGGTTCAGCTTTCTTATCGATTTCTGTCGTGTCCCTCGTTCCTTCCGTGTCCAGAAGTGAGGTCTGGGGACTCTTTAGTCGTGACCTTAATCTCGTTTTGGTCGAAGTCTTGAGTAGGGTATGCGATCCGGAACGTACGTAATAAAGGTAAATACCTTTTGAGTATGGGATATGTGAATATGTTAGTCCGACCTCTAAAGTGTCGAGTTGTCTTGTGTGTAGGTAATCTCGGAGACATAAGAGATACTCGATACGTTTCTTTGGACACAAGGTCCGTTATTGTCCACGATTGTCTCTTGATTGACTTTACATAAACCTCTTTTGTTCGAGTTGGGTCTTTTCGGTGTGTGAACGGTGGATGATAAAGTTGTGACGAAGCTACGAGTGTTTTTTAAAGTCCCTGGGAGGAAACGGGAAACCCTTTAACCTGGAAATGGATCTCTTTAGCTAGTCCCTTTTCCTTTTTTCTTTATTGCTAGGTGTCTAAATGTATTAGGTCCATAGTGATATTGATGTATGTTTCGATTGTTAGTCTTCGTCTCATCAGTTTCGTTTGTTTTTATTATAATGTCTTTTGAACTTTTCTGGTGAGTGTGGTCGTCGTGTCCTTTTCGCTTACTATTATCCTCTGTCTCTTCGTGAGAACAGGACCCGTGGTTTTGACCACACCATACAACAGAGTCCCAAACAATTTCGGTCTTCACATACCAACTAATGTGACATCTTCGGGCATGTGAGGTCGAAGGTTTGTCGTACTTTCTTATGATTAACGTCGTGATTCTCTAAAGACGATAATTTTAGACGTTGCACAATCTTGAAATTGTGCTCGTTTTGTCTTTTGTTTTCTCGTTCTACGAGGTTCATCACGACGACCACTTGATGTCTCGGACGTCGAACAGTATCCCCGACCCGTCTGTACCCTGTGGAAGTTTCGATTACCAAACGGGTCAGTAAAATTTTCTGTAAAGGGACATGAGTACGGAAAACAGGAGACGTGACTGCTTCAAAACTTCGGACAGGGTTTGGTATAAAGATGACCTACTCGTTCGTCCAACCCTTCACCTCATCAAACCGTTCCTAAAAAAAAAAAAAGGAGGGAGGGGTTTCGACTTCTCAAGTTGGTAAGTACTGTATCTGAAATAACCGTGTCGTAATCACAATTCAGGTACTAGTCTTTCTTTTACAGTTAGAAATGTGAACCGAGTCTTCAAGTTCCTTTCTTTTTGAATGCTCACTTTACGTGTATTCCATTTTCACGTGAAACATTCTGTCTTAAATAACAAATTGTCTGTTCTCCTAAGATAATATACTGATTTCAGTGACGATGACGACACCACAAACCTTAAGAGTAATTTTATTTTGTTTTGACCGAAATTGACAAAGAAAAGAAAATTTAAAAATCTTCTTTTAAAATAAGTAGTCAAGTCAAGTCAGTGAGTCAACACAGGTTGAGACACTGGGGTACCTGACGTCGTACGGTCCGGTGGGACAGGTAGTGGTTGAGGACCTCGAATGAGTTTGAGTACAGGTAGCTCAGTCACTACAGTAGGTTGGTAGAGTAGGAGACAGCAAAGGAAGAGGGCGGAAGTTGGCAAGGGTCGTAGTCCCAGAAAAGTTTACTTAGTCAAGAAGCGTAGTCCACCGGTTTCATAACGTCAAAGTCGAAGTCAGGAAGATTACTTATAAGTCCTGACTAGAGGAAATCCTACCTGACCAACCTAGAGGAACGTCAGGTTCCCTGAGAGTTCTTAGAAGAGGTTGTGGTGTCAAGTTTTCGTAGTTAAGAAGCCGTGAGTCGAAAGAAATATCAGGTTGAGGGTGTAGGTATGTACTGGTGACCTTTTGGTATCGGAACTGATTTACCTGGAAACAACCGTTTCATTACAGAGACGAAAAATTATACGACAGATCCAACCAGTCTCGAAAAGAAGGTTTCTCGTTCACAGAAAATTAAAGTACCGACGTCAGTGGTAGACGTCACTAAAACCTCGGGGGGTTTTATTTCGTAGAGTGACAAAGGTGATAAAGGGGTAGATAAACGGTACTTCACTACCCTGGCCTACGGTACTAGAAGCAAAAGACTTACAACTCGAAGTTCGGTTGAAAAAGTGAGAGAAAGTGAAAGGAGTTCTCCGAGAAATCAAGAAGAAACGAAAGAAAAGACGGTATTCCCACCACAGTAGACGTATAGACTCCAATATCTATAAAGAGGACCGTCAGAACTAAGGTCGAACACGACGAAGGTCGGGTCGCAAAGAGTACTACATGAGACGTATATTCAATTTATTCGTCCCACTGTTATATGTCGGAACTGTACGAGGAAAGGGTTAGACCTTGGTAATACAACAAGGTACAAGTCAAGACAACAAAAGACTGGACGTATGTCTAAATAGTCCTCCGTCCAGTCCACCGGACCATAAGGGTAGGGAAATTCTTAAAAGGCATCAAACAACACTAAATGTGTCAGTTTCCGAAACCGCATCAGTTATTTCGTCTTCATCTAAAAAAAACCTTGAGAGCACGAAAAAGTTTCTAGGTCGCCTACAACGGTTCAACTAGGGACCAAGGAGACGGAAAAGATTTTGGTCGAACATGAGACCTTCAAGTACCAAGTGTATGACGACTTCGGACCGAACCTCTTAAAACTAGTAATAAAACGATCGTACACTCTACTCACGTTAACACACCAGTAGACTCGTAAGGAACCGTAACGGAAAGAAACCCTAACCTCACTTTTGACTGGAAAAGGTCAGGACACCGGTGACGACTCAAAAGGTTTAAACGACCGTATAACTCACGTCGTGAAAGTGTCGTAGTAGAAAATCCTGACTTTATCGAGTTTACTTTTTTTTGGTACAGGACGAGACCTTTGTACGTCCATAAGAGACGAAGGGATTGTACTACTTTAAAGTACTACGGAATCGCACCCTGATAATAGAAGTTGACCCAGTCCATGAGTCTTCCGGAAGTGTTAGACCTTTAGGTACATGAAGTCAAAGCCATTTATAAGAATTTAATGACTGAAAAGGGAGACCTAAAAATTTTTAGAGAGAAATACTTTGAGGATCAAAATTTATAACCTGGAGGAATAGAAATGGACATGAAAATATGAAGGAGATAAATAGTAAAAAAAAAATTTGAGGTATATTCAGAGGGAAAACAAGATTACATTTGTAAAGTGAGGACCCATATATAAACTTTCTTCACTTTTGTGATTAAACTTTTCTATGTACGTGGGGTTACAAGTGTCTTCGTAGTGAATGTTAACGGTTCTGTGTCTTCGTTGGATTCACAGGTAGTTGTCTGCTCACTTATTTCTTCTGTACTATCTGTGTGTGTGTGTGTATAAGTAAGTTACCTTATGATGAGTGTTTTTTCTTGCATTTAAAGGGTAAACGCTGTTGTACCTACCTCAACCTCCCATGATACGACTCACTTCATTCAGTCTCCTTCTGTTTGTGACATACTATAGTGAATGTACATCTTAGATTTTTCGTTGTTATTTGATCAGTCATATTTCTATGTCTTTGTCTAAGTGACATAGCTCTTGTTTGATCATCAATGGTCACCCTTCTCTCTCCCTCCCTCCCGGTTCTATCTCCATCCCCTAATTCACCATGTTTGATACATATTTTATTTATTCGATGTTCCTATATAACACGTTGTGTCCCTTATATCGGTCATAAAATATTATTGATATTAACCTTATATTGGAAAATTTTTAACACTTAGTTAAAAACCTGTGAGTTTTGAATATGAGATGTAGTTATTGAGGGGAGGTATGTGTTTGATATATATTTAAGGATTGAGCCTCCCGTCCTTAATTATAGAGGTAAAATACCAACTTTGACTTTAAATGTCCTGAAATCACGTAGTTATTGACTCAACGAATAGGGTGGTTCATTGTATAATCAAATACCAAAGAATAACCACGGTTTTGGGTCCTTAGTCCCCTTCCTCACGTTACATAACTTTTTCCCAGGAAAATGACCGGACTTTTTGTAAGCCCAGTTTAATCGTTTTGCACTTTCACTTCAGCGAGTCAGCACAGGCTGAGAAACACTGGGATATACTGACATCGGATGGTCCGAGGAGGTAGGTACCTTAAAAGGTCCGTTCTCATGACCTCACCCAACGGTAAAGGAAGAGGTCCCCTAGAAGGACTGGGTCCCTAGCTTGGGTCCAGAGGGTGTAACATCCGTCTGTGAAATGGTAGACTCGGTGGGGTCCAGTTTAATTGCCTTTCTTAGTCCAACATAGTTTTTCAGTCAGTTATAAAGTCTCGTCCGTGCCAATCGTAACCATCACTACCCCAGCCGTCGATAGTTGTACGATACTACCCACCCCTTGGTTTCTAGAAGGACGGGTTTCTCCGAAGAAGGGGGTAGGAAAGACTTTTTAGGAGAACCTCAGTAAACATAACAGTAACAGAGGTCCACCCAGTCTCCGGTTTGTAATAGGGTCCACGAGAGATATGTCAGACTCAGGACGTCAGTAACTCAAGTCATCTGCACCTCAGTGATTCTTGACCAAGGGAACCACGAGAACAACTTACGTCGGAAAGAATCTTGACTGGTGCACGTGATCGAGACGAGAGACACTTCGTACTCCTCCACTGGTGTCCTCCCAAAATTTAGTAAATTTCATCCCGTCCTCCACAGACTTCGTTCCAGGACCTCGTTGTGGGGCGACACACGTCGTCTTCCGTTCGTCCTGTACCACCGACAGAAATAGTAAAAAAGAAAAAAAAACATTAAAACAAGATGAAATACCCTCTCAAGAAGTCGGAATAGTAAACACGTGAGATGGTTCGAAAGGTAAAGACGAAATTATAAAATTTAAAGGTTTACATAAAGTGTAAAAAGTTTACTAGGAAAAATTACCGACGAAGAACCAGATTTCTAACGATCTAAATGAGATTAGAGAGACTTCTATCGTTATTAAAAAATTTGTAAAAGTAGAGGGACATATCAAAAAAAGGATAAACAAAATCAGAAGTACAAAGAGTAATCAAAGGAACTTACAGACCAACAGTTCCTCCAACAGTCCTTCCTTGGGTCTGTATATTTTCCTTTAATACTTCTATATCAACGGACTTACCCAGTTGTCAGTCATTTTGGAGTGAAAGTGAAAGTCTAAGAAATCAAGAGAGAACCTGACTAGTAATAAGATCTTTCTACAAAGATTAGTATACGGACCTTCTATACCCGAACTGATGGTCTCAAAGTCTCACTACTTTTTCCTTTTGTATACACACACCATCCCCTCCATAGTGACTTTCCACCTCAGATTCGGAGTCTGGTGGAGTTGAAGGATGTCATACTAGGAAGAGTGAACACGGGCCAAAGGGTCAAATCTCTGGAAGACAAAATAGAAGTAGTTTCTTTTTTAAAGGTTTCAGTCTTTCTCTTTCTGTTATGACATACTAGATTGAATAAATTTTTATCTAATCTTACTATCAACGGTCCCCGACCCTTCACTCTCTTTTCCCCTCTACAACCAGTTGACCATGTTTAAAAGTCAATATTCAAGACCCCTAGATTATATGTCGTACCTCTGATGTCGATTGTTGACATAATATATGAACTTTCAACGATTATCTGATCTAGAATTCACAAGAGTGGTAATTTTTTTTTCTATGAAGAGACTCCACTACCTTTACAATTTATTTGTATAATACCATTAGGAAAGTGTTGTATAGATACAGTTTAATGGTACAATACTGGATTTACCCTTTTCTTGAACTTTTTCTTATCTATGGTACATACACATATTGACTTAGTGAAACGACACATGGACTTTGATTGTGTTGTGACAATCGGTTGGTACAACAACAACAAATCGGTGATTCAGTACAGGTTGAGAAACGTTGGGGTAACTGATGTCGGGGTAGTCCGAGGGGGCAGGTACCCTAAAGGGTCTGTTCTTATGACCTCATCCACCGGTAAAGGAAGAGTTCCCCTAGGAAGATTGAGTCCCTAGCTTGGACGTAGAGAACAAACCGTCCGCCTAAGAAATGGTGATTTAGTGGTCCCTTCGGGATTAGTTGATATGATGATACATTTTATTTTTCAAAAAAATTAGTGGTACAATACATAGTAGTGCAAATCGGATGTGTTACAATATACAGTCAAAATAGTATTGTCTTAACCTTTTTTCTCTTCTTTATTAGAAGGTCAAAAGATAGTCTCACCCTCTCTTCGTCAGTTTCAACTTACTTCACCCCTTCTCTTCGGTCTCGAGAATTAACAAGGTATTCGTGTGTCAATTGCTTGACAGGAGTAAAATCGGGGAAGGATGGATGGAGGAAGTAGTATCGAAGTTTCCACGGACCACGGGGATTAAAGATTCGGAGACTCCGAGACCCTCAAATCCTAAGGCAAAAAGAAAAAATTAAATGTAATAAATGAATACCGACACCCCGATGAGAGATCGACACCACGTACCCGAAGAGCAACGTCGCCGAAGAGAACAACGCCTTGTACCCGAGATCCCACGACTCCGAAGTCATCAACACCGACGAACCGAGTCGTCGACACCGAGTGTCCGAATCGGCGAGGTGGCGTGCACCTTGGAAGGGTCTGACCTCTAGTTTCGGGGGCTGAGGATGCGACCGTCCGTCTGAGAAATGGTGACTCGGTGGTCCCTTCGGGACCTGAGTCAAAAGAGCTCGGACAATTTAGTAATTGGTTAACAAGTAGACGAAATGTTGAAGAAGGTACAAAAATTAGAGGAGCAGGGTAAAAAAAGATAGAGACATCTAATTATGAAATTTAAAAAAGAAATGAGAGTAAGATCATCTTAGAACAAGACTTCCTACACTCTTAGTTACACACAAGTAAGACGGTAGTAGACTTTCGAATTCATATTATAAAAAGTGGTTTCACACAGGTACGGACATTAATACGGATATTCCTATCTCCAAACTAGAAACGACCTGAGTGAGTGACTCAGACTCTGGAACCCAGAAGGTTCGACGATACCGGTGTTCCCATTTGGAAATTTAGCCAGACCATGAATCCTGTTATTGTGTTCTCTATTATTGGTAAGAAGGAGTAGAGGAAGGGACAGAAGTCGGACTCCCGATGTTGAGAAATAAGAATAAGAAAGAACAGAACTTTATTGTGACAGTGGAACATCGACGAGGAGGTAGGGGAGGGGAAGGAACAGGATAAGGAAGATGGTGTAGAAGTTTACCAAGGGAGTCTAATAAATCGATAAAATAGAAGATTTGACCAAAAAGTGATTAATTTACAGGTTTGTCCCTATACAGGTCAGTGTATTTAATAGTGGTAAGACGTCTTTCTAAGTTTAGTAACTCAATAACACAATCGGTATCAGAGGGAGAGAGTTTTTCTTTCTCCCCCCACAATTAAGGGTGACTCATTTTTCTTTTATTGAGGCAAGTAGGAGTGCGACTTTGTCGACGTGTCTGTCATAACCGACGAGACAAATAGAATTATTGACACCTTTTTGTGGTAGAGGAGGGAAGGGTGAGAGAGGTCTTGTTAGTGGTACGAGGTGTACGTCTACCCCACTAATTCTGAGAGACCTCGTCTCTGTCCGGACAGACCACGAGAAGGACGTGTAAGCACGACGTGGGAAGGAGACGACGACAGTGTCCTGGGTCAATCGAGTCTATTGTCGACGACGTCCCCTGGACTATCTAAGTCGACACCCAGCGGACCTCCGAGGGATTTCAGGGTCGGGTCGGTCGACTTAGCTTCGTCTCGACATCCTGCGTTCACGGTTTCATTGTCTTTCATGTATGACATGTAGGAGAAATTAGAAACGTCAATAACGTCGTCTTCGTTTTCTTCTTCCCTGCCTTCTTGTTTCTTTATGGAGTGTCCGTACCCCTCACCCCGCCGGTTCTCAAGATTTGGTCTGTTGACCTCGTGTTCTACGTCCACATTGTCCTTCTTTCGAAAGTTGTTCCGTGGTAAGTTCAAATGACGAATAAGGTCCCTCAGGTTCTTTTAAGAGTTCCAAACCAAACAAAAGTAAGTCACTCAATCCTAAATTCCATTATCCTTTATTAAAGGTTGACTGACACTTGAAAAACACTTCTATTCCTTGCAATTCGTGTGTCCTACGGGTTGGTAGGGACAAACGGGTCCTGACACGACCAAAATGATGACTTTCAGAGCGTCAGGTTCTTCGTCTAGTCAGAGTCCGTTTGGTCCTGTCTACAAGTGGGAGGTGGTGGTGGTCGATAAAGGGGAAGGTCCTGAGACACTTGGACCCGACGTAAGTAAAAGACGAGTCGTAAGAGGAGTAGAAGGTCCCGGCGAGGACGGTGTATGTACAAGAGGTCGGAGATAGTGTGTGTCAATTTGTCTGTTCCCGTACTTTTCCGGTAATACACAAACTGAGAGTCACCTTTTCTTTTGGAACAATAAGTAAGTCTCAGGAGGTTCGAAGGAAAGACCTCAGGGGTAGTCTTCGTGTTCAGAAGATCGGTGTCTCCACCTAGTTTACTAGTACCGTCTTTGACTTTTGTGCCGAGTAGAGTCTCTGACCTCTTTGTCACGTAGGGAGTCATAGAAATTTTACGATTTGAGGTTTTACTTCCTTCGGTTTCTTTTGAGTTAATGTGTCTCCGACTATTAAGGCACACGTCTAATGAGTCCGAAAGAAGAGACGGGAGGGGAGGGAGACCAGGGTCAGTAATCCGGTAAAGTGACGAGTAATCGTCCCTCCTCCTCTTTCCTCGTCTCCCCCTTTCAGTTTGATCGGCTAAAAAGATAAATACTCGTCCAAAGACTCCCTCCCACAAGTTTGATAACCGAGGTCTCTAAGAAACCATCCTTCTCTCCTACCCCTTAACCTCCGACACCGTATCAGATAACTAAAATTAGTAAACCAGAGAGAATTAAGGGTTTGTCTTCTTTACCAACGAGGAGATAAAAGTGACTTTTCCGATCGTCTTCATATTTACAATCTGTTTTTCTTTTTTTTTTATGATCAATTCGGTGAATCCTAGGGTAGAAATTTTTTTTCAGGAAACTATTTGTGGTCTCTGTTGACCATTATGACGGTTAAGTGTTTTATTTATATTAACCTTCTAATACATAATGTAAAATCTTTTAAATGTCTGATGTAATTTCTTCAGGAAGTCAAGTCCAATTTACACTTTAAGGTTAAACTCTTTCTGTGGTTTTTCTCGTTAAGTCAAAAGTTTCAATTGAAGAGTTTCGGAGACAAAGGAGTAGGTATTTTCCCTTTTATTGTACTGGACTGAAGTCCCTCAATTTACTATGTACACAATTCACCAACCAGTCATGGACTGTTCCGTGTATGATTCACGAGTCATTGACCGTATTAGCGATCGCTTATCGTCCATGAGCGAAAATACTGATATAGACTGTAGTAATTAAATCGTTATAAAATTTAACTCCTTGATAATATACGACTTATGACACTTGGTGATCTATACCTTTATTTATACTTACTTAGTTAAGGATTTTCCGGGTGACAAAATTACGTCTGTCAATAATGTTATATATAATTATTTACAATAAAATATTCATGATGTGTTTTATCGTATCATCGTGTTTCCTTACGGTGCATTAGGTCTGACCCTTCTAATCTCTTCCGAAGAACCCACGCCCCCGAAGGGACCACCGAGTCAGTCATTCCTTAGTGGATATTACGTCCTCTGGAGTCTACACTACGAGTCACAACTTTATACTCACCCCTACAGTTCTGTTTTTACACGTACCTTCTTTTTGGGTCCCTCTTCTCATCGTGCGTGTTTACGTCCCTACGTTGTGGGTCCTTCAGACCCTCCTAACACCCGATCCGTCATCTTGACTCAGATCTAACGTGAACCGACCTTGTCTTTAATTTTTACCTTCGTGTCCTGAACCGATACTTCTCCTTTTGTTCTACTACGATGTTCCTAGACAAAATGGGTAATCATCCACCTTCAATAAGCTCGTACAAATTTCTGTTCAACATCTCCTTTCTTGAGACACGTCTCCCCATTTCCGACGAGAAGGATGGTTACTTACTTACCAAAGACTAAATTCTCATGGTGAATGGTCAAAGTCACTCTGTTCCAGAAGGACCATGGGCAAATTTGTGACTCCCCCAGACTTAACTACCAAGAGGTGGGACCGAAGGGTAGTCTTAGTGGGTCCCTTGAATTTTTATATACCTACGGTGGGAACCTCTAAGATTAGTCTTACTCCGTCTCTAAAATTACGTGTGGAGTCCCACCCTTGGTAATCAGATTTAGTATTGTTTGTGGATATCAGTATGTATTTATTTTTGTGTACAAAGATGGAACCCCAATTGTGACGAGGCCTAATGACGTAAGGTGAAGTCACATGACGGTGAGTAAAAAGACCGAGGTAGTGATTGATAAAGTTGATCTCCGGGATACAAACTGAGTACCAAATAAAGAGTCACATGAAGTCCAGAGATACGGGACAACCATACCAAAGACGAGGACCCGTATGGAAAGAGGGGAATAAGGGAATGAAGAGGACCTTTCGGGTTGAGTTTCCCGTGTACGAAGTACATCAGAGGGTAATCATGACTGAATAGAATTCTTCGTCATTAAGGAGGGAGTGGTAACAAGTGTATTGAAGATAATCTCGCACAGAGTGTAACATACTGAGGGTCCCCCACGTCACCATTTCTTAGACGGACGGCTACGTTTTCTACGTCCAAACTAGGGACCAACCTTCATCCTTTACCGTTGGGGGAAGTCCTAAGAACGGACCGTCCGATGTCAGGTACTCCAAGTGTCTCTCAGTCTGTGTCTACTCGTACGTGTGTGTGTGCAACATACTATCAATTCACAAACGAAAAACCGGAAGGGATAACTTGAGACTATAAGGACTTTTGTCTCTGGAAAAGAACGAATAAAAGAAAAAGTTTCGTGGGTCGTATCACGGGTCATCTTACGTTGTCACAGGAGTTTACAATAGATTTACTTACTTAGTTACACCTATTTGTTTGTCATTATTCTTGACATGAATTCTTATGTTCTTAAGTTTTTCTGACAATTTCAAGTAGTTTCGTTTATTATAAATACACGTTAATGAAAAATCTCCTCATATTCAATGAGGGTTTCTCGTTTCCTATTTCTTATAAAGTGCCCACAAAATGTCTCATACTTTGATCCACGAATACAGAACCATATGTTTTTGGAGTTAATTTGTCACGTAGAATAAAAAATTGAAGACAATATTCCCTCGGTTTACGACCACCCTGTCACATGTCTGTCACGGGCCACCGTCCTAAACTACTCATATCTCTTCTTTCCTTTTTGTGGTCATTCCAAAGATTCACTGTTGACAGTCGTCCAACCTCTTAACGAATATTTATGTTGTCTTAATTTATTGGTACCATACTATCGTCTCAACGAGTTTATAGTAGTGTCTCCTCTCTATTTTCAAGGAGAGATCTTTCTACTACTATAACTTTAGACCAAAAGTGAGTATCCTCACAGTCATTGTCCTCTCTCGCCGGGCCTTTACTGTCTTGACTTACTAAATTCTCTTCTATTTCCAAATTTTGTGTGTGTGTGTGTGTGTGTGTGTGTGTTGAGAGGACGAATAACGATACTCTTCCACATATAACGAATGAAGATACCTTAAGTAGTTATAGATAAAAAAATTTTCAATGGGATTGAGACTTTTCAGATGTACATTATTAGGGGTTAAGATAATAATACTAATGTGAATAGGACTTGTGAGACCCTTTTATGAGACCCTTTTTGTCTTTCCTTCTTCTATTTTAATAAATACATTAGTCTCTTCATGTTTCTCCTATTTTACCGAGCTCTCCATGTAATGATCTTCATTACCCTTCTTTAATTCTTTTACCGTTTTAACCCAACGTGTAGTCTGTAAGAGAGTCGTACTAAAAATGACGTTACACTTTCGTAGAAGATCTTATTATTACGATTAAAATTTACGGGAGAATTATTTTACGAGTCCAACGATATCGGATAATCCGTCGTTAATTTTAGTACACTCGACACGGTGAAGAAGGAGTCCAGACGACGTCGTACTGACAGCGTCCCTCATTGTTCCGGTACACTTAGAATCCGTGAGACCCCAATGTGACCGGTCCGTTTTCTACCTTTCGGGTAGTAAGTTTGGTAAATTTTAACCTGTGTTGTAATCTCTTCTTCGTCACCTCGACTCACCCTGCTTGATCTCTTGGATTACATCGTAATTCCTTTTTTTAGTGGAAGTAAGTGCGGTTCCCTGTAAACTTCCTGTGACACAAATTTAAAACCTGAGTGAAACGCCCTCCTCACTCACAGTTGACAGGAACTAGAACGTCGACTGAGATGTGTGTCCCTGAGGGAGGATTTTCCTGATTCATTTCGTGACTGTCGGACTGTCCCTTGTCGAATGTAGAAGTCGAGTGTTTCTTGAAGGGAAAGAAGGAAGAAACCAAGTCACTACTACTACAGTAACACGTAGACACCGAACAATAAAAATATACCTGTGTTTTCGTCTGTCTTTTATGTAATTTCACTACACATTAAAAGGTACGTTTACGAAAGTCTGATTGTTCTCAACACGAAATACTAATTCACCTTTAACCAATAAACGAAATTTATAAATACTATTTTATAAATCTAAATTGTAAATTCCTTAAGTTGAGTACTCTAATTTTTTTGTTGTGTGAAACGTTATAAGGAACCGACTGGAACCATCGATTACACTCTACCGTGTATACCATGGAATCGACACCTTCCTGAAATACATTCTTTGGTGTTGGTACTTCTCATCAGTCTTACCAAAGACACTGATCAAGACAATGGTTTGGGTCCATTGGATCTGGTTTAGGAAATTGGAATAAAAAAAAAAAGGCCAAGAGGATTGTCCTATTTTACTTTTATGACTGTATGGTGTTTGACCTCTTTTTCATTCGGTTTATCCAATTACTTAGTCTATTCCGGGACCCCTACAACTTCACTACTTAAGAGAGACTAGATACTGAAGAGGGTCTCTAAGGAGTTTTAGTAAGTCATTCCATGGTCGAACCACATTTACTTGGTTCTGGATTCTTTTACTTTAGGAGACTGTTATTTTTGACTCTCTGACTCGTCAAAGGTCTGAGGTTTCCACAAAAGTCCTGACACGATTTCAGATTGTGAATATTGTAGTTCCGATTACAACTTACTATCGTTGTATTATTAATGTCGTTCCTTTTTTTCCTTCGTCAATTGTAAATAACTTATGACTCATATACGGTCCGTGATATAATTCGTAAATTGGGTAAAATTGAGTAGTTTAGGAGTAGTGAATATTTCATTTCGTGATGGTGATAGGGGTAAAATCTCTACTCATTTGACTCCTTGTGAGTATCACAAATTGATTGAACGAGTTCGAGTGTTTGACCCTTTATTTTTCCATACAGTACTTCCGATACAAAGTCACATAGTATATTGACCGAACGGGTTAGACCCTGTCCCTACCGAACAACTTGGTGTCCAACGGGAGTGGAGGAAAAAAAAAATTGAATTTGAACGTAAACAGGCATTCAGTCCGGTATCTGGACCCCCGATTAGACGTATCGATACTCTTGACGTCCTTTTGTTCATTGTTTATAGACTGAGTAAATATTAGTACGGTAAGTACGATGATAATGTCCCGAAGGGTCGACCATGATCACCATTTCTTAGACGGACGGTCACGTTTTCTACGTTCTCTGTACCCAAGTTAGGGACCCATCCCTTCTAAAAGACCTCATCCTTTACCGTTGAGTGAGGTCATAAGGACAAACCTTTGAAGGTATCTGTCTCCTCGGATCACCCGATGTCAGGTGTCCCTATGTTTCTCAACCTGTACTGACTCGCGCGTATGTGTGTGTTGACTTCTTGGTTAGGGACTTCCGGTTAAGTTGGGTATTCATTTTAAAAACTTACGAGGAATTACTTGTTAAACATCTATCTCGAAAAAAAATTTAAAGACGAAATTTTTTTACCTTCTTTTCTGACGAATATTTAATCTTTTGACGATCAAAGGTCTTTATTCCAAGTCTTCTTTGTTGTCCTTTCTCTCTAAAAGTAGAGTTACAGTTGACCTATAGAGAGTGAGTTTTCCTTCGCCAATCCCCCTTGGGACCCAGAGAAGAAACGACGACATTCCGTAGACCCAGAGATCACCAATTCCTACTCTTTTTACGGTCGAAGTCAAGAAGTCTTGACTTTCTCATCCTGGACGAAGTATTCACCTAGCTGAACTGAATGGTTTTACATTTTTTCAGACATTCACTTTATAAAAAAATTTTGGGTGAGTTAAACTAAAAAGTGAACAACTCTTCTCCGAAAATGTTAAATTTAAACGTTTTATTCACAGGGGCAAGGAACGGAGGTAATACCGTTGTTCACAGAGGAATCTTACTACACGTCGGTAACGAACCGTCAAAGGAGGTCGAATGAAAGTTCCTTTTAGAAAAAGACAGATGTCTAATTAGAACTGTCGATAACCCTCAGTGGTTCCTTGGTGAGATAAAGGGATCGTGACACCCACGGTCAGTCGACTGTGTTTTTCGTTCCAGACTTTTCCTTTCGACAGGGGCTTCGTGTAGTATGTTTCGTGCATATATGACATGTGAAGTAATGTACCGTCTTGACTTCTCATATATATTTCGTCTCCGGACCGGAGACTTAATAACCAAATACTTAACTTTTGTTTTATGCATAAATTTTAGCTCATAAAACCTCCAACGATTTGTAGTTTTACAAGGATTTATCAAATTCGTAAGTAGACACTAACTAAAATGGTTTTTTTTTTTTTCCTTCTTTTTCATCTTTTCCTACTATTTACATTACCACTAGATAAAATACCCGGAAAAACTTTCTTATCTTCCTTTTTTTGTCTGAAAGTCGAAATTTTGGTAAGTGGTCCTTACCTTTCTTCCTACTAGAAAGGGACGTCACTATGTACGACAAAGGAGATCATAAGGACATGACAACGATAACCTTAAACCGACGTAAACCAGGAACCAATCCATTCGTGTGCACGGTGCGAGAGTTACAGGACTCGCATCTCCGGACTACTGTCGAGGTAAAAGTCGTTATTCCGAAGGTCTACTTGTGTCCAAGTGTCCCAGTTCAAGAAAAAGAACTCCACGTGTTTCGTCTGTAAATGGGATACTTATGGAAGTGGGTGTCCACAAAATTTTACACTTGTGAAATCTTGTTCTCAATTACGTCTATTTGCTAAAGACTGAACTTGGTGTCACCGGTCTTTGGACGACTAGAACGAAAGGGGAAGGTTTTCAACGACGAGAGTCGAGACCGGGGTTCCCACCGGTTATTAAATGTAATTTTCTTACCCTTCTAATCACTTTAGACCAATTAAACTGGTAGAAAAAATTATTCGTTAAGTATTTTCTTAATTCTGATCTTTACATGTATCGTGTAATGTATCATTTCACCGTCAGAGAACTATGAAATGTCGCTGGATCGAAAGGAACCTCTCTTCCTTGAATCTTTCACTAAAGACCGTAACATGACGTCGTCGCCGAACGGAAACTTTCCTTGACGACGAAAAGGAAGCACCCCCCGTCGCCCCTCTGTTTGATGAGTTTCTTCCATGACCTATGAGAAACTTAAGAGGTTTCGATGAGTTGTGAATCTAGACCACAGTACATGTGTCACTCCCGAGTTGTCTATGGAAGTCACCTCCTTCAATAGTCGATATCTTCTCCACCTCTTTTCCGGGTTCCCTCTTATTAAGAACCTTCGAAGATCGTCGGAGTCTGGTGTTTGCCACGAAAGAAAGAGTCAGTCGGTTGTCTCATTCATCCATGTAGATAATTACATTTTCTAACCAAAAATTTTACACGGAGATTAAGATCTATAATCTTATTCAATAATCTATAATCATATCTTATAAGATATGATTTGTCAATAATCTTATTGTCTATAATCTATTGTCAATAATATATGTAGTAGAACTTCCTTACAACGTCGTCTATGCCGTTTTTTTTTTTTCTGGAGAAAGACTTTTTACAGTACAAAAGGGAAATCAGGGACATGTGAATCATTTACACTTTCACTTCAGCGAGTCAGCACAGGTTGAGAAACACTGAGGTATCTAACATCGGATGGTCCGAGGAGGCAGGTGCCCTAAAAGGTCCGTTCTCATGACCTCACCCCACGGTAAAGGAAGAGGTTCATTTGCATCGAGTCACATTATATTAAAAAGTCTTTCATACATGACCCATATACGCACCAGTACCACTACACTATGACCTTTCCTCCTTCTCCACCATGTCGTTATTTTTGATGTCTAAGAAAAACAGAACCCGAAATTTGGATGACGAGGAAAGTCCGGTGTGGTGACAAGACGTAGGAAAATAGGGGTAGGAAAATAGTGGAGGGATTCCTCAGAAAATTCTGTAAAAGAAAGAATAACGGGGATACTAAAAATTATTGGATCCGTATGACACATACGAACACAACACATACATATAGATGTAAAATGTGTATTTTTCTCATTCTAAAAAACCGGGGATTTTGGTCGAAAGTGAGGGAACCCTCTTTCATAACGAGGGAAGGTATTACGTACAATTCGAGGAATTGACGAAATACTGAGTGCCTGGAGAAACTGTTAGACTACTTTCGACACCTGGGAAAGGAGTAAGGGTAAGTGTTATGTAAACATATTTTCAAATATGTGTTAGTCTCGTAAGTAATCGTGGAAACCTCGGACAATTACCCGGGAGTGGATTTGTGGGGAGACGTACGAGAGAACCCCACTGACATATATAAGAGTAGGAAGATTGATGTAGACTCATAAACACTTAAGGTTAATTAGGGAACTCGGGACTAGTCCGAAGTCTGAGTCTACGATCTTTATAGATAAATCTACAGGGTGTCTGTGCAGTTTGAGTTGACAGGTTAAGACTTAAGTGATAGAAGATGAGTTCGGACGAAGATCTAAGTGATAAAAACTAAGGAAAGAAGAGGAAAGTGTCCGTAAGTTGTTGTACAGGACGGGTGACATGGAGGAGTTCTAAAGAGTTTATACAGGAGGAGAGAAAGTGGTGAGACGGGCTCAAGTCTGAGAGTAGAGGGTGGACTCTGTGAGTTCGCTACAGAGACGAAGATAAGGACGGGAAGGCATAGGTTAGGTAAGAAGTTTGAAGTCGGGTTCATTCGAAGACTTTTATGTTTTAGACATTCAAAGACTAATTTGAAAAACTACTGGTTGATTGAGGGACCGTCCTATTTTCTGTTTGTTTTGTGTGTGTACCGGAAGTTCTATTTCAAGATCTCAGGGTCGTCCCGGAGTTTTAGTGACCGAGGAGTTCAAAGGAGAGACACGGTAAAGGAACTATGGGCTACTCCTAGCTGACCTACGTAAAGGGAGTTGAGTGACACGTCGAAGAGGAAGGGCATCGAAGGAGACGGACCTTGTAGAAATCATAAAAGAGAAGACGTGGAAACCTTCATTTGACGAGATTTTTTACACTCATAACATTATGAGTGTCTTCGTCTCCGTCCATTCCCTTCTCCCTATTGTTCTTTATAGAATCTGTTTTAACCGTGAAAGAGGGATCTCGGGAAAGTCACGACTTGATGGAACAGGGGAACCCGTATCGAGAAACCGGTGGACTCTTCCACTCGATTTGACTCAGACAAAGACCCTTAAACCTTAATCCTTAATGACGAGGTCGATCCACCAACCATAAAGAACTTTAGTCTTCATTATATTTAGACTTTACTTCCGTTGGTACTAACCACCATATAACAGTGTCTTCTTCTCTTTCAGAGATCTGTCATCATCATCCCTCTGTCCCCTGATATGTGGGGACCTTCCTGTTGTCTTTATTGTGGTCGAGTGTTGGTGAAAGCTCAGGGATCAAACCAGAGATCACTCCGGACTGGTGTTAAGAAAGGAAGCAAGGTAGTCGATGGGGACATAGGACTAACGTTTGAGGGTCAGACAAAATCGGTCAGACTCATCTAAAGATAATAAACGTTAGATTCCCTGAACTAATACAGTCACAATCATCTCTTGACTGTAGATCATACCTTAGGTCCAACGGAAACAAACAAAGTTTCGGTCCTGATGAGTGAGTAGGACGGAAAAACTTATATTGTATAACGAAAGACACATTTACCCTCCTATGAGTATAATTTTTAGTATTTACATGGAGTAAATTTATTTGATACGTTCGAAGTTACGAGGTTTTTTGTAATTTGTCTCAACTTTTGTTTACTTAGAAACGAAACCCGAAATTCAGAATACTTAATTTAGTCGATAATTAGTCTGAACCTTTTTGTGACCGAAGAAAGGGTATCAGTAATGATATTTTAATAAAATTTCTTAGTTATCTTGAGTGATTGGATGTACTGAAAGACTATGAAAGTGAGTGATCAAATGAGGTCTTGAATAACGATTAATGACATCCAGATTCTCTTAGGTGTATATTCTCTACTTTCTGTATTTAATAAATGTCCCGATAAATAGACGTTACCTGTACGGTAGTCTAAGTTGGAACATTCACAGTGTCCTGGTCAATAAAAATTTAGTCTAACATAAAATATCCTTTATTATTTCTACGATCTCGTCGTGTTATTTAAGTGTGCTTGTCGTCTAGATGTAAAGTAACGTTGTTTACAGAGATCAGATAATTTGTTCACGACTTTAAACGGGAATTGTACGGTGTCTCAATTCCCAAAAGGGACTCTACAAGACGTCTGTACGTCCACAGACTCTGATTCCCGGACCACACCCCTCAAAAAATTTACGGGAGTGTGGGTTTAAAGATATACCTTATACTCTGAGAGTACCTAGACTTTCCTGGACAAGAGTAGATTTTCCTGGAACGAAGACCGTAAATAAAAAGAGTAGACTTTGTAAAAAAGATGAGACGACACTAGGTAAGACAGAGACTTTTTCTTGGTACAAATAGTAGATCCTGAATAGTGTAACGAGAACGACTGACTGACTCACCAGTCGTCTTTTTGTTCAACTACTCAGATCTTACACTCATGAACCGTCGGGGGATGACGGAATTACCTAGAGCCGTCATAATCAAACGACTTTCCACTAGGTCAGACGGACCCTGTTAAATGGTAAAGCACATGACACGTGTCTACTCTAGAAAATAAAACGATCTCAAATTGAAACCGAAAACGAGGTTTGCTGTCTTTTTAAATTCGAGACTTCCCACAAAGTAGTCCGTCGTTACTTATTTTGGTCGGGTCGCACTAACACTCCCTACGACTCTGGTGCGTCCTAGTGGTCTAGAAGTGACCGGTCCTCCTGGTCCCTTCTGGGAGGAAGGTCCCTAGAGCTGGTTGTACACCGTCTGTCCAATCAAGACGGGTCCCTACAGACTCTCTACGTCTGGACACGTTTTTGTGCCCCACTTACTCTACCTACTGAAGAGTTCCAGTGACAGTAACGGTACTAAGTAATTACAGTCTGGCCGACGACGAGACTCGACGCACAAAAGGATTTCGTTATCTGAGATGACAGGTGGAAGACATTTATTATTTAGAGAGCCGAAGGGTTAGAAAGACGTGCGGTCGTGTAACTTTTATTACATTTGCTCCAATCGAGTGTTTTATTCCGTACGTGGGTGTCACTTAGGTTATTTGTACTACACCCGAATAGAAGAAAGTACAGAGGTTTGACAATAGTCATAGATTGGACACTAATGTTAACCCTTTTAATTATTTTAAATTTTTAGGCACACGGAAGATACCGGAGTTACAGATAAAAATTAAAAATACTTTGACTTCCCCTCTAAACATATAGCAAAACCTACTGGACTTTTTTTGTCTTCTGTCAAAATAGGTGTCTGAAGTGTTATTGTTGTTGTTTAGTGTTGTGGAGTCACATTTTCTTTATTCAAGTTAACCTACAAGAGGGGGCTCTTAGGGTGTCTTTTTACGTTACATGTGTTAAGTCGTAGAGGACCCGGTAGGTCAGTGAACACAGTTGTTTCTCTGTTCGTAGAGACCTGGAACTCACTGTCTTAGAAATCGGTATATAGAAGTCGAGTGAGTATCGAGGTTTAGATTTCACTAATTTTAAATTTATAGTGGTTTTAGGGATCCTTTAATATAGAGACATATTTGACGGTCAGATAAGAGAAGGGTGCACCTCAGTATGAGTAATAATTTTCTGTGATTCGGATTAGTGACATACTACTCCATGTCATTAAACAGTGAAAGAGTCCGATAAAGACGTCACCTCTCGACCCCCAAATCACCTGACCACACCTGACTGTATTGGGTAAAAGATGTTTAGTTTTATCCGTTGTGGTTGATCTACTTTTCGGACGTGGTGGTTAGATGTCTATTGAAGTTCCTTTCTTTTTTGTGAAATTTTCATACTTCGTTTTGTCCTATTTTGGGGAAAAATAGTTCTTTTTGTTTAAATAGTAAAAGACATAAATAAAGGAAAAAAATTCTCTTATGTAAGAACCGTGAGAGTCTCAACTCTGGTACCTATTGGTAGACCACGATCTTTCAGGATCTTCCCGACGAGTCTGAGGGGGACCGAAAAGAAAGGCATGGGAGGTGAGTCCGGTGTCCTCGGAGAAAGGTCAGAAGGAAGGGTGTTAAAAGGGTTTGGATAGCACCAAAGGTGGTGAAAGATGGACACTATGTAGGTTTGTGAAACAAGAGATCAATTTTCGTAGAACGACGACGACGACGACGACGACGGCGATTCAGCGAAGTCAGTACAGGCTGATTGAGACACGCTGGGGTATCTGTCGTCGGGTGGTCAGAGGGGATAGGGACCGTAAGAGATCCGTTCTTATGACCTTACCCCACGGTAAAGGAAGAGGTTACGTACTTTCACTTTTCAGTTTCACTTCAGTGAATGAGATAGTATTTTGTCTTTGTCGTTTCCAGACAGTCTAAGACACTTTTGAGATTCGACCCGAAGGAAGAGGTGGACAAAAAGGAACAAAGAGAGGTGGAGAAGGAGATCAAAGAGACATGTCAAACGTACGTACACATACACACACGTAAAGAAATAGAAACCCTTCCCCATCTTAATCCAGGAAGTTATTCGGAAGCCTCGGAATCCCAGTAACCGATAGACACACCTCTGGTAGTAAACTGTTCCTGGTACCACAACCGGGAACGACCGATGAGAAGAGTTCTTCGATTTATCGGTGTTCCCTAATTCTCATTTTACACACTAATTTGAAACCTGTAATTATCCAAAATTCAAGTGGATTATCTCATTAGTGCTAATTCAGTAGTGACACAAACGGTGTAATAATCATGTAATCAATTTTTGTGTTGAACAGGACTTCCTTTGAATGACACTAACAAAGACAAAGTTACTCTGGTATTTTATACGTGAGGTCCCTTCTTAGGATGATATAAATCACAACCCGTCATGTTCATTTGAAAAGTTATGACCAAATTGTTAGTCCGGTTTTTCAACTATGATTTTTAGTTTTGACCTTTTCTTTATATACCTGTAATTTCGTTCATCGTCAACGTAGAAGATACGAAGTCACGAATCGTAAAAAGACTTTTTATTCAAAAAATAGTTGTAAGTTCGATGTATTCCTGTTCTCTTCTTTCGTGTCTTTTCGATTCAAGACATTTGAAGTCTCGATCTAAATAACTATAAGTCTTCACATATCTTATAATATTTATCGTAAACTTTTAGATTATTTAATAAATTTAAATGACATAGGACAATTCTCTTGACAGAATGACTCCGAAGAACAAAATCATATTAGTGGTCTTACTTATTTCGTTAATTATTTTACAAAGTTAAAATTTGTTTAATAAAAAATTTAATACGTACGTACGTGTGTTTATGGTGGGGGTTATGTGTTTGTGTGTTTGTGTGTGTGTGTGTATACGTACGTGTAAGTGTGTTTGGATGTTTTTCTTTGAAGTGTCTTTAGTCGTACTTTAGTTACGGAAAATACACCGGGACTTTCGTGACTATCTGGATACCTATGTGGATGGCTCAGAATCTTTTCTCAGTAACCGAAAAGAGGGGACTGATATCACTGTTCTTTTCCTTAAGTCTCAATCGTCACTGTAAAATCACTAGAAACCTTGTGTTACACGTTTTTTGTGTTCCGGCAGAGGTCCTCACCGACTCTACACTATCAGTAGTGAGACCTCTAAACTCCCCCCTTTTCCGAATGTCAACAGAAAATATACAAGAACAGAAATTCTATTCCGATACCTGACTTAGTGCAGAGTTATAAGAAAGATAGATACCCTAAGATTCAGGGAACTGTTTTCGTCCTGACGTCCTCATCAGTCCGTCACTCTACACGGTCCCGCTCTATTCATCGTCCTCTCAGTCACCTTCTTTACGACAACTCGACAGGTGTACTCGAGAAAGAGTCTTGCGTTTCGTGACTACGATATTATTACTTTGTATTTAAACCAATTTTAGTGCGAGTTGTCTTGACACTTTTCCGAATAAACCTGTTGATTTAACGAACATCGGACGAAAAATAATCGTAGTTCATAAATGACTCGTTTGCATTCTACGTACGATAGTACGATCCTGGCCGTAATTCTTCAGAATCATATTCAATCTTTCACACACGGGACTTTCACGAATGTTAGAAGATCCGTTCAAGTTTATCATTGTATACGATTAGTGACATAACTCATTGTCTCCTACCTTTCAGTCGTTCGTGGATTCAGTCTCTCGATTCCGACTCTTGTTGCAGAAGGTCTCACACCGGATTCTGACGATTGGTATTGTACTTCCCAATGGTCTATAAACTTGAGACCGGTGTTATAGTCTGGAAAGGAATGAGTCTCCTTAAATTGGTAAACTTAATAGCTTGTCTGATGAAGTTCCTTCTGTTCCAGACACCCTTTCCCGTTTGACTTTTAAAGTCCGTACGAACTCAACGATCCCTACCTGTGTGTGTATCTGTGTGTGTGTTTCTGTGTGTCTATGTGTGTGTGTCTGTGTGTGTGTGTCTGTGTGTGTGTCTGTGTGTGTGTGTCTGTGTGTGTGTGTCTGTGTGTCTGTGTGTGTGTGTGTGTGTGTGTGTGTGAGACTCGTTAAGGTCAATTACACCTGAATGTAAGGGTTTTGTCAATTGGAACTCGGTTAGTTTTTTTTTTTTTTTTTTGACATCCTTATTGATACTGTCTTTTGATTTCAGACGTTCTTTTGATTTTGGTTCAGACGTTAGAATATACAGAACGAGTTATATTGACCTTTCGTCTGAGTCCTCAACCCCCGTTTTCCGTTTGAGGTTTAATATGGGACGATGAATTGTTCGTACCCTTAGGTGTTTCGTCATCAGGAAAAAAACTTTTTGCTTTCATTCTACAATACGTTTCACTTCTTTTAAATACCCAAAGAGACCACCGACTTTATTCATTTCTTCACAATCAGTGAGCCAGTACAGGTTGAGAACACTAGGATACCCGACATCGGGCGGTCCGAAGAGACAGACACCTTAGAGGTCCGTTCTTATGACCTCACCCATCAGTGAGGGAAGAGGTCCCCTAGAGGGGTTGGGTCCCTAGTTTGAGGTCAGAGGACGTGACGTCCCTCTAAGGACCAATGAGTCCACCATTTCTTAGACGGACGTTACGACCTCTGGGTCCAAGTTAGGGACCCACCCCTTCTAGGGGACCTCTTCCTTCACCGTTGGGTGACGTCATAAGAACAGACCTTTTAAGGTATCTGTCTCCTCGGAGTACCCGATGTCAGGTACCCCAACGTTTTCTAAGCCTGTTCTGACTCGTGTGTGTGACTACCGATTCACCAGTTCTTAAGTGGACGGTTACGTCCTCTGCACCTAAACTAGGGACCCACCCCTTCTAGGGGACCTCTTCCTTTACCGTTGGGTGAGGTCATAAGAAATGGACCCTTTGGTGTCCCTGTCTCGTCGGACGGTTCGATGTCAGGTACCCCAGTGTTTCCTCAGTCTGGCCTGACTCGTTGATTTATTGTTGTTACGTACACTTCTTTTCGAGTCTCCCTACCAAGTTCGTCTTTCTGACGTTCTCAATTCGTGTACGTCAATCGATCCCCGACTGATTTACCCATGGACAAGAGATGTTTAATTTCCTATAAGGATCCTACTTCTTACAAAAAGAAACCGTTATAGACAATTATACCATCCTTTGTTCTTCAACTCTTTATTTTTAATTTGATTCTCCTCCTTTAACATATGAGTTACGGTCTTTAGAAGGGTGACAAATTTATTATGTTGATGATACAAGTCTCCAATTAAAAGATTTACATGTGTAGAGTTTACTATTTCCTTACATACGTCTATCTGTAAATTCAATTTACTTTTCTTCCGACACTGTTTTAGTAGCATTTAGGTCTTTGTTCTTGACACAATTGAGAGGCTATTTTTCTTTTAGTAATACATTCAGTAATTGGTGATTCTTTGGAGGATTGTGGGAAGTTACGTTTAGTTTAAAATGACGTTAACACATGTTTCTTTTGACCTCTGTTCGACTACATAAGACTATGGTAAGTAAAATAGATCGGATACGTGAGACCCATGAACTATCGAGATATACGAATAATGGAATATAAACAGGAAGAACCTCACCAATATCAGTATTTTTCGATAGGTCATGGGACTAACGTGACCTATTAATCTTAATGTTACTGACGGTAGACTTATATGACACACAGTATTAAAAAAAATTCGCGTAATAAGACGAGTAACTGTGGGTGAGGGGTTGGGACGGAAAACGATTTCCGGTGAGAGGTTCCGTCTCCTATTCAAAGAACTCCCTTCAATCCAAGTAGATTTGGTTAAAGAACCCAACTACATCCTCCAGAGATTATAAAGTAGTCCAAGTCAATAACCGAGATGATGTATATATAAAAAAATATTGGTGGAATAAGACAAATCTTTCATATATGTAAAAACCAACTTGCACTACGTTGAGACAAAACTACATTTATTTACTTTACATTTGTGAAATGTATTGTGAAAGAATAAGGAAATATCTTCTGGATAAAGTCATACGTTGATATATGACGACGGATTATATAAGAAAAGTCTTCTTTGGTACAGTCTGTGTCGTTCCTTCGATAAGACCCCAATCATGATCACAAGGGTAACCTTTGTTAATGAGTATTGTCTTACTTTTGTAGGACAGATAAATCCCTACTTCCCTGTCTGTAATAAATAATGCCGTGGAGAAGTCTTATAGTCTTTGGTTACTATCATATGGTGATAATATCTACTCCGGTTTCGTTAGATAATGGACATCTACTCCTTGTTTAAATTGGAGAAGAAACCAAAAAAGAGTCAAATGAAACATAAAGTAAAAACCTAAGTATGTTTAATTCTTGTACGGGTACATGTATGTGTGTGTGAAAATAATCTAAATGGGTCTTGATAGAGATTGAGGGAAATTATTAAGATCTGGGAGGACCCTTAAAGATCAATGTTATAAACTCTTCCAACAATTCTATCAGGAGAGAAAAAAAGTATTAGTGTAATAGATTTTGTAATTGAATGATGTGTCATGTAAAAAGTAAAATTGTCTTAATGATTAAAAAGATTAGATACTTTACAATATATTAGTTATCCCACTATTTTCCTTTCTTACGTCAATTCAAGGATAATTTTTTCTTTAGAAGTCTAAGAAAGAATCTCTTCTAAAAAATTTTCTATCTCCGTACTGAAGAGAAAGATCGTTGTGTCGACTGACATACACACCTCTTTAGGGAGGAGTACTACTTATAGATTTTATTACTTATTTTGTATAAAAAATTAAGAAAGTCTTCATACCAATTCGACCGTCATTTCATGTCTTTTATTGACCTTCGTTCTTAGAAATTTTTTCTTAGGAAAGGTCCCTACTCGTTCAACAGCACGACTATAAACGGGACGCCATCCCACTGGTATATTAAATAATGGGTTTGGTCCTGTAAAAAATTCATCTTTATTAATTCGATATTGTTTGAGTATGAAAAGGTCCATATGACCTATGTACTAGTGGGATGGGACCCCAATGAACGACTAAGAACCCTCGTCAAACCTAAAATCGTCCGGTGTACATATGTACCCCTTTCTTCTGTTTCGTATCCCAAACTTACCCCACTCAACAACTCAGTCCCTGAGGAGACTTGTTTTCGGGTTCGAGTGTTTCCCACTGTGAATGTCACCAATTGAATTTTTTTTTTATTTTCTTGTCCCTCCTTTCCCTTTTTTCCTTTCTTGTCTCTCTTCCTTACTTTTTTCGTTCATTCTTGACAGAACGTTGTCCTCTTTCAGAAAAAATTGACCTTGAACTAAGAATCATCTTGTCTTTTTGATAAGAAAGGAGAAAAAAGAAATGTATGTATAATTTTCTTTTACTTTTTCCTTTTTTACGGAAATTTTTAAGAATTCGTGTTCATATGAGAGTAGGTCCAAAGTCCGGTCTTAAGTGTGGTGGTTCCATTGGACCTTTCGGACTTTTATCTTCAATGGAAAATTTGCTACAGACCAACCATCGGACAGGAAGTCTTGGTCCCTTTTCGATTGGTCGAGCAGGTACCTCTTTGTACGGATGTACGTCAAGAATTTATTAAGAGTGTTTTTTAAGGTTCCTTATGTTCGACAACTATTTTTCTTAGTGATTTATGTACTCCTTTTTCGTAGTCACTCAGTCTCAGTCGTCTTTGTTGTCAGACTACAATGATTGGATTATACACCTGTTATATTTACTTGTACAAATTATGCAAATTTATTTCTCCTCTGACGTTCACACTATTTCTTTATGTTCTGATAGTTTGGACTGTTTCATATAAATTCTTTTGAGTGTTAAGAATCTTTTTGAAATTTTTTACATTAGACATTTTTTTTTTAGATTTCTTAAATTCAATTGGTCTTCTAGTTTCTGTCGACCTCTTTTAATTAAAATTTTTTCCTTCTATCTCGATTTCTTTAATGTGTCTTTCAACATATCTCTGTTTTTCTTTACTTCTAATCCTTTATACTTTTAGTCTCACTTCTTCGGTTTGTGTAGATTAGTTCTGAGATCTTTCTTCTTTATATTTCTTTCTCTCTCCCCGTTATAAGTTAATCCATATTCTATTGGTAAGAGGTTTGATGACTTTCTGTAATTAGAAGTCTATTTATGGTTACTTGAGGGTTTGCCCCGTTTCTCTTTAGGTATGGATTTATGTATCGACACTTTGTCTTCTTGTAGTTTTAGTTTTGTATCTAGACCTTTCATCGGTCTCTTTTTTGTCTGTATAACTACGTGTCCGAACGATCTAGCGTTCTGACTGTCGACTGAAGCC
The DNA here is from genome assembly GCA_006410555.1 of Capra ibex. Classification (NCBI taxonomy): domain Eukaryota; kingdom Metazoa; phylum Chordata; class Mammalia; order Artiodactyla; family Bovidae; genus Capra; species Capra ibex. Next base: position 32,538,697 of record SJYO01000647.1, on the reverse strand, counting down.
TGTCATTGTTACCTTCTATCACCTTATTGTCGAGACACCTTTTATTCGTAACTGGTTTTCAAGTCAGGGTGACTTTAGTGAATTTTGAAGTTATTTTTCTAAAAAATTTTTTACAGTTTCGACTTTCTGTCCTTCTTTTCTTCTTTTCTATAATTTTAAAACTTCCGACCCTTGACAGAATTGTCTAGTCAAGAGTCGACTAAGGACCAATCGTCACCCCTCCTATTCTTATTTGGAGACAATCCGACATCTCAAGACTTTTCAGAGTCTTTGGAGACTCTGAACTACGGAGACATTGATCTTGACTTTCTATCCACACCTACACCACTTTCGATAATTACAATTGGTCAATCCATAGATCTGAGGAAGGAACAGTGAGTTAGGTCACCCACTAGGGTAGAGGACGACGACGACGATTTAACGAAGTTAGCACAGGCTGAGACACGCTGGGGTTTCTGCCGTCGGGTGGTCCGAGGGGGCAGGGACCCTAAGAGGTCCGTTCTTGTGACCTCACCCAACGGTAACGGAAGAGACTTAGGGTAGAGGATGGGGTTGTCTTTTTGAACCAAATGGAAAGTCTCTTCTGTTTTCTCAGAAACCTGATCTTCAACTGGATTCGTCAACTTGTGTATCCATAGAATGATTTTAGTTCCCTAATTACCTGGTATAAATGATTCCTTATGACTCCATGGGTTGGGAGAAAACGATAAGTAGTTGATCTTGTTACCGTCGATCTGGAAATTAGAGATCCGTTTATAAAGAAAAGGTTTCTTAGACTGATCTGATTCCCCTCCTTTTTGAGGATTTTATGATCGTAGACCCTAAGGTATTGTGTACTGAGTGGTTACCAAGAGTTTTAACTGACGAGTGACCATAGTGGAACTTTCGAAATTTTTTATCACTACGGACACAAGGTGATGACTCTTACAGACTGAATTGCGGAATCCCTCCCCGTGAGTCCTCACGGGACGACGACGACGACGACGACGACGACGCAGCGAAGTCAGCACAAGCTGAGACACGCTGGGGTCTCTGCCGTCGGGTGATCCGAGGGGGTAGGGACACTAAGAGGTCCGTTCTTGTGACCTCACCGAACGGTAACGGAAGAGGTTACGTACTTTCACTTTTCACTTTCACTTCAGCGAGTCAGCACAGGCTGAGGATCACTGGGGTACCTGACCTCGGATGGTCCGAGGAGGCAGGTACCCTAAAAGGTCCGTTCTCATGACCTCACCCCACGGTGACGGAAGAGGGTCCTCACGGGACCCTAAAAATTTTCGAGGGATCCTCTAAGAATGTAAGTCGGTACCAATTCTTGGTGACGGGATGTCACTTTGAGTTTGTGTATAAGTTTCGAAGTTAGTCTAAAATCAAAAAATGACAATTATCGTTCTTCTTTTAGTTCCTAATCAATCTACTAGTATACTATTTTTAGAGATTTCGTCTTCTGTCTCCTTTTTCGTTTATTTGTCCACAGACCACCTTCCGGACCGAACTATTGACCCTCCTGTTTATCCTCACACCTGCAACTCACTTACTAATTCGACATCGTCTCAACTACAGAAAACATGACCTTCTGACCACTCTTCGTGTCCCTGGTCGTGGGAGGAACCAGTATGTTATAGGGGGAAACCGTTCGACTATAAAGTCCCGAGTCACCTTTTTAGAGTTCATATTAAAATTACCGTCGTGTTTTCAGTGTCACTGAGACTGCGTCAACGTTTTAATCTCATATAGGACAGGAATTTAGAGTGGAATTTTCAAAGGAAAAAGAAGATTCGAACGTTAACTGAGAAAGACATTTCACAGAACACTATGACACTTAATCCACTATATTTTTATATCGTGTAACGTAATATATTTCAAAATGACGAAGACACGATATTGTAGTTTACACGAACTAAAAGGTCCAGATTAAACATATAGAAATCTGAGTGACTCATCAAAAGTGGAATACTTCTTAAGTTATTTTACCATAATTTTCTGTGTTTCTGACGACAGTCTATATTTAAGGAAAAATAGAAAGGAAACTCGGATCCAGAAACCGTTTATAAGAAAACCTAAACGTTTTTCGTAGAGTGGTCGTTTCCGGACGAATCGAGTGTGTCTTCAATCTGGTCAATCGTAAATGTTTGACCTTATTGGTAGAGGTTTTCTATGTATAATCGTCCAGAAATGTTGGTCATAAAGGACTCAGTGTATTCACTATTCCTTTTAGTCACAAAAGTTCGGGGTCTTCTGTCCCTTTGTCAAACTGACACATATAAATTATCGAGGACTTACTAAAGTTTACAGTGTTCTGCTATTGTGAACTTACACCACCGGTTAGGTTATCTTTTTGTTACGATCCTACAAAGGGTCCCGAAGGATCCCTCCGGAGGTCCGAAGTACCCCTTAAACCAGAATATACTTTGTGTGACTGTTTTTATATGAACAAGGTATATTTTGGATCTTCAAGTCCCGAAGTCAATAGACGATAAACCGAAGTTGGAATCCGAACTTCCCACAATTTTCGGATTCCAGACGAAGTCACAGTAAAAACCGTAGACTTACATAAGTGGTAGTCATAGTGTACAGTACATCTAAGGCTATTTTAGATTGTTGGTTTCATTATACTTGTTCCATCCGGCAAACTTGAATGTCAATTATAGACTGACAAACGAGAGTTTATCTCCATTCGTACGACCTACCTATGTTAAACCAAACTTTTCAAGGAAGATATAAAACTATAACTTTAGAATTCTCATTTTTTGATATTATTACTAATAAAATAATAACTAAAGTACATGTTTTAATTAATTATTTTTGGTCTTACCAGTTTATTTACCCTTCATCTAATTATGACGTTTATAATTCTTTGTCGCAAAAAACCTAGGGAGAGGATTTCATTTCCTTTATTTTCGTTTATATTTATTTACTCTGCATTAATTTAAATTTTCGAAAACATTCGTTTCCTTTGGTAGTTGTTTTACTTTTCTGTTGGAAAAGTACCTTCTTTTATAAACGTTTAATGTAATGGTTTTTCCCTAATTATAGGTTGTGTGTATTTGTCGAGTAAGTTGAGTTGTAGTTTTTCTGTTCGTTGGACTAACTTTTTATCCGTCTTCCTGACTTGTCTGTAAAAAGGTTTCTCCTTTATGTCTACCGGTTGTTCGTGTACTTTTACACGAGTTGTAGTAATTAGTAGTCCCTTCCGTTTGGTTTCGGTGTCACTCTCTAGTGGTGTGTGGACAGTCTTACCGATGGTAGTTTCTCAGAATGTTTATTGTTTACGACCACACATTTCCCTTCACATTTCCCTTGGGAGCGTGTGAAAACCACCCTTACATCTGACCACGTCGGTAACACCCTTTGTCATACTTTCAAAGAGTTTTTGGACTTTTATCTTGATAGTATACTGGGTCGTTAAGATGAGGATCCATATATAGACTATTTTATTTTTGTTATTAAACTTTTCTATGTACGTTGGGGTTGCAAGTGTCGTCGTAATTAACGGTTCTGTACCGTTAACGGTTTTGTACCTTTGTTGAATTCACAGGTAGTTGTCTACCGACCTATTTCTTCGACACCATATATATATGTGTGTGTTGTCTTATGTTGTCGATATTCTTTTCTAGTTCTTAGACGATAAATGTCGTTATACCTACCTCAACTTCCCGTAGTACGATTCACTTTATTCAGTCTTTCTCTTTCTTTTTAAGCCATACGATACTGAATGTACACCTTAAATTTGTTTATGTTATTTGATCACTGATATTGTACATTCGACGTCTGAGTGTCTATGTCTCTTGTCTGATCACCGATACCCTCACCCCCTCCCCGCGATGTCTTCATCCCTCACCCTCCGTCTTCGATGACCCACACTGTATCCGAATTTCTCCATAACATTCTGTAACCCTTATATTGGTTGTAAAACATTATTGACATTTATCTTTGATTCGAAATTTTTAACGTATTTTTAAAATTTCCTTGTCTAAAAGATCTATAGAAATCCTTTTTGTAATATTCGAAACTTAACTTTATGGGGTATTTTAAAAAAATTTATCGTCCGGTTGTTAATCTCTAATTTATTATAGTATTAAGAATAGAAATATTATAATAAACCATTCGATAGTAAGTGTTGGAATTCGTTTTCACAAGATAACATCAAGACAAGGTGTATACTCAAAGGCCTTTGTTAAGATAAACTCTTTAAAAGTACAGTACATTCCTATTTAAATTCCATATACAGTTCAAACGGTGGAGTTTTAAAGTATTCTTCTTTCTGAGGTTTTATTGTATACTACTGTAGACACTATTTAATAGAAGGTAAATTTATCTTATTTATAGTTTCCTTCCTTCTTATGTCTTAATCTCTTTTTACTCGACAAGGTCGAGTCTGACCTCAACTTTTACAAGTATCATCGTAATAACACGACGATGCGTGATATAGTACACTATCTATGTCACAAGTGTCCCCTGTGACGACTCTTAAGACTAAGGCTGTAATAATCCAGTTTAAAATTATAAGACTGATGATTTTACATTATTTTCATATTATAATATATAACCCCTGTATAAAAGACTCAATAAGAATAAACGATTTTTCAGATCAGATACAACGACTAGTAAAACCAGAACTCAAAGGTGAACCAGTTTGATATATAGGCTACACGGAGACTTCACTGTAAGATATAGTACACTATTCTTTCTTGCCTTACTTGTTACTCCGTAAGTATTTAAATGAGAACCTTAAGTGAAATGATCCTTAAAGTACGATTCATTAGTTTAGTATAAAGAAAAAGTTGATGACATCACAAAGTCCCACTTTTAGAAATGGATAAACAAACATCGTCCCTCTCTAAAATAATTTGGATCTTAATATTTTGTTTTCGAATATTACCCTAGTATATAGATTGTATGTAATAAGTCATCACCCATAGACCAGTCACACTGACTGATGTGTATTCAGGTATTCTATGTTGTATACCTAAACCCTTTTTTGAGGATTTTTATATAGTAAGTAAAACAAAATAGACACGGGTCTCCTCTTTAGGTTTATCTATTCGATGAGATGATTTATGAACCCTTTTCCTGAACGGATCTGCGGTTTATGCGAATACGTCTTGGTATTTTCTCTCTCACTTAAGTGTCTCACAGTCTGTAAACACCATTTCTCCGGACTTTTGGTTTTCTCCTTTTATTACCAAGTAATCATCAGATACGAGAGTCTTGATCCATCGCGGTGAAACTAAACTTTACGTACACGAGTGGAGTGTGACTACCCTACATGGTTAAGGTGGAAGATTGGTGTCAGGTGTCCCGGTAACAGATTTCACTTTACATTGGAAGTTTGCTTTTTGTAACTTCCTACCTTTTTCATAAAAGGAGTGAGTTCACTTTAGACCAAAATACTACAAGAACGAGTTCTCTGTAGACAATCGTATAAACCTAAATTTACAAGTCTACACGTGAAACACGGTTCTTTTACGAAGGTTATATTTACGGGACTGTTGTTCAGAAGAAATCCTCTTGTCGAAACTCAAAGTGTCGAATTAACCGACCTCGGGCTAGTACAACAACCATTGATCCCGGAGAGAAGATAAATTGAACATGTTATCGTCATAGTGGAGAGGTTGTAATCCCCAACAAAACACAGAAGTCTTTTCTTTTTTCCTTCTACCGTATTGAATCATGGATGTAATCGACAATCCTGACGTCAAATGAATATGAAAATATTACTAAAGAAAATGTCGAAATATAAACAGTAGTTCCTTTTCCCTTGTTTCTCGAAACCTTATCACTCATGACACATAAAAGACGTGTACTAATAATCGAAAAAGGATAGAGAAGTGTCATGATGATCTCAAGTGTGACTGACTTTTCATTGTATGATTGTCTTAAATCACACAAATCTCTAACCTATGCCAGGAAAAGTTTACTTCACACAACTTTTTCCGTCAGGGGTAGTTAGGAAACCGGTCATCAAAAAACATATGCATACTTTTGTGAATAAGACAAAGGTTAGAAATGGGAACTTTACTGAGACAAAGATTATTTATGATTATGGATTTTGAACTCTTAGTAAATTTGACTTTGAATTACAATTTGGAAGTACTGAAGATTTTATAATTTTACAGTAGTATTTTCGATGTAAAAATTTCCCCAATGTATTTAACACAAAATACTACGTAACAGAATAGTAAAGAGTTCTTCCCTTAGACTCGACACAATCTGGCGTCCAAAAATATGATCGATTTTTCTAAAAATTTGTTTCCCCCTTTTCTGTTATCACATTATTATTAAAAAATCCTCATACATTACATGGTTTAAGAGGTAAACCAGAAAAGTGACAGAAATGGACCGTCCTTTAGACACTATTAAATATCATATCTCTAATTAATTATCTCCATTCCTAAATTATTAGAAAATTTGAATAAAAGAGGTGTAAAATTTCTGTATATAGATCTTGGTTTAAAGAAAGACGAATGAGAACGACTCTTTTAAAGTAAAGGAAATCGAGTTATGTATTTTAGACGTGGAGACGGACGGTCTCTTTATACGAGTTCTACACCAGCCAAAGTACCGAACTATGTGGTGTTATTTAACAATTACTATGTAATAACACGGTTTTTTGTTCGTTTACGTTATGGTACAAGAGACATGTAAAGTTTGTCTCGATCCTTTAAAGTTTTATGAGGAAAGTTGAGGGATTGTAGTTATAGTGGTGGTTATTTGTTCGTAATTTGTGGACGTGATTTGAATGTCGGGGTACAACCTACAGCGACCCACAGGTGTAAGTAAGTGTTGTCGGACGCGAAATGCCATATGTTTCTATATACTTTTATACGTCATTAATAAGTGGTGGAAAGGGTTCTTGGTTAGTGAGTTTATGTCTTTATGGGTTTGACTAATAACAGTCGACTATATATTTCTTTACCGTGTTTTCCAGTTCTGATCGCGTGGACTTTTTTCTTTTGACTTATTTTTTAATCTACGGAATTAAATCATATATACTATCGAAATTTTGGGAACGGTGATACTTATAATTTGAGATGGTCTTACCGTGTAAAATGTCCAAGATAAAAGAGAGACCGAAGACCACGAAGTTCGAAGTGCAATCACTAAATACTAAATATTACAGTCAGTTTCGACAATTATTTTTATGTCGAAATACAGTGAGTCAACCCTTATCTTATAAAAGGAAAGAGAGAGACATCCCAGGGTGTATGTCTGACTTATATAAAATCCTCATTAATGTTTTATACTCCAATGTCCCGGTGGTGACTAACAGTAGTGTACGGTGAGTTTCAAGAAAGACTACCCTGTCACTTAACTAGTCTTTATGGAAAGACGACCATGGTAGTGTATAAACTCATAAGACCCTATTTTCGTGTGTCTTCCGAAAGTAAGAGGGACTTTCCGTCTCTGGAGGTCTATGGAAGTGTCAGGTTAGTACAGTCCGAGAGCCTTAAACTCTTTAGGTAGGAAGGATGTATCCGAACGGAGTGTGTACAATTAGAGATAATACACCAGTTTTTCTCACCAAAAGTTTCACTCGATGTAAGTAAGGTCCCCGAACATTCTAACACTAAGTGATCAATCTTTTCTTTTATTGATCTTGAATTTAATGATTATGGAAATGACATATGAGTTAAACCCGAAGGGAACACCGAGTCAACCATTTCTTAGGCGGACGTTACATCCCCTGGACCGAAGTTAGGGACCCAATCCTTCTAAGGGACCCCTTCCCTTTCCGATCGGTGAGGTCGTAAGACCGGACCTCTTAAGATTCCTGAGATGTCAGGTACCCCAGCACTTCTGACTCTCTGAAAGTGAAATGACATATGAAACTTGACAGGTCCACCACGTTCATCACTTCTTGGGGACTTCCTCCCGTACCGTTAGGTGAGGTTATAAGATCAGACCTCTTAAGGGTAACTGTCTCCTCAGACCACCCACCGTGAGGCGTTATATCGTTTCTCAACCTGTATTGACTGCACTGACTCGTGTGTGTGTGTGTCACATTATTATCATCTCCTCATGTACATATTTTAAATATTTATGTATATAGTTCTCTCGGGTGAATTTTTAGGAAAAAATTGTCGATATCGTTCTATACTAAACGGGTAAATTGTATATGTTAAGGTACCAAATATCATATAAGTGTCTCCACATGTTAGTAGTAGTGTTCTTTAAATTCTTGTAAAAGTAGTGGAGTCTCTCGCCCGAATATATAAAATCGATAGTCTGAGGGATGAAGGGGTAGAGAAGTCAGGATTCGTCAGTGATAAAAGACAGAAATGTCTAAACGGATAAGACCTGTAAAGTATATTTACCTTAGTATATTACACACTAGAAAACACTGATCGAAGAAAGTGAATCGTATTACAAAAGTTCCAAATAGATACAATATTGTACATAATCGTAAACTAAGGAAAATTACCGACTTATTGTAAGGTAACGTATCGATATGGTATAAAACAAATCGGTAAGTAGTCGACTACCTGTAGAAAAAAAAAGTGGCAAACCGATGACACTTATTACGAGACTAATAAATACAAGTTAAAAAGTATACGTGTATACAAAAGTAAGGAGAACCCATGTGTGGATTTTCACCTTAACGACTCATATTACATTGAGGTGTAAATTCAAAGACTCCTTGACAATCTGACAAAAGGTTTCACCGGCATGGTAAAAATGTGACGGCCGTAGTCAAATACTCCCAAGATTAAAGAGATTTAGGAACGGTTGTGAACAATAATGAAAAACTAGGATCGATAGGATAACCCGTATTTCACCATAGAGTGACATCAAAATAATTATCGTAATGGAATTACTGATTACTATAACAAGTAAAAAAACTACACGTCAAAAAAAAATTTGATTACCACACGTAGTAGTCCTTCAACGTTCCGTTCCCCATATTTCAGGGGACCGGTAAAGTCTCCGTCAATAGACTCCTTTCGGGTCTCGTGTAAGACTTCATTTTTGTACTCGAGAATAGGTTCTGTAAATCGAGGAACACCTACTGTATATTTGGTTCAGGTTTTCGTACTCTTTGGTCTTAGTTTCTAGTTGGTCTACACCTACTGTGAATCTATGGAGGAGGTTTAGTTCCATCAATATATTGAGACTCTTTGTATACCTCTTAGTGGAGGTCACTACGGTGACGAATTCGACTACCGACCGAGTTCCAGGACTGCTTGTCCACCATCGTCGTTTCGATATCAGTAAAGGACCGTGTGGTAGTCGACAGATACTTACCGTTGGAACCGCTGTTGAGACTCCCTCGTGGGATAATCGTAATCTCCGGTACCGGACACAGACATATTTACCGAAAGGGATCATGTGTTGTTTTTCTTACTGTTTCTTAAAATTTTTATGTCGTTTTATATTCATTAAATTTCTTGACGGGAAAAAACCGGTTTTCATATAGGTGAGATATAAAACCATAATACCCTGTTTCCACTGTCAGTTGTAAAATGAATCGTTTTAATGAAAACCTTTAACATGTTCAACCACTTTGGGCTTCAGACCTTTGAGGGTGAAATGATATACGGAAGGTGAGATATTTCTTGGATACCAGAGGGATTGAGTGAGATAAGTAACGACGAAAATATACGAATAAGGATGACACAGGGATTGGGATCTTGTGGTTCAAAAGTCTAAGATACATAAAAAATTCTGGGATGAAGAATACGTCACTCAATCAGTGAGACAGTCAAATGAGTTTATAAATAACTCGTAGATTCACCTTCCGTGGTACGAACCGACTTTCTTAATCTTCACACACACGGTTCTACTAATCGAGTACATGGGATAAGAGTCCCCAAAATATATGATACGAGAGGTAATTCAGAAGTTCACAAGTCTGACTACTTGTTAAAGACTTAGTGTAGTGGATTTACCTTACCACTCCCCGGTCTGTTAAATTTTAGTCTCGACGAAACCTTTTAGATGGTGTATATCCAGTGTCATGGATTATGTCATCTGTCAGAGATTCTCTTCCGAACGACCTACTCAGCATTGAAATTTATCCTTACTCCAGTTATTATTTCCAAACATGGAATTCACTTTAGTCGTTTCGTCTCGAAGGATAGAAGGATTTAGATTCTTGATTACAGTTGTTTGGAAGACTAATAAAATGGTTCTTTCTTTTACGAGATTACTAAGAAAAATTTGATTAGGAAAAATATGGAGATTGTGGTCTCACCAACAACGACTTATTTTTCAGAGAACAAAGAGAGAAAAAAGAAAAAGTATCGGAAAGAGCGAGATTAGGAGTGGGACGACTTAAATTAACGGAACCGTTACGGTTTTGTTACAGACTAGGTTTATCCAGTCGTAACTAGCGAGATTTGGTTAACCAAGGAAGTAATCGTTCTTTTACTTCATTTCTCTTTTCCGTCCACCGAGAGCTTGTCCGTCGACCCGAAGACGAGGAGAATGTCACAGAGAGAGAGTAATTTGCCATCGACTAGCTAGCCGTTGAACGAGTTTTAGGTGTTTTTGATAAATAGTGAGGACTGTGTCTGGACAAAAGTTGTCCGGTGAGTTGAGTTCTAAACCTGTGGGGTCTGACAAACAAACACACCGGGCAGTGTAAGGGGGGTATGTCTGGAGAGGCCTCTAGTTTACCTCTTTTTCTTCCTGTGTAGTAGGTTTGAGGGTGGTGGACCGTCCCGTGGTTCATTTTGGAACTCACTGATTAGGGTGGTTACTCAGAATCCTCGCTTCCCAAGGGTCTCCCTCCGAGATCTTAGATGTCGTGCCATTTCCGTCTGCCCCTCCTTGATCAGAATCACTATGGTCATTCACACCTTCATTCGTCCCTAGATTTTTATAGTTGACAGTGGTTTCCCTTCCTCTTCTTTTGTTCCACCCTTTCCATTACTTTTTTTTTTGCTCTCTTTTTTGTATGTGTCCTTTTCGTGTTATGTGAGTATAACATGGTGAAGTCAACCAACCCTTCGTTTGATTCCCTCTTTCGTCCGTCAAAACAGTCTACCAGATCCTTTGATGAAAAGACGGTCTTAGTTACTCAGAGAATAAAGACCCCAGTACACTGACTAATGTGTTGTATGACGATTCGTGACGAAGTTAGATACGTTTTGTCGGATCCCTTCCCTCCATAATGAACTTAAACTGACTCGTACTTCCTGTTTAAGGTGTGAACCGTGAAATGTATTCTATAGAATGATTTGGCCTACGATTAGAATATTTTTCAGTAAAGATAAGAGTAAAGTGTGTGATTTTTGCTTTTTTAGTCTTTATATTTCATTGAACAGGTTGCTGTGTGTCGGTCATTATTCACCGTCAGTCTTAGACTTACATCAAGACAAGTTAGTGTTTCATGTGCGGGAAAATTACTTGGAGATCATCTCTTAGACTTTTGCTTTTTTCATTTATGTCTTAATTGAATACCCCGAAGGGACAACCGAGTCACCATTTCTTAGGTGGACAGTTACGCCCTGTGTACCTAAACTAGGGACCAGGTCCCGCTAGGGTGTCGGCGTCTTGTTGGGTCGTGTACGTCGTGTTGATGACTCGGAGGCGAGATCTCGGACCCTCGACATTGACGACTTCAGACGTGTGGGGTCTCGGGCAGGAGGTTCTCTTCGTTACCGTCATTCGGGTGCGTGGTGTTGATCTCTTCGGGGTTTCGGGTGTGTCGTTATTTCTCGGTCGTGTCGGTTTTATTTATTTTTAATATTTTGTCTTAACTGAATATTTAATATTTTTATTTCTTTTTGTATACTATAAAAAATTTCTTTTACTTTTCTCACTTTCCTTGTTCATTGGTGTACAAACACATGAAGGAGGGTCACCCAAGAATCATTGATTAGAGTCAAGAAGTGTAAGAAACCCCTCCTTCGTCTCAGTCGTGACAACCGTTCGAAGGAGAGTGAACGACGGAAAGCTATATCGATTGTCCCATCGACTTCTCTTGGCCGGAATTTGTGTTAGTTCCAGTTAAAAGAGGATTTAAAGTTTAGGTCTTAGTTAAATGAATGTGAATATGCAATCATTAAGGAACACAATTGTCTTAGTTCTAGATTCTTTTTGATAAGTGAAGAGTATGTTAGACTTCGAAATGGTATCAATGAGTCATTTTTGCGTGAATAGTTATATAACTTAAATGAGTTGTAAGTGTTTTGTGGAAGGTACAAGTTCCGTGGGTGAGTCGGAATTATTTGTGATAATATCAATAATTTGTGTTTTTAGTTAATAGACTTTACGACGACGTGACAACTGTATTTCTCCTTATAACAATTATAAACTTTATCCTTCATTGGTTCTCCATTTAAAAACATTTATTAGTATAAATAGTGATTATTATCTGGACATCTCTGTGACTTGGAGAGTTTTAGAAATAAGGTAGTCTTTCTTATCCTCTTTTTTCCTTCCTTCCTCTTTTCCTGTAAATAATCCCCGGATAATGGACGACCCGTGATACAGTACGGGACCCCTAAGTCTTTACTTTTCTGGTCTCGTGAGGAGACGTTCTCAAGTTTCAGATCATTTCTCTGTTCTACAGACAACATAGCAGGTAGGTAGTAGGTGGGTAGGGAAGGAAATAGAAGGGTTGGTTGTTGATAAATGACTCTTGGATGTTACACAACGGTTCGGAACACGACCCGTGACCTCTCTGTTGTCACCTGGTCTTTCCGTGCCAGAGACAGGAGTACTTGAGTCTTAGATTGCGTCCTCTGTTCGGTCCTTTGTCCGTTGACACTACTTTTACGTGTCGACTACCCTCCTGTTCCGTCAGACTATCGTCCCTCGGTACCCACCGTCCATCCCAGTCTTATAATGTCCAATTTTTTTTTTTCTTGAAACGTGTCATTCGCTGTAGTCTCAATATTTCCGTTTGTTCCTTTTCTCTTTGTCTCTCCCTTGAGAAACCCCATTATGTCTTATTGTGCATCCTTACGGGTCTAGGTTCATCCCGTGCGATCTTACTGAATTCCTTTACGATATATACAAACATGGGTCGGAGGTCGTACCGGAGACTGCCGACAGAAGACGATCAGCACAAAAACACATCTAGGGAGGGTAAAGTTATACCTCAGTACTTTTATTACTATATATAAAGACTCTGCTCCAATTTTTTTCCTTCTTTTGTACCACCGAAGGCGAAACGAGGGAGAGCCTAGTGAAAGAGACCCCCTTCTGCCGGTGGTACACTACTCCGATGACGTCGTCAGGAGATCTCTTCGGTTATACCTCTCTTTGAGTCCGGATTTTATTGGGTTTAAGGATTGGGTAATTTTGACATTCCATTATTTATAAATAACAATTCAGTGTTGCAAACCCCATTAAACAATGGGTCGTCCATTCATTGTGTGCATCATAAATTCTGTCCTCCCTCCTGGAACTCTGGTCTTCGATCTGTCCATCCGTCCCGGTCTAGTACATTTAGAAACTTGTTCTACCCATAACCTGAATTAGAACCTGTGTCACTCCTCAGTGACCTCCAAAACTTTATCCTCTTACTATCCAAACGTAAAGTGTTCTTGTGTACCGATATCTTACCTTTTACCTGACTTCTCTTCTATTTTGGTCAGTTTTACGAGTCAGTGTACAACTACGTTTAAATAAAAAATAGTAGCAAAATGATGTTAAGAAAAAATTTAATTAAATAAAAATAACTTAATTAAGTTCCTAAGAGAGTTTCTGGAAGTTGAAAGAGTAATTGGGTACAACGTAATGTGGGACACCTAAACCTATTTTGTAGTATGACGAAAGACTTGTCAACAGTTCCCCCGTCTCCTTCGCGTCTCCTTAATCGAAGGGTACCCCACTCGAGTCTGATTACCCTTTGTCTTCTCCCCTCCTTTGATGCAAACGACCTGTCAGACGACACGCAGAGATGTCACCACCACTCCACCGGTCGTACCACCCGTAGGGGCCATCGAGTCGACCATGTCTTGGACGGACGTTACGTCCTCTGGGACCAAGTTAAGGACCCAACTCTTCTAGGGGACTTCTTCTCTATTCCGATGGGTGAGGTCATAAGAACCCGAAGAGACCACCGAGACTACCATTTCTTAGGTGGACGTTACGTCCTTGGGACCCAAACTAGGGACCCATCCCTTCTAGGGGACCTCCTCCCGTACTTTTGGGTGAGGTCATAAGGACAGACCTCTTAGGGGTACCAGTCTCTTTAGACCACCCGATGTCAGGTACCCCAGTTTTTCTGCCTGTGGTGACTCGTTGAGTCGTGTGTGTCGTGTGTCGTCGGTCGTGCGATGTGATGTAGTAGTAAAAAGGAATGGGCTGGCAACGGGAGTGGTAAGACCTTACCTTGGCTGGTTTGTGTTACAGTCCTGAGATTAGGAACGAAGTCTAAGACATAAAATATCAATACTACAACTTATATCATCGGTGATCGGTATCGACCATCTTTACACTGATCAGGTTTAACTCTATACGACGTTCATATTTTAAGTGTGACTAGAAACTTGAACAATAAACTATTATTAACTATAACAATAAACACTGTTGTACCTACTTGTATCTCCTGTGATCCGATTCTTCCTGTTTATGATGTAGTATAGTTAGTATACTCCTTAGATTTTGTCAGTTTGAGTGTTTCTCTCTCATTTTGTCATCAACGGTCCCCTCCCTTTTACTCCGTCATAATCGGTTCCCCATGTTTCAAATATGTTCTATTTATTTTGGATCGCTAGATGACATATCATGCCACGGATGTCAATTGTTATGACATAACGATATGTATTTATAAACGATCTCTCTCAATACAATTCACAAGACTAGTAATAGTGGTAGCATTGTCAATTTTTGTTGTTGTTATTATTATTATTTATTTCTCATGTCCTCTTTTGAAAACTTTACTACCTATCCAAGTATCGTATCTAAAAACCGAAGTACCCGTATATATTTAAATAAAGGTTTGAGTAGTTCGACATATGTAATTTACACATCTCAAAAACATGCACACAATTTTATATTATTTACCAAAGTTTATAACTAATGTACAACTCAACTAATATAAAACCTATATTACCGAATTCATTTTGTGTAACAATTTTAATTAAAATGAACAAAGAAAAACGGAAAAAATTACATGGATGATCTTTTAAATTTGATTATATAAAGATAACCTTCGTGACAAGATCTCTTGGCTCTTATTGTGTTATGTATTAAATCAGTTCTTTTCTCGTCACTCAATAACGTTACCTATACATCTTTTCTCCCACCTAAATCTTTTCTTAAAGTACTCCTTCTCAACGGTATTGACTTTGTTGACCTACCCCTTCTCCCTCCTTACTTTCCACGACGGGT
The DNA here is from genome assembly GCA_006410555.1 of Capra ibex. Taxonomy (NCBI): domain Eukaryota; kingdom Metazoa; phylum Chordata; class Mammalia; order Artiodactyla; family Bovidae; genus Capra; species Capra ibex. Next base: position 32,523,406 of record SJYO01000647.1, on the reverse strand, counting down.
CGAAAACCCTGCCCCGTTGACTCGTCAGAAAAGGACTCTACCCTTACGTCCTTCTGGTGGTACCCCCTTACATTTTAATTAGTCGAACTTCATAAAACAACACTCGACCTCACGATGTATAGTGAGACTCCTTCAAAACGTCACCGGTCACACGAACACCCTACACGTACTCTTTCTAGATTCGTCCTCTATTTCAGAAAATAGCTTACTACGGTGAACTTGGGTACTCTGACGGTCTCCTCTCATGTGTCTCACTCTTTTCCTCTCGTGTTTATTCGTTTGTGTAATTTTTATAACAAGATCGAAAATTGACCACAATATGGTTTTTGGACTCTTCCGTCACCGTGGGGTGAGGTCATACGAACGGACCTTTTGGGGTACCTACCTCTTCGGACCATCCGACGTCAGGTACGATTCCCAGTCTGTGTTGACTCGCTGAAGGGAAAGCGAAAAGTGAAAGTACGTAACCTCTTCCTTTACCGTTCGGTGAGGTCACAAGAACGGACCTCTTAGGGTTCCTGCCCCCTCGGACCACCCGACGGCAGATACCCCAGCGTGTCTCAGCCTGTGCTGGTTTCACTGAATCGTCGTATGGTTTTTGTCTCGTCCTAGTTTCCTGTCACTCTCTACCCTATCCCAACCCCCTGATAAGTTCAGACCCCCATTGACTCTACCCTCGTTTCTTCTTACGTCCTGTCTCTTTCATGTAGGACACATCTTCTTTATGGTTCATGTTTACGTCTCTCAACACTTTGTCGGTCTGTTCAAGTCCCTTTGTCGTCCTCGGACTTTGTGTCTGCTACTCCTTACCTTACCCTCGTTGGTGCATCCGTATCTCACCCGTCTAGTACTTCTCAAAACACAAAGTGTGATTCCTGGAACCTGAAATAAGGTACCCGTTTCTCCTCAGGACTTTTAAAAATCCATCCCCTCACTGTAAACTAAAAATATTATAAGAAATTCCATGTACGAGAGTTGACTTTCTTAGGGAGTAAGTGAACCGGGACTGTAATAGTGACCCAAGGTGCCTCGTGTTAGACTTTTGGGGACTTGAGCTACTGAAGAGATCCGAAATTCTAGATGGCAGATATCAATTTTCTAAACCATTCTTTTCAAATTTCAACAACTCGGTCATAATGTTCAGAAAGAAGAGCGAGAGGAAGGGGGTAGGAGGAAAGAGTAAGTGAGTGAGAGTCTATTATTATTCGTACAATTCTGACTTACGGTCCCTATACTCCGATATGGTTCCTTGATAATGACAAGTAAAACGTCGTCGTATAGTGTATAAGTCTGTTTTACGGTCCTTTTTCTTATGAGAGAACAACAGTAACTTGTTGAGTTTGATTTTTCTCTATTACTTTCAGTGTCCGACTAATAGGTCGTTTCCGGAGGAGGTTCGGGAGAGTGGTAGGAGGTGTGTGACGAGAAGTTGGGAATTACTGAGGTAACAGGTGAAATGGGAAGGGAGTATCCATTTGTACAGTCCTTTTCCTCCTTTGGTGTTTTGTTCAATCGACACTATTACCTCTTCTTTTAGTTAGATTACCAACTTTCCGTCGAATTATTAGACGAATAAAGTTGATATGTTCAGATTCTTTAATAATAAAAAGGATTAAATAAGAGTATAGGTGAAAAATTTTCCATAAAATAAAATGTCGATCCTGTCACTGAACAGGTCTCAGTGTTTGAGGGACGAGGAGACTCAAGTCTCAGGATCAGTAGTACAATGAAAGTAAGGTGACTCTGGAAGATTCTACTTTATGTAAAGCGTTACGATTCTACCTTTTTGTAAACAAAAATGATCCCTTTCCAAACGAAAAGTTTATTTACCTTAGGTTGTTGTCGGAAGTGGTCACAAGGAATATTATGTTATCGTCCAGGATTCCACCCTTTTTAAACATTTGTGAAACGTGTTGTGACTCTTTACTGATACAAAGTTTTCGGTTTACTCAAAGACTTATTTTTGATTTAATTTGGGTAATATTTTTTGAAAAGTTACCTGGTATAGGTTTAGGGTAACTGAAGAATTTAGAAAGACCTGAAATACATTATGATGAGTTTATGTCTTATAAATCTTATAGACCTTCATTTCGAGATTTAGAATTTTAGCGGATAATCAACTTGATATTTATGATATACGTATATAATTTTACTTTTCGTTACCACGTTGTCTTTCTTACGACCTATACTCTGATACTGCTGAAATCAAAACGATACGATGGTTGAGTAAGACACCTGACATGTTAATCCGACCACGTTTGCATTAACGTCAAAAACATAACAACTTTAAACGGTAAACTAAAACCTTATGTAAGAATTATTTACACCAGTACGATATGTAGTAAAATTACGTGTAAAGAACGAAATACATAAAAAACGATTACTGAATGATGAACAAATAAAATATCCATAAAACCTGACACCTTTACTGTATTCTGTTTTTCGTTTAAGTTCACTGAAGGAATAAACTCAAGTTTTACCCAGGATTTTGTACCTCTGTTGAGTGTTGTAGTTGTTGCGTAAACCGGGTCCTTGACGATTACTTATCTCTCACGTCACCACCAAGTTCTTCAAAACGTTACTTTTGTTCTCGGAACTTCTACTTCTCGCATCATCACCGACCGGTAGTCTTCAACTGTTGCTGGTTGACTCTTGTTAGTATCTTCGACTAGGAGAATTTTGATGTGTTCTTTAACGGGTTCTTGAGTAGTAACTGGTAAGACATCAACAAGTCGTAAACGTCGTTTGACCTTTCCACTTTTTCGAACTATTCACCCATGAGTACTCGACTGACTTTTAAAAAAAAAATTCATTAAAAGTTCAAAACAAAAGAGAATAAGACACTTTGTAGTTATTTGATAAAAAGTCAACCTAACACTATACGTTACTTTTCACCTAAAATATGTTGTTATTCGTTACTGGTCGACTCACCGACCTGGTTCTTCTTCGAGGTTTCGTGAAGGGTTTCGGATTAAACGTGGTTTTTTTCGAGTACCAGTGAAAAACCACTAGACCAACGGGTAGACTAGGTGATGTCGAAAGACTTAGAACCGTTTTGGTAATTTAGACTCTCCATATGAGTTATTTAACTACCCGATATTGTTTTTGACGTTACGGACGTCGACCGTGACCTATTGTCTTTTCCGGGATAGGAAGAGGTACTGTTGCGGACTGGTGTGCAACGTGTTAGTTGTGAAGTTCTCAATTTGTTTAAACCGATACTTCAAAACGGAGTAGACGGTATAAGTGGACCGGAGAGCGGTTTACTGATGGTGAAGAAGCTCGTAGAGCTGTTGATAAACGTCCCTTGTGTGGAGGTGTTGGACGTGCTACGTCTTTTACGAAAGATTCTCAAGTAGCTTTGGGTTTCGTACCTAAAAATTCGATGTCCTTATTTGTTTGAATAAAGAACAACCGTTTTTACACAACTAACATTACCAAGAATAAAACTAGTTATTTCTACACAAACTCGGATCAATATTACGAAATTTTAAGTGTTGGGCTTTGACGTTAATGAAAACGTGGTTAGATTATGAATTGGAAGGACTCACAGTCAAGGGGACAATCATTTCACTGCAATGGTCATTCGATCATTTATTGAAATTAAGGGATAATATACAAGTGGTTGGTGAGACCTACGCAAACTAATGGATGTCGTTTTTGACTTAACGGGTGGGGTCTCAGATAAAAGAGAAGAATCATTTTATTGGAAGTAAAATAAAAAATTCGAAACGTGTATCGACGGATGGACCCCCCTTTTTTTTTGTTTTGTTTTGTGTTAACGGTTTGAGGGAACGTCCATCGTTCCTCATCGGTAAACTTATACAAGACTGGTTTCTCTACATTCCCTCCTCCTAACACGGTCTATGAGTTCTTCCAAAGAATTTTCAACGACTGAGTCGATTCTTTATGTAAGAAAACGTGAATAAGGGAAGAAAGTAGGACGATAGACCTTAAGACAGTACTATCAACCCTCAAGGTCTTCGGTAGAACCTGTTCCTCCGTTAGAACTTTTGTCTTCGATCATACTTACTGCCGTCTTGTCTTTTTTCCTTGGTTAAAAGTGTAAAAACACCTTAATGGTATCGTCAAGGGTCCCTGATGGTATATCAGGGTCCGGATATAAGTTGGACAAAAATGTACTCCTATAATGAGAACACACCCGAAGGGACCACCGAGTCACCATTTCTTAAGTGCACGGTTATTTGCTCTATGTCCAACTTAGGGACCTAGCCCTTCTAGGGGGCCTCTTCCTTTACCATTGGGTGAGGTCGTAAACACGGATATTTTAGAGTACCTGTCTCTTCTGACCACCCGATGTCACGTACCCCAGTGTTTTCTCAGTCACACCAATTTAGGCATTGTAAAAACAAAAACACGATATACGTTGACTCAAGATCGACTATGTCATGGGAAGGGTACGCTAGAGTATTTTGGGGTGTAAAGGGAGTAAAATTATGAATAGTATGAACATGTCATTAACGAAAAACAGACGAAGGGGTTGATCTGAAATTAAAACCACTCCCATCGTGACGTAGATACAGTAGACGACAACTTAGGTGTCACGGACCGTATATCACCTATTATTTATGGGCATGTTACTAACTGTTGAAAGAGACGTTCTTTTTCCTCTTTCTTCTTTTCTGTTTCCTTCCACACTATTAGTTACGTAATTCCGTAGACAGACAAAGTGTCTCAATGACCTTCTGTCTTATTAAGTCGTATACATTTTCGTGATATTTAATATTTCATATAGTGTGTACACCTAATTGACATATATTCACTCTTTTTTTATATAATGACATGGAGAATCAATATGACTCCGGTAATCTCAATAAATCGTCGAGGAGAAGGGGGATCCAAAAAGAGGTAACATCCCTGGTAAGATTGGGAAATTGGGAGAGGATTTCGTGAGATGGGTTGTGAACGGACTAAGTGAGAGTCTCCACTGAGATGGAGGATCAAATACTCCTTTTACCCCCGGTAGTCTGTGACACAGAAGATTAAGAGGAGGAAACGTGACATAAAGGGTTAAGGACAGTGAAAAGGAAAAGTTACTGATGGAGAGGTGAAGACAAGGACTAGGGTGTGACAGGACGAAGGAAGTGGTTAAGAAAAGAGGTAGACAGGATAGTCTATGATGAAGAGAGATCTTAGAAATCTAGTACCGTAGACCAGGGTTGGTGAAGTACCGTTTATCTACTCCTTTGTTACCGTTGTCACTGTCTGAAGTAAAAGTACCCGAAGTTTTAGTGACTTCGACCACTGACATCGGTACTTTAATTTTCTACGAACGAGGAACGTTCTTTTCGATACTATTTGGATTTGTCGTATAATTTTTCGTCTCTGTAATAAATCTGTTGTTTTCAGGTAGATCAGTTTCGAGACCAAAAAGGTCATCAGTACATACCTACACTTTCAACCTGGTATTTCTTCCGACACACAGTTTCTTGACTACGAAAACTTACACCATAACCTCTTCTGAGAGCTTTCAGGGAACCTAACGTTCCTCTAGTTTGGTCAGTTAGGATTTCCTTTAGTTAGGACTTATAAGTAACCTTCCTGACTACGACTTCGAGGTTATACAACCGATGGACTACACTTCACGGTTGAGTGACCATTTCTGGGACTACGACCCTTTCTAACTTCCGTCCTCCTCTACCCCTGCTATCTCCTACTATACCAGTCTACCGTAGTGGCTGAGTTACCTACACTCAAACTCGTTCGAGGTCCTTTACCACTTCCTTTCCCTTCGGATCACACGACGTCAGGTCCCCCAACGTTTCTCAGGCTGTGCTGATTCACTGACGTGTTGTTGCTCTTAGAAATTGTCGAGAGAGAGGTGTTCGGTGAAGAAGAGTCTAGTCTAGGGCTTTGGTGTGTAGACGACAATGGGATAAGTGAAACATTCATTAGTAGGGGGGAGGAATAAAAAGAATTTAAGTGTCAAGTATGTGAGAAAGGTGAAGCAAAGTCTGAATCGAAGAGATTAGATGGGAAAAGGAGGGAACGAGGTAACTTTGACTAGAATTCTAAATATGTGACTTTTGGTGTTCTATAATGGATTTCTTTAATTTCTACTAGATTTATTTACCTTTTTATAGGACACAAGTACTTTATCTACTAAACTATAACAAAACTACTGTTATGAGAGATTTCTCTAAATGTCTAAGTCACGTTAGAGAAAGTTTTAGGATCGACCGAAGAAACATCTTTGATTGTTAGACTAAGATTTTAAGTGTACCTTTCCTAAGTTTTATCGGTTTTCTTAGAATCCCGCACCCACCTCTTCTCCTGAGGTTGAAGGACTAAAATTTTGAATGATATTTTGGTGTCATCAGTTCTATCACACCAAGACCGTATTCTTATCTGTTTATATGGTTACATCATCTTATGTTAGGTTTTTATTTGGGTATGTAGATGTCAGTTAACTAAAAGTTGTTCCCACGGTTCTAGTAAGTCACCTCCTTTCTTATTAGAAAAGTTGTTTACCACGACCCTGTTGATTATAGGTGTACGTCCTTTTACTTAAATCTTAGGATGGAGTGTAGTGTTTTTTTTTTATTGAGTTTTACCTAGTTTTCGGATTTGTATTCTCGACATTGATATTTTCAGAACCTTCTTTTGGTTCCATATATATAAGCACCGGAACCTAATCCGTTATCAAAGAATCTATACTTTAGACTTCGTGTTCGTTGGTTTTTTCTTAACTATTAAACCTGAAATCGTTTTATGCGAAATCATAAAGCTTCCTGTAATAGTTTTTTCATTTCCTGTTGGATGTCTTACCTTCTTTTATAAAGATATAGTAGAGAGTCTAATCCCGCATCATAGATCTTATACATTTGTCGAGAGTATTAATTTATTATTTTCTGTTTATTGGGTCACCTGTCTATTTGTTGTTTATTGAGTTAATTTTTTACCCGTTTCCTAAACTTATTCTATGAAGAGGTTTCTTCTATATGTTCATGGGTTCTTCGTATACTTTTCTACGAGTTGTAGTATTAACGTTTAGTTTGATGTTATATGGTGAAGTACGGATGTTCGTATAGATTTTAGTTTTTAAGATTTTGGTACTTACATCTTTTTAGTCTTGGTGATGTGTGGCTTCCATCTTTATGTTTTACCATGTTACCACTTTTTATCAGACCTTCAAGGAATTTTTCAATTTGTGTCTCAGTCACACACTGACACGTCAAGTATACACGTGTGTTTTTCAACATGTATTTTTGACTCTCATCGTAATAAATATTATCAATTTACTACTTTTCTTGGGTCTATAGGTTTTTAACTACTTACCTGTTTGTTTTATGACATATAGATATGGTACCTTGTAATAAGTATACATTTTTTCTTGTTTCATGACTTTGTATTATATTGTGTCTACTTGACGTTTGTGTAATGCAGTTTATTTTCTTTAGTTTGTGTTTTCGGTATATAATGTACTAACGTAAACATACTGTACAGATCTTTTTTGTTTATGTATCTCTAAATCTCACCATGTCAACAACGGTCCCTAACCCACCTCCCCATCTTCCCTCACTAACGAATACCAACCCCCCAAACAGAACCCTCACTACTTTTACGGTGCAATCTGTCATCATTTCCAACGTGTTGGAATACTTTTACTACTCGAAGTACCATGCACTTAGTATAGAGTTGTTCTTTTATAAAAAAATTTTCCATCGATTACAAGTTCGACCAAAATCTTTTGCGTCTCCTTGGTGTCTAGTTTAACGGTTGTAGGCGACCTAGTAGTTTTTTCGTTCTCTCCAGGTCTCTTTGTAGATAAAGACGAAATAACTGATACGGTTTCGGAAACTGACACACCTAGTGTTATTTGACCTTTCAAGACTTTCTCTACCATTATGGTCTGGTGGACTGGACGGAGAACTCTTTGGAAAACGAAGGACAGACTTTAATTAATTTACTTTTTCACTTTTCTTTATCAGATTCACACAAAATAAAAAATTTCTGAAATCCTACTTAGGTCGAATAAAAGATTTCACTTGGGGTGAATTTACTTTGTTATTTAATCAAACGGTTTCGAGTTTACTTGTAGTTGTTCTAAGTAAAAGTAAAGTAACTATTTGTAGTTTATACCTGAGGGAGATTGTAGTTCGTTCGGTTTAGGAAGGTTGTCCTTTGTTTAAGATCTATCCCAACAAACATCGGCTCATACGTAGGAAATCCGTTAATGTGCCAGAAAAGTAGTTACTCCAAGAACGGTATTCGATGGAACATGATGTAGAACACTCTTCATCGTGTCAGAGTGTTTCGTGTCTGAGATTCCCGATTCCACGGACCTACATTTAGGACCGAGATTATAAACGATTGAGACACTGGTAAAAGCCCGAGGTTTTAGTGTCTACCACTAACGTCGGTACTTTAATTTTCTGTGAATGAGGAACCTTCCTTTCAATACTGGTTGGATCTATCGTATAAGTTTTCGTCTCTATAATGAAACGTTTGTTTCCAGGCAGATCAGTTCCGATACCAAAAAGGACACCAGTACATACCTACACTCTCAACCTGACACTTCTTTCGACTCGCGGCTTCTTAACTACGAAAACTTGACACCACAACGTCTTCTGAGAACTCTCAGGGAACCTGACGTTCCTCTAGGTTGGTCAGGTAGAATTTCCTCTGGTCAGGACCCACAAGTAACCTTCCTGACTACGACTTCGACTTTGAGGTTATGAAACCGGTGGAGTATACTTCTCAACTGAGTGCCCTTTTCTGGGACTACGACCCTCCCTAACCCCCGTCCTCCTCTCCCCCTGCTGTCTCTTACTCTACCGACCTACCGTAGTGACTGAGCTACGTGTCCTCAAACCCATTTGAGGTCCTCAACCACTACCTGTCCCTCCGGACCGCACGACGCTAAGCACCCCAGCGTTTCTCAGCCTGTGCTGACTCACTTGACTTGACTTATAAAATTTCGTCGTCATCCGGGTCAACCCATTTGAGCTATTTCTTTGTCCTATCTGTTTAAACGTAGAAGAGGCCGTCTCAAGGTTTCGTCTCCTACGTAAGTAATGAATGTCGTGTCGATCCTGTTACCTTCCTCTCAGTCTATAAATTTTTGTCTTTCGAAATCGGGTTTCGTTCAGTTTTTTTCTTTTGTTTTAGGATGTGATGATTTGTGTGTGAGGACTCGGACGGACCGTACGTACCCTAGAGTAAGACGGTTTTTTGTTTAAGTTTTGTTTATGGTTCTAAGACCCCTCCCGTTTCGAGTTTGTTCGTTTTCGTAAAGACCAACAATGGTCGGTTATACTCTTTTATTTGTCTACACAAAGTAAGACCCGATCGATAATAGTTTAACCGGGACCGGTCGTTTCGTCCCCTCTCTACCCCCCACCAAATTCTTTTCCATCTCCACTTTTCCATCTCGAGTCGAAGTCTCGCCGGGAGTGAACTCTGTGAAAGATGGAGTTAGTTAAGAGAGTCTTTTCTCCGTTTAAGTCTTTAGGGAAGTCTAATTTCGAGACTGGGAAAAGGAAAGTCATAAAATTTCAAGTATGACCCTTCGTCGAGTCCGTCCTTTGTACCGATATTAGTGGTTCCGAGACTCACGAATAACAGGTAGCAATGGTTCACTAGGAACAGTCTAAGTGTGGAGATTTGTTAGTTCTCCTTAGTTTCAGTATTACACTCTCAAAGTCCTTGTTTATGTTTTGACGGACTATCAACTCCGAAATCAAACACGTTAAGATCCTTACATGACACTAGAGACCGAGACAGGTCTCACGATTTCTCTTTCAGAAACAGTCTTCTTCCCCGATCGGGGAGAGTTGACTGGACCCGTCCCGACAGTGATCTACACATAATGGGTGAAACTTGGAAAAATTCTTTTGTCTACGGGATATTGACTTCTATTAAACCTTTAACCGTGTTATCAATTTTTTTATTTAGGTTGACCTGTCAGCAACATCCCGAGGACGGTTGAAGACCAAAGAACGGTATCTCTCATTACTGAGGACAGTCAGTGAATCTTTTTCTTATCGAAGATCTTTTCGGTTTAGTGGTACTGGATTTTTGTCGTTTGGACGTAGTCGTGTATTTTTGAAAGGTCTTCGGTCTTCAGACTTTTTAGTCTAAGTTTAGGTCTTCGAATTGGAGACTAGGTTTTAACTTCGATATTACTCTTCTTTTGATTTTTGTGTAATTAATACAATGACTAAGACTACAATTTTTTTCTTTCTTTTGTGTCTATCCAACATAAAGGTCCCACTTACTCTGTAACAAAACTGTTGAAGTTAATAAAATAGTTCTAAACAGATATTAAAGATTTTCGACTTATAGAAGTATATTTATCTTCGGTTATAATAGTCCTTTTCATCGGTATTTCGGATGAACGCAAAGGTAAAATTAGTATTTATAAAATCACTAAAAATTGGATGATTCGTTAAGTTGTAAATCTGATTAAAATGTACGGTGTATACACGTTGTCAATATTTAATTTTTTAAAATTTCGGAGAACACCCCTCAATTCTCGAACCGTTTCTAAAACCCCTCACCCTACGTCACACCCACAAAGTATCAAGTCATTATCACCGTCCTTACGGTGTCCCAATACCCAGATCGTCTCTCTTTATGATCATTTGATGGACAGTTCACCCGATTTAAAATCCGGAGAATTGGGTCTTAGACTTTAATGTACGTGACCCACAAGTGTCCAGGAATCCAATTCCAGACCCTTCTGTCCCTTTCTTTAATAAACACCGAGACACCCACCCCCTACATCGTAGGAGAATCTTTAGTGACCGAAGTTGTGTCGAGATGGTAAAATCTCGGGGTCTTTTCTCATTGACATTTCTCGTAGCCGTGTCGGATTTCCGTCTAAGAAACGGTTCAACATTCATGGGACAACTTTAAAACTAGACGTCAGACTCTTAACTAAAAATTTTATTAGAGGTTTGAGATGACCGATGCTTGTTCATATTCGTTCGGGATGTAGTGTGACATATCCTTATATGTATGTAATGGTAAGGTAAGGTAAAGAACAGTCTTAACCGTGAACCTTTCCGACGAATCTAGTCCCTTAATTCAAAAGAATGTCATTTCTGAACCGTGTGGGTAAGGTCTCTTAAGTCACCAGCTTCTTCCTGATCCTTTTGTTAAAAGACTATATGAGTGGGAGTCTTTGCGACAGTCTTCCAATTTCCCGACTACGACCTACACACTAGAGTAATTTTCTTTACTGTGACCACCTTCAATTTCAAAGATTTACATAACATAGTAGACTTCTATTATTTTAGTAGGACCGGTCCCTCCGTCCTGTCCATGAAAATAGTGGAACGGGTTCCTTCGAGTTCCTTGTCAGACTCTTTCTAAGTGCGTTGATCAATTCACCGTCTCGGTCTAGGTCTTTACTTCAGAAGTCTCAGGTTTAAGAGACATAATAAGGACGATAGACTGATGAAAACATTTATTGGTACACTTCTATTGGTTCCCCTGTCTCTACTCTCACTTGCTTCTTGCCTTATTATTAGATATAACGGGTCTATTTTGGTATTAAGTTTTTCTATGTAGGTGGGGTTACAAGTGACGTCGTGATGACTGTTATCGGTCCTGTACCTTTGTTGGATTTGCAGGTAGTTGTCTCCTTCCCTATTTCTACTACACCATGTGTGTGTGTGTGTGTGTGTGTGTGTGTGTGTGTGTGTGTGAGGTTATTTTTAATTTTTTATTTTGGGTAAACAAACCTTATTTCACTTTTTTTAAATACAACGTAGACTTATAAAGAGTCTAAAATTAAAATAAAGGGATGTCCAGACCTTTTACTAAATCACTGGTGTGAAACTGACAAATTTGAAAATAAAAGTAAAACTTAGATTGAACGTTGTGTAGACAACTAGTGTATTATTTTACTTTAACGATCTCTAATCCGTTACTCAACAAAAGTCATGTAAAGGTGTAAACAAGGGTCAGGTTAAGTTTACCGTCGAAAGTCTTACTCGGGTTTTTTAAAGACTCGTCATTCTCTCCTTCAAGGAAATCACCCCCTAGTTAAGACTTAAGACCAAGAAGTTTTAAAACACAAGTTCTAGTTAATTAATAGACCATACAAATGGGAAAGACTACGATCACGTGGTCGGACCGACACGTACTGAGTCCTTTTCCTCGTCTGTTTGGAGTCAAGAAAGACACAAGTTAGACGTGACAGGGGAACCCAGTGGACCACCTCCAAAACTTGTTAAGACCGGTACTTGAATTTCAGTAAAAGAGTTACACGAACTGAAGTCAAGATTAAATTTGTTTCCCTCCATCAGACCTACCGATTTAACCCCTTTATACGTCCTACTTTAGTCATTTTCCTCATAAAAGTTGTTTTTCGTTTTATTACAAAATAAAAGGGTCCTAGAGACGTGTTTGTCCGAAAGGATAGAAGTACCAATGTTTCTATTAATTATCCTTTGGAATTTTTTGATACGTTTATCTTGTCACTTCCTAGGGTCCGTTCCCTTGGGAGATTCACGGACTTGTCCGTCTCGATACCTCTTTCTGACCGGTTTCTCCGGAAGACTAGTGGTCGATGCTCTCCGAGCTTTTTTCTGAGGCTATCCCGGTATTGAGGACTCCGCCTCCGTCAGTACCGGGATGTGTGAACCGTGGTGGTCCCAGGGGTATTCGGTTCCTTGACACGGTGGAAGTGTGAGCTGAGAGTGACCCCGTCTCCTCGGTGTCCGTTTTTTCAGAACGCAGATACGCGTGTCCCAGAGAAGTCAGGACAGACTGAGAGACACTGGGACATCTGACACCGGACGGTCCGAAGAGACCGTCCCTCCCCCCTAAGAGGTCCGTTCTTATGACCTCCCATAACCGGTTACGACCAACGGTATGGGAAGATCTCGTGACATAAAGGACGACGGGATCGACGGTTGAGGGGACTCATGGACCACGACGGTCTTGGGGACACTGGGTTCGTCGACACGGTGGAGGTGTGGACCGGGAGTGTCCCCGTTTGGGTTCAGGACGTCCCGTCGGAGTCCTCGTTTGGGGTCACCTACTGGGCGTACGTCTCCACCTTTATTTTGGTGTCAACTTTGGGTCCCCGTCACACCGATTCCTTCTTCTGGGGTTTTGGAAGGGTGGTCGACATGTTCGACGTCTAATTTGGGGGTCCTAGTTGATCTGTCTGAGATACAGATACCTTATGTATTTTCCAGTACCTCTCGAGGGTGTTTTCTTTTACGTGACCAAGACTATCGACACCTGTGACCTCCGTTCTTGTGTATCCTCATCCTGGTCTAATCTTAGAATCGACGGGGGTGTAGTCCAGGTCTCTAGTCGTGTCATAACCTCCCGTAGATCCCTCCATTCCACCTGACACTGAGGGTAGTTCCCTTTCCTGAGACTGTCATTACTGAGTTCTTTTTGTAAATAAAAAGAATAAAAAACTAAACAAGACATCTTAGTAGACCTAAAAAAAAAGGAAAAAAGGGGATACAACATCAACAACTAAAATAACTGTGATACTTTAGGTTAATTCGAAAACTCGAAAAGAAAAAGGGGGAGTCAGTGTAAAAAATATAACAATATTTGGAAACGGAGATGTAACCCGGAAACGTCAAGACACCTCAAAAGGAAAAAAAAAAGAAAAGAGAAAATTTAAAATTAAAAAAATTGGATAATAAAAAAAGATGTAAATAAGAAAACAAACGAAAAGGATGACAAGAAAAGGGGAACGTCAATTAGAAATCGTATTAGAAATAGATGGAGATGAATTGAAACGTATCGATAAGAAAGAAAGAAAAGAAAGAAAGGAGAGTTGTATAAACAATCAAAATAAAAGTAACGAAACCAGGGGTCAACCGTGGAACGGAATCAAAACAAAAGGTCAAACACGAAATCAAAACAAGAATTGACCATTTCTAGTAAAAAGTAAAGGAAACAAGTAGTCCAGTTAGATGACATGAAATGAAAACTACCTGACAAAACTGAAACGAGTACCTACATATACATATAAGGTAATAAAATTAATAATAAACGAACTAAAACATTGACGGTAAACAGACCTCAAGTAGAAACTTAAAGAGGAAAAACCTATAAACAAAATTGGAGTGAACACCTTGGAAACAAGGACTGGTCTCTAGTTGGGGGATCAGAAACCTCACCCTCGTGACTGAGGTTCTGGGGTCTGATGGTCTCTTGATTGGGATGTCTCACAGTTTGTCACTCTTGAGTGTGTTTGCTTTGGTGAACTTATGTTCTGGGTCGTAGTTGGTTGGTGGTCATCGTGGGACACGTCCTGCGGAGTAGATTTGTTGTTTGTTTTGTTTTTATGTTTGGGTTAGTAGTCGTCTGTCCTAATGGTGGAGTGAGTCGGAACGGGTAGTCTCCTTTTTGTTTGTTTGTTTTTGAGTCGTGTTTAGAATGGTATATACTTCGAATGTGTTGGGTGACCTGGTTGGAATCCTCCCGTCTTTGGTTTTCCTTCTTTCTTACATTTTCATACTTTTTCATACTTTAATCTTGTGAAGGATTGTGGTATGTGTTTCTATTTGAGTTTTACCTAATTTCTGGATTTATATTCTGGTCTTTGATATTTTAAGAATCTCCTTTGTATCCGTCTTGTGAGCTGTTGTATTTAGTTTCGTTCTAGGAGATACTGGGTGGAGGACCTCATTACCTTTATTTTTGTTTTCATTTGTTCACTCTGGACTAATTCGAATTTTCGAAAACGGTGTCGTTTCCTTTGATATTCGTTCCAGTTTTCTGTTGGGAGTCTTACCCTCTTTTATTGTCGTTTACTTTGTTGACTATTTCCTAATTAAAGGTTTTATATGTTCATCGAGTATGTTGAGTTACGGTCTTTTCGTTTGTTGGGTTAGTTTCTCACCCTTTTTCTGGATTTGTCTGTAAAGAGGTTTCTTCTGTATGACTACCGATTGTTTGTGTACTTTTCTATAAGTTGTGACAAGTCATAAGTCAAGTCAAGTCAACGAGTCAGTACAGACTGAGAAACACTGGGGTACTTAGCGTCGTGCGGTCCGGAGGGACAGGTAGTGGTTGAGGGTCTCAAGTGAGTCTAAGTGCAGGCAGCTCAGTCACTACGGTAGGTCGGTAGAGTAGGCACCAGTAGGGGAAGAGGAGGACGGGGGTTAGGGAGGGTCATAGTCAGAAAAGGTTATTCAGTTGAGAAACGTACTCCACCGGTTTCATGACCTCAGAGTCGAAACCGTAGTAAGGAAGGTTTCTTGTAGGTCCCGACTAGAGGAAGTCTTACCTGACCAACCAGAGGAACGTCAGGTTCCCTGCGAGTTCTCAGAAGAGGTTATGGCGTCAAGTTTTCGTAGTTAAGAAGCCACGAGTCGGAAGAAGTGTTAGGTTGAGAGTGTAGGTATGTACTGGTGACCTTTTTGGTATCGGAACTGATCTACCTGGAATCAGCCGTTTCATTACAGAGACGAAAACTTATATGATAGATCCAAACAGTATTGAAAAGAAGGTTCCTCATTAGCAGAAAATTAAAGTACCAACGTTAGTGGTAGACGTCACTAAAACGTCGGGGGTTATATTTCAGACTGTGACAAAGGTGAGAAAGGGGTAGATAAAGGGTACTTCACTACCCTGACCTACGGTACTAGAAGTAAAAGACTTACAACCCGAAATCCGGTTGAAAAAGGGAGAGGAGAAAGTGAAAGTAGTTCTCCGAAAACTCAAGGAGAAGTGAAAGACGGTATTCCCACCACAAGTCATAATCTCTTTACGTTTAATTTTGATGTTACTCTATAGTGAAGTGGGGTCAGTCTTACCGGTAGTAGTTTTTCAGATGTTTATTATTTACGACCTCTCTCACACCTCTTTTCCCTTACGAGAACGTGACAACCACCCTTACATTTAACTATGTCGGTGAGACCTTCTATCATACCTCTAAGGGATTTTTTGATCCTTATTTTGGTGGTATACTGGGTCGTTAGGGTGAGGATCCGTATATGGACCTCCTTTGGTTGTAACTTTTTCTGTATACATAGGGTTCAAGTAACGTCGTAATAAATGTGCTCGATCTTGTACCTTCGTTGGATCTACAGGTAGCTGTCTGCTTACCTATTCCTTCAATACCATGTATATGTGTTACCTTATAATGAGTCAGTATTTTTCCTTGTATAAACTCAGTCAAGACTACTCCACCTACTTGGATCTTGGATAATATGTCTCACTTCATTCAATCTTCTCTTTCTATTTATAGTAGAAGATTCCATATATATGCCTTAGATCTTTTTACCATGACTTCTTAAATAAATGTTCCGTCGTTACCTCTTTGTTCTGTACCTCTTATCTGAATACCTGTACCCCTCTCCCCTCCTCTCCCACTCTACATACCTTTCTCATTGTACCTTTGAATGCAATGACAATACATTTTGTCTATCGGTTGTCCTTAAACGGTATAGATACCGAGTCCTTTGAGTTTGTCCCCGAGACATAGTTGGATCTCCCCATCCTACCCCTCCCTCTACCCTCCGTCCAAGTTTTCCCTCCCCTATATACATATGGATACCGACTAAGTACAACTCCAAACTGTCTTTTGTTGTTTTAAGACATATCGTTAATAGGAAGTTAATTTTTTAATTTTTTTTTGATACGTTTATTAATGGTTTTGATCTAAGTTAATGTTCTGATTGTTTAAGGTACTACGAACGGATGGGTAGACATAACTAAGTTCTAGGAACGTAAGTTTCTGGACTTACCCGGGTGAGTCTACGTACTAGTTTCTTTTCGACGAAAGACAAAAGAAAAACCTCTGTTGTCTAAAAATGTGGGGTCCTTTCCTCAGGGTTATTTTTTCGATTATATATTGGATTTTCAGTCAGAAAAAATGAATAAATGTGAACTTGGTACTAGATTTTAAGACTGTAGAGTTATCACTCACTTGTACAAAGGGACACCATCGGGTATCTGTCCTCAGTTGATACAACGACGGTTGTCCTTGTAGAGAGAGACTTCCGACAAGGAAGATTGCGTAAGACAAATCAGTTCCATCACTACAGTAGACTCACTGTTACGTTGTAGGATATGTAAAAGGTTGAAAAAAAAAAAAATTACAAGAGTGTAGGAGAATAAGGAAAACGGGTGAATAATATTAAGAGTTTCCAAGTTACGTAACTTTCAATTTCTTAGGTTTCGAAACATTATGTCTGTCCCTGTACTCGGGTGGTTTCAAAACAAAAAAAAAGAAGGTGAACCTACTTTATTAAGATTCTGTTGACGTGAGTGTAAAAACAGGACACAATTCTCTGTGTCAGTACCTCCTGGTAATACAGAAGGATAACCCAATTGTTCTTTTTAAAGACTTTTTGGTAAATTGTGTGTTCGATATTTATGAGGTTTCTTTTGTCGAAGACACATCTTAGGTATTTCTCTCTGTATACACCTTTGCTTCGTTGTCCAAATAAAGGATTCAGAACGACTGTTATCCTGAAGGTTTAATGAAGACAGAAATGACGAGAGAGTGACTTCGATTTCGATTTCCATCCTCGTAAAGATGGTGGTGGGTGATAGCCGTCAAGTAAGAGTCGTGTGTGTGTCGGGTTTCGTCATAGTTTTCCCTTTTACTATACTTTAAGATAAGAAAGACCATGAGAGTTATGATATCCATGACCATGATTTCTTTTTATCTATAGATCTGTCGGTATGTTATCTTTTTCTCGACCACCGGATATCACATTTCACTTAATGGAATTAAGGAATTCGTTCGAATTAGACGTTGTGATACCGTAGTGAAAGGACTTTGACAGGTAATTCCAAAATATGTTCAATCGATTGAAACTTTTTTTTTGTTACGTATTCTGTCATATCAGTCGTCCGAAAAATTTTTGATATATATTTTTTGTAGGGAATTCAAATCTTTTCCTACGAGTATTTAGAACGAATGAAAAGAACTAATTCTTAAAGTACTCTTCAGATATAGATCTTATACATTGTAATGTCCACCAATATACATACGTACCAAAGGACTCTTATTTTGAGTTTCGTTCTGTATTGAGTCCAATTAAGTAGATCAATAGAGGAATATCACTCAGGTCAAAGTATTAATAATTCAAGAATCCGATTTGATAATGTAAAAGACCCGATATCGTGTAATTACTCAAAAATAATTGTTTGTGAAGAAACGACATACTTTGACTACTCAAATTTTTTTACCAAAATAAAATTATAAAAACATAAGAACTATTTCAGGTTTCGTTGATATAAGAATAGAACCTTAATTTTCATTTTTAAATTAGTCACTTTGTGAGGGTTTTTACTTGGTGACATAAGGTACTTTTACTTTTTAACACGATCTTTCCTAAATTTTTGTATATCAGGAGTAAAAAATTAACGATTCTTTTGTAATTTTACAATGGACCAGTATATAGATGATGCTTAAATTACAAAAGTTACTCCTTCAAGAAGTCTTTTACAGAAACTAACTGATTGAATTTCTAGGTTATCATTAGTTGCTACTTTTCCAGTAAAGTACTTTAGTATATACTAATTACTTATACCAAGGGTCGTCTCAAGAAGTCAATTGGAGAGAGACGGATGTAGGATTGACAACCGGTGGATTCAAGAAGTTTAAGTCGGACCGGGTTTACCTCCTCGTTGTACACATTCTTTCTTGTACCTTGATTTCATCTGAAATGACATCTGTTTACACACGTACGATTCAACGAAATCAGCACAGAGAGAAAAACGTTGGGGTACCTGACATCGGACGGTATGAGGAGACAAGTACATTAAGAGATCCGTTCTTATGACCTTACCCAACGGTAAAGGAAGAGGTCCCCTAGAAGGGGTGGGTCCCTAAGTTAATCGCAGAGGATACAGAAGACGTTACCGTCCGTCCAAGAAATGGTGATCGCGGCGGACCCCTCGGGACTTGTTTACAATTCTGTATGAGATAAAAATCTCTACTTCTGAGTCTTAATATCCCATGGTGATGAGGGTTAAGAACTCGAAGGGGCTACCGAGTCGTCCATTCCTTAGGTGGACGTTACGTCTCCTGTGTCCTCTCTACGACCAAGTTAGGGACACACCTCTTCTAGGGGATTTCTTCCTTTACCGTTGGGTAAGACCATAAGAACGGACTTTTTAGGGTACCTGTCTCCACGGACCTTCCGATGACAGGTCTCCCATCATTTTTCAGGCTGGACTGACTCGTTGATTCGTGTGAGACTTAAGAATTGTTGTAGAGTTGGGAAGAGTGGGAGAGAGGTTGGGAGTTGAATCTGTTCAACTAATAATCCACTTAAACCTTCCCATTAGTTCTTTTATGTCGGTCCTTTTAGAACTTTATCTTCTCGTCTATAAGTTTGCATAATATTTCGAAGAAATTTTATTATACTATAGCCGTGTACTTATTTATCGAGTTACCTTGTCTCATCTTTTAGGTTTTATATTTTATATAAAACGTATACTTTTATATACATATAATATGTCATATCAATTGTCTAGTCCTCAACCTTTTCTGAGTGAAAAATCATTCACCATAACTCAATTGTAAGAAGTGTTGTATGTGTTCATGTTTAGGATTACTTAGTCTAAATTTATAATTTTTTTTACTTTTCTGTCCTTCTTGGTCCCCCCTTTTTGTCTATTTACGGAGATGTAAACCCACTCTTCTTTACATTGATGTTAGGTCTTCATATTTCCTTTTTATGACCGTTTAAACTGATATATTTTTCATTTGTTTTAAGATGTATTATTTTTTTAAGGTATTCGTTTGGTTTTCAGGTTTATTGTTTGACTCTTTTTTATAGATGTCGAGGATAATATGTGTCTACAATTATAAGGATTATAAGTTTCTTCAAGATTTTTATTTCTGATTTTGAGTACATCTTTTGACCCTCTGTCTTAACTCGTCTCAGACGTTTTTTTTCTTAGCGGTTCGGAGGGGTCTTGTACTTTTTATACAAGTTAAAGGGGAGGTGGTGTTATTCTTTTTATTTCTGGAGAGTAGTCGATTTAAAGGTTTTCAGACTTTTTGTAGGAGTTGACCGTGTCAACACCCCTTTGTCCGGAGAGTACACAACGTCAATTCATGACGTAAACTTCCCAGTAAACTACCACCCCTACTCCTGGAGGATGATACACTGTCACATAATACCTAAGTCGTCGTATATTTATATATATATATTATATATTTGGTCGATATAGTTTTTGAAGAGTCAACCGTTAAGACACTCAACGGAATCTTTGGTGGTTAGGTCGGGTGGCGTATATCAACATATACTACCCACACATGTTGGGGTTCCCCGTTGAAAGGGTACCCGATATGTTTAGTCTCGACAAGTTACATATCGGGACGACGATTAGGATCGGGATTGTTTTACTATAGAAGGATAGTTTGAGAATAAAACTAAACTTAATTCAAAGATGGAAGGGAGGAGTTAGGAGAGAGAGAGGAAGGGAAGGGGCATGAAAAAAAAAAAGAATTGATTTGAGTGGTCCTCCTATTGTAGTAGGGAGAAAATCTTTCGTAAAAAAAAGAGGAGTTTCTATCTGAGGAGAGGTCGGTGTACCGAATTTCATTCTTACCGTTTGACTCTAAAGGTGTACCCAACGTACCTACCTCGTACTCCCGTATAACCTCTGGTACGCGAATATGGGTGGTTTGGTTCCCGTTTACACCTCGACCACAGTTATTCTGAAGGATAAAGAGTTCTCGTCGACTACTAAACATGAAAATACCCTTTAAGAGGTTAGAGACTCTCGACTTTAGGTTAATTCTAAAGAAAGATGACATGTCCGTTCCGTTTTAAGGTGACAAATCTGGACATCAAACATTCGCGATAAGACCTAAAAAGTCCTCCCAACGAAAAATTTTATCTTTTTTTTATAAATAAACCGACGCAACCCAGAATCAACGTCGTGTGTCCTAGAAGTGACGTAACACTCCCTAGCAAGTACCGTGACGTGTCTAAGAGCAATGTCACACTGTCGAAGCAACGAGACACCGTGAGACAAGGGGTTGGTCCCTAGCTTGGGCACAGGGGTCGTGATGTGCCGTCTAGGAAATTGGTGACCTGGTGGTCCCTTCAGGGGTCCCCCAATGAAAAATTGATTACCAGACCAAACAAGAAGAGATCTAGTAGTAAACAGTTTTGTGTCGTTAGGTTTCCCTGTATTAAAAGCCTCTTACACTGCCACTAACCACGTGTCACACTATAGAATCAAAATGTGCAGTAAAAGGACATATCCGTAAGACCTTAGAGTAAGAGAAAAAATTTTTTCATTTCTTTTTCTCATCATATGGTAGAATAAGACCTTGAACGAGACCTTGACCTTAAAAAAATAATCTTAAGTCTAATTTTCAGTCGAGGAAACTACCGACTAAGTCAGAAAGACAGGGTGACTGAATGATACACTGGAAAATCTTCAAGGGGTAAGTATTTGACCCTTATTACGATGTCATAAATGAACTACCCCGACAACACTTCTGACTTGTTAGACTATAGACATCACAAGACGTGTTACGGACAGAGTATCTGTTTGAATGGTCTGTTTCTTTGATTATAATAGTTACATCGACGATTCGGTTGTTATACATATAAATTGTAAATATGTTATGTCTTATGGGGGGTTCAAAGTAGTTCCAAATCCACAATGTAAATAATAGAGGAGAAAAATAAGTACCGGACAGATAGTGATTTCCTCTGAATTGTTGACTGTTTTAAATGGTAAACGTTTTTGTGTCAGTAACGATAAGTCCCGGATCACAAACAGATCCACGAGTAAAATTCACTTGACAAACTACTATACAAAATTATAGAAGGAACGATAGACCTTATCCTTCTGTAGACATTAATGGTCCCAGTAGGTCTTCGATAACAGATCAAAAGATGTCGACAGAAAACATGAAGTGCCGTAGAGTTTTTATCATTCATTATCAACGAGATAGTTATGTAAAATGATTAAGAAACTTATTGTTTCCTATGTTCAGTGTCCCGGGACGACTAGACTTGAGTAGTAAAGGGGGGTTGGTAAATAATAATAATAATAAAATTTTTTGGAAAAGAGTTCGAATATTGGAGACAGACCGATGACGGGAAAGAGAAAGGAAGGGAAGGGTAGTCAGAGGTGAAAGGCAGAGGGGTCAATAAGGAGTCACACGACGGTGCCGGACGACGGGAGTGGTGCGGTGATGTAGACAAGTCTATCAAAAATCAGGACGACTGACGACACGTAAGAAGACACTGTGGTAAGAAAGGAAAGTAAGAAGAACAAAGAAGGAGGTGAAATAACATGGAAAGGTAAGACACATGCTAGGAAAAGGAAATAAAACAGGGAATTTGTGTCCACAATGAGTTCTCAGGGTGGACCGGAAGAGAACAAAAATGAGACACATGAATAGGGTCCGTTAGAATAGACATTAGTAATGAAGTCAATCGAAGGAATTTACTTGTTGTAACTTTAATCATTGATGATTCAAAGTACTTCTGGGTGTGAAAGTTTACGGGTGACCTATATAGAGGACCTTCCAAGGTATCCATGAAATTTTAGGTTTGTAAGTTCTATCTTTACTAGTTAAGTTACGAGGGTGAGGTTTAAAAAGGAAAAGAATTGTACCGTTACCGTGGTGATAGAAGTATCTGAGATACCATTCGTCTCGTCTCTGGGGGCACGGTTTCTACAGACACAGGATTAGGGGTCTTGGACTTTTATCTGTTGCAACGACCGTTTTCCCTTAATTCCCACGATGTTTTTGACTGGAACTCCACTCCGGTACTGAGACCTAATAGACCTACCCTGGTTACATTAATGTTCTGAAAAAAAAGTAAAAAATATAACCCAATATTGACTATGTATTACACAATCAAAGTCCACATGTCGTTTCACTAAATCGATATATATATAGATAAGAAAAAGTCTAAGAAAAGGGTGTGTCCAATAATGTTTCATAAATTATCTCAAGGGACAAGATATGTCATCCAGACGACTAATGGATGAAATATATATTCTCATTAATGTTCTAAAAATTCACACCTTCTCCTTTCGTCTCTAGACCTCAGTCTCCCTATCTAATTATTATATTCTTTCTTAGGTGGTCGGTAACGACCGTAACTTGAACTTCCTCTGGTACTCAGTTCCTTACACCCGTCAGATCTTAGACCTTTTTCTGTTTTTTTTTTTTTTTCAAAAAGGGTATCTCGGAGGTCCTTCCTTCCGTCATCACCACTGAATCGAGTCACTCTGGGTGAAGTCTAAAGACTGAAGACTTTGACACTCTGTTATTTAGACACGACGAAAACTCGGTGATGTAAACACTATTGAACAATATCGTCGTTGTCCTTTAACTAGGTCGTGGGTTCCGTCCTCCACCTCTTAATGAGAGGTGAAGATCGGTTAGTAAGAGATTCATAATGACGTAAATAGTGGATTTGTTGAAAGTCAAGTAGAAAAAGTAGGGGTAAAGGTGTTTGAGTAGGGTAAAATAGATCTGATACTAGTGTCACAGGTGACCAAAAAAACGAAAATCAAACCACGGAAGTAGTTGAAGTGTGGACAGGTAACTATGAACGATAGATGGTCACCTCAAGAGTTTTTTATTTTTATTTTTTTCGTATGGAGAGGACTAGCATAAAGAAGTTTAAAGAGGAGTTACTGAAGTCCTTGTTCAAGTTTGTGGGGATCGTTTCGGAGATTTCGTGATAGTCTTGTCTCTAAAGACACACACACGACACAAGATAACGAGTTTGCACAGGTTGAGAAACTCTGGGGTACCTGACATCGGGGGGTCCGAGGAGACAGGTACCTTAAAAGGTCCGTTCTTATGACCTCGTTCAACGGTAAAGGATAAGATCCCATAGAAGGGTTAGGTCCCTAGTTTGGGTGTAGAGAACGTAGAGGACGTAGCCGTCCACCTAAAAAATGGTGACACAGAGGACCCTTCGGGACTCTAACTGATATACTTTGTAACGACTTTCGATTTGTAACGATGTTTCTACCTTCCGTTCTCCACTTCCCCACTGTCTCCCATTTTACCAACCTACCGTAGTGACTGAGTTGCCTGTTCTCAAACTCGTTTGAGGCCGTCTATCACTTCCTGTCCTTTCACACCACACGACCTCAAGTACTCCAGTGTTTCTCAGCCCGTGCTGAATTTTGACTTGTTGTTGTTTTGTAACGATCCTTACATTTCTCTGCCTCCTTTGATGCGACTTGTCTTAAGGTTTCATGGTTCATTATGTACTCCAACCTTCCTTTTGGGACCGTACACCCCTCTGACTCCTCTTCATTTTCAGTTCTAAGGACCCACCGTACCCATCCACAACTTGACGGTAAATTCTTTCCAGACGCGGAAATTGATATCCTGAATCATGCAACGACCCCCCTCCCCCACCCCCATCTCCCTCGGAGACGTTGGATCCTGGAACAGTGATCTCTTGATTCGGGAAAAGGAGGTATAGGGAGTCGTAGACATTTCATGGTAATTTGTTAAATAAAGACTTTGCCATAGTTTATTGACCAGACGGGTTCTGAATCCTCGGTACAAGAGAGTGGGGGACAATGAGACATTGTGGGTCCAAGACGGGAAACTAGTTCGTGGAGTAGAGATGTATTCCCGTCGAGGATCCTCCGTTACAGACTCAATCGGAGTGGCTCGACTCAATCCGTAGGGGAGACCAGAGAGTGTGGCGGACCCTGTGAGAGCAACATACATAGAGTAACTTTATATTTCTAACTAACCAAAAATTAGTTATGTCAGACGTTTCTTACCTTGGAGAAACTCCCATTTTGAAACAGAAACAGGGACTCGTAGACTTTCCATAACTGTTTATTCACCATAAGTTTGTAAACAACTTATTTATTCATACGTTTATAATCAAAATCAACTGAAAAAGTAAAAGGGTGTTACTCATTGTAAACAAAACCCATTGACTAGTAGTCTCGAATGCAAAAAAGGGGGTGTCCCCTTCTACTTTTTTTACCTTTTGGAAAATTCTGTAAATAGTCGAAAGATGGTACCCTTTTCTTTCGTCGACTTGTTGCATGGGATCTTGAGAACGGACGATATTAACTTCCTACAAAAAAAGATAATAGTAAATACAGAAACGAATACCGGGTATTTCTCAGTCTAAATTGACGTGACTTTTAAATTCCCTTTTTATATTTCCTAGAACTACTTTGTTTTCACAACCATACTCTACTCGGAAGGTTCCCTTTATTTAATGTGTTTTAGTGAGAAAGACTGAGATTCATATCCCTCTTTATACAAGTCCCAACGTGTTGATGGTACATTTATACAATTCCGGGTCTACGTCTTTAACCGGATTAACATATATTCTGATAGGTGTATATTTAGTCTGTCAGACCTGAATAGAAGGGTTCACATAAAACCAGGAAAAGAGAAGAGGTAGAGGTAGTGAGGATTGTGGAGGGTGAGGGTGGGGATTTCTCGTCATCCCTTTTCTCACCCTTCTTCTGTCTGTAAATAGATAAATGTAAATAAATTTTGGTGACACTCCTGAAGGGACCACCGAGTCACCATTTCTTCTTAGGTGGACGGTTCGTCCTTTGTACCCAAGATAAGTACCCAGCCCTTCTAGGGGACCCCTTTCTTTACCGTTGGATGAGGTCATAAGAACGGACCTTTTAGGGTACCTGTCTTCTCGGACCGCTCGATGTCAGGTGCCCCAACGTCTTCTCGGTCTGTGTTGTATCGCTGATTTGTTGTTTTATGACAATGGGAGAATTATATACATAAAGTATTATAAAAATCCACCACTGGGACGGAAAATAAATTCTAGATGACTCTAATATGGACCAACTCAAGGTTGTACTATTTCGGGGTACAAGAGACGGGAGGGAGGGTGGTAGGACTACCGGGTTCTCCCTAAGACAAACCCCACCCAAGACTCATCTAAATTAAAAATGGACGTTAGAGATAAGGTTCTTCCCGATGTCTTTTATCAGTCCTGTGGGAAAGGTAAATAACTAATGAGAATAACCTCCGAACAATACCTGTTTCGAAGGGTATAGGTAAGAATAATGGTTCATTAATGACCAGTTAAGATCCCTAAAGTTCAAGAACTTCTTAAGATGAAAGTTTACTACTTATACATCTGTTTTACACCGATATGCAAATTGATATATTACCTTATAAGAAACTGGTATTTTTCCTTGGTTCATGATAAGCATGTACATAGTACATGTTCTACCTACTTGGAACTTTTTCAATACGATTCACTTTCTTCAGTTAGTGTTTTATTGTGTATAAAATACTAAGGTAAATATATTTTGTAAGTCCTATCCGTTTCGAAATCTCTGTCTTTTAATCACCACGGATTTCGGCCTTCCCTACGTTTTTACCCCTTCTTCTGTCGATTTCTCGTATACCAAGAAACCCCCTGTTACTTTTACAAGATTTTAATTGACACCACTACCGACGTGTTGAGACATTTAAATAAATTTAGTTACTTAACATGTGAAATTTACCCACTCAACATACCATACACTTAATGTAGAGTTATTTTGACAATGGTTTTCACGAATATTAACCCTTTACGAAGTGTAAATACTCTGGGGGACTTATCAGGGAAAATGAACCAGACTTTAAAGTTTAATTACCACTAATTTTATTATTTCTCTTACTAGATCAAGTCGTTTCCTCTCTTTTACGAGTAAAACCTTCTGAAGTTTTATGACCGAATCTTTTATAATTCTCTTTTGTAAACTTGTGAAAAGTTCTACGAGTTTCGTTAAAAGGAAGAGATATTTGATTTGTGGGTTGTTATTCCCTTATATTTATTTAGTGTCATCTTAACTTTATCATTTTTAACGAAGTAGGGTTCTATAAGTATTCAAATGTGTAAGACTTTTTGGTGACTGTTGTAGAGTAAAGGGGTCGTTTTACACCCCCTTTTTTGATTAGAAAGATTCAAAAATTAATAAGATATTCATCTTCTATTGATAAAATTCTGATTATGTTGGTCAAAATGGTGATTCTACTTGTACTAAGGTGTGGTACTGATCCGACTGTTATAGGTCTTTGAATATACTGAGAGACTCCCGAAAAAAGAAATTAGTGAAATATTCTCGTTGGGACGTGTTCTCCTAGTCTTCTTTTGTTGTCCACCGTATGGTCACGTTACAACCCTCCTCATGAGACGAGTGAGTGGTCGATCTTCGAGGGACCAGCGGACACTTTGTTGTGATCGCCCCTGGGTTTGAGTCAGAGTCTTTTTAAGGACCTAGTGTCCAGAAACACTTGCGAAGACTGAACAATTTAGGTTTTAATGGTTCTCCAGTTGTCATCCCAAAATAGTTTTTCTACCTCATGGTACGTTGGTAATCTTGACCATGGTCGCTGGGGATGTCCTTTTCCAAATTCTTTTACAATGTGTTCTTTTCGTGTTTTAAAATTTTTCTAGAATATTGACAACTTATATCATTTCGTCACTATTCTAGTTACTTTCTTCAAAATTCTAATGATAAAGGAAAATAATACAGTATTTCCTAATAAATCTAACGTTCTAATAAAATAAGTGAGTCAAAACTTGTATATAGAACAAAAATTTGAAATAACAATAGAGAAAATGTGTGTGTGTGTGTGTGTGTGTGTGTGTGTGTGTGTGTGTGTGTATATAGAGGATCGTCGTAATATCTATCCTGTCAGGTAGAGTTTCTACAGACGAAGACATACAACCGGAGTCCTACCTCCGTTTCCCAAATTCACCAAGTATCATTATACCAGTCAATATTTTCAAATGTACAAGTTGTAAACGTAGTACTGGCGCATTTACCTTCTGTTCATCTGAGGTGACTTAAGTCTCTACTGTGGTTTGTCATTCCGTAATCGATCTACGATCTTCCAGACTGATTTCGATTTAAGGGTTGCCTTATTTATTAATTCAAGTAATATCGTCCACGTCTAATACAGGTTTTTCGTTTTCTTTATTTCATGTTTATAATTCTATGTCTTTTCCAACCGGGTTTTATACGTACAAACGGAGACTTTTATTACTAGTCAACGAGAGTCAAAGATAATCCCTAGTCTCCGTTACCAGAGTCTTACGCCAGACTCCCTGAATGTTATTGATTAATTCTTTGTTGAGTTAACCAATTTCTTTTGTAGTCACGATATTTTATGTCGACATTTTGGAAGGGTAGTTCAATTAAAAGATTTAGTCTCCAAAAGTCGCCCCCAACCATGGTGAGATCTTCCGTAAGATCTTTAACCGCCCTCATGAAAATAGAACGTCTTCTGTCGACATTTTGTTGGGGATAGGTCGTAGGGTCTTTGGTGAGTATACGGGGAAACACTATACTGACAATCATTTCGTTCAAAAAGGTGGGACTAGAGGAAGTATCCACTGAACCAATAAAAACTGAGAAATATAATGAAATGATTGAAACCTTAGTTGGATAATTTAAGGTGATTTTTTTGTCGACCCAAATATAATTGTAACCAATTTTGAAAAAATACACCCATCCAATACAAATATAATTATAATCAATTTTAAAAAAATACACCCATCCAATACAAAAGATTTTTAAAATAAAGTTCTACCATTCTCGGTAGTGTTTTATAAAGAAGATTTTTCACTTATAACGCGGACAATAACGATTCTTGTTTACAAGATTTACTTTATTCTTACACCGTGATGATGGGAACAACTTATCCCTAAGTTATAAGATTCTGATCTCGAAGTCAAAAATTTTTTTTCGTAAATTCTACTATTATGAGTATACGTTTGGAAAGATTCTGTAGTACTGAACGGGTGGATTAATAAAATGTGTCCCAAAAGATCCGTATTTATACGGAACTATAGGAAATCCCCAAATTCATTAAAATAGTTTTAGGTAATAAAGAAAACAGTTAATGGTCTTCTACTGGTTTCCTGTGTGTGTGATTACGGTTTGTTCAGCAGTGTGTAATTGAGGGGTACGAGTAAAACCGTTAATTTCGGTTGGACCAATTGTTGTGAATCTTATGAACTTTAGTTTCCTATTTTTAATCATAAACCTAAGACATAAATTAGTATATTATTCTTTCATATTTAGACTATTATTTTCCCAATTTTCTTACAAAAACCTTAGAATTTTTAAATTAGGTCTGGACAACCGAATATGTAGATTCTACTCATTTACTTATATAAAAAGTTAACAAGTACTGTCCCAGATACGGCACAAGTCGTGAAAGTAAATGACCGACGTACTGAAACCTGTTCAATGAACTAGAAAGTCTTCGAACCAAAGGAATATCCTTTTATTGTGTTGAAAAACATATTTAATGACTACAACTCATACGTTTCGTAGATCCTCGATCTGTGAAGTCTCCTTGATTCATTCACTCTCGGTAATCATAATAAAAATATGAGTGACTAACTGAACACTTACTCACTTACTTAAAGTTACCTAATACAGAGTTTCCGTAAACGTAAAATTCCGAAAATGAAGATTAACACCTTACTTTTAGAAACTGAGGAAATTTCCTTGAAGTCCGTAGTCGTTCGTCTACCGTATCAGGTAAGTTTTAAGTAGGGTGTTCCAGTATGACAAGTCAAATATTCGTTCTTTAAGACTTCGTCAACTCTTTAAGAGACGTTATGTCCTTTTTTTACATTATAACGGGTTGTTAACCAAGTTACTGTTTCAAGGTCGAGTAACAGTTAAAAGACAGTTAATACCTGGTGTTCATAATCTATCCAAAGGGTAGGAGGACCCGAACTTAGTCTTACTCAATGTTTTCCAATTAGGTAGAAGTTCTATATCTCTATAAAAGATGACCTTTATAAGTTTCCATATATGATCTTCTGTTGTACTACATATCTTTTTCGTTACTTGGACGTCGGTTCTCTTCACCCAAAAGTAAAAGTAAGATTGCGTTGTAATCATACTGTAATCCGTCATGTGATTTAAAGATCTCCAAAGTGAGAAAGTAGATTTTTACTCCTACTGAATAGTAGGGAAGTTCGAAGAAGATTCGAGACTCTAAGATGCACTTTCCATATAGGTTCGACCACTTACCCTCTCCCTTAAGGTCTGACGAGGAACGTTAGTGTAACATAAATTACCGTTCAGGTTTGGTCTTCGACATAGATCATAATAAGTACCACGGAAATATTGTCGTCCCAGTCCTACCTGGAGACCTTCCTCAAAAGACTTCGACGATGTTCGGATAAAGGTCCACATCGTCATTTATTACTTTTTACAGTCTACACCATGTTACGGACTTGATCCGTCGTGAGGGAATTACAGTGTCAAGGACCATAAGGGTCTAACGACCCACTTCAGAGAGAGGAGAAACGGAGGATGTGGGCGGTCCGATCGGATCGTACGGGAGAGATGTCGTCGGGGTACTTCAAGTGTTACTACGAGGACCTTGTGACATGGAAATACGTGTCAACTACGAGTCGAGCTCGACGTATAATTTTAATGGACTTCTTGACACTTTTTTTATGACTACCGTCGGGGGGGGGTGTTGGGGGGGCGGTTAAATCAGTCTGAGAGTCACTCCACCCTCCACCATTCTAGATCTGTAGTCTTAAAACATTTTCGAGGGATTTAATAATCACATGTCAGTCTCAACCCTTTTCACGTGTGATCCTTTCGTTCTTGTCAGTATGTACGTGCCTGACAGGTTCGTCTCATGTGAGAGATCTTCACTCGTCTCCCTTAAGATCTGACGATCGTCGTGGTTTTGAAACAAAAAGATTGGAAACACAGTTTCATAAACACACGCACAAATACTCACATGTTTTTCTAATGTAATATAACCAGAGTTCTTTTTGACAGTTGTCATTTCTATTAACATCCATATCTTTTGATTGATTTTCTTCTCTTTTGGGTGTTTCTGGATGAAAATACATATTTTCTTTACGATTAACGTAAGAGAATCCAGTTGGTGAGAGATAAACTGATTAATGTTACGTTGTGTCATTACTATTCCATACAATAATAATAATATTGATTACGCACAAAACGTAATTCATCTCATTCAAAATAAAATAATGTTCTAATTTGACAAGGACAAGTGAATTGGAAGTATCGAACAATGAGGTCTTCTCACTTACATTGAAACTCCCTTACGACGAGGATCCGTGATCCTTCACGATTACAAGTTATAAACGTATTCACTTCCATGAAAAGGGATAAACGTATTTTTCTCCATTGATCGAGAGAAGTTTCCATACTCCTTGTTTCGTGTCAACGAGAGTTCCAATCTCCAAATACTTCCCACGAAACCACTCCATCACCCCCACTCCTACCCGTCTTTTCCTTTCTACCCCGACGTTTTTAACGACTCTATTTAAAGACTATAAATTGATAGTTCTCCATGAAGATGTCTCCTGAAAATTTTTCCCCACCTCCTTGAACTTCACTGTCGAGAAGATGTGTCGGACCTTGTCGGGAAGCAACTTGACTGTGAGGGAAGGAATCCGGGGTTTGAAGACATACGAGGAGACACAATTTTGGACGAAATAATTGTGTAAATTTCGTGTAAGGTACCCCATCGTCTCAGTTCTGTGACTTGACTCGTTGACTTGATTTGACTTCGAGAAACTTTCGATACTGAGTGAAGAGAAACGAAAGGATACATAAAGATGGTGGTTCTCTTTATAAACTGTGTTTCTAGAGTTGTTAATGGTTATTTACTTACTTAAATGCTTACGAATGATATACTGAATTTATTGTGTTTAGGGAGTATCGAGTCAGTCCTTTCTTAGACGGAGGTTACGTCCTCTGGACCCAAACTGGGGACTCAACCCTTCTAGGGGCCCTCTTCCTTTACTGTTGCGTGAGAAGAACGGACTTCTTAGGGTACCTGTCCCCTCGGTGTGTCTCTCAACCTGTGCTGAATCACCGACTCGTATAGATCAGTATCCACTATGTCAGGAGACTGAGACAATAGATGACGTACTCAGGAGAGGTGCTCAGGTGACACAAAAGTAGATCCAAAGACTTCTGGAAATAATTCCTGTTTTGAATCTCGTCTTAGGACACTATAAAGACAGTGGTCTTTGGTCGTAGTTCACCCCCAGTGACTAAGTCTTCGGTCGTGAGACTTACATTAACGTGAGAAAATAGTTCACGGAACGTATTTATGCCAGAATTTACAATTGAGTAGGAAACAAAATAGATTTTTTACAGTATTTTTGTGGTGGTTTTAAAACGGCTTGAGGTCTATGTGACAAAAAATATCGGATGGGACTAAAAGAATGTTTGAGATTGTCTTTTAGGTAAATCAACCCTTACTGAATAAAAATGTGTTGAGTTTGATCGATAATCTTGATACGTAAAAAGGGATTTACGAGTATTTGGTAGTCCAATTAACGATCAAGATCTCAAAACGGTTCCTATTTTTAGTCCGGATAACGATAAACATATATCTTAACGAGGAAAACCCTCCTTTTTTTTTTAGTGGACATCATAATCGGTAGTTCGATCGTTAGTGCCACTCACTTTTAAGGTTTTAGTCTAGACTTTCAGGAGACTCAAGGGTCCCTACATTAAATCGTTCTCGGACTCACATGTTGATAAAATTTCGTCATCTATATAGGAACGAAAAGGAAACTGAGAGAATGGTTGGGACTCGAAGTTAAAGAAGAGTTTTTACAAACAAAAAAAGGGAAAGGACAAATTTCCGGTTTGAGGAATGGTTTCTTCCTCAAATTTTATTTTGATTTCTATTTTCTATCTTCAAATTGGTAAGACAAAATAGTGACCATCGTTTGTCACAGTATGGAAGAAACGATACACTCCTGAGAGAGAAGGAAGAGAAAAGGAATACCAAGTCTTACACCAAGACTTAAAAATTTTTTGACTGAACACAACGGATATCGTAAACAAATCTAGGAGAGTGGACCCAAACTAGGGACCCAACCCTTCTAGGGGACCTCTTCCTTTGTCGATGGGTGAGGTCATAAGACCGGACCTCTTCAGGTACTCGACTTATAAAGTACCCCAACGTTTCTGACTCGATGAAAGTGAAAGTGAAAAGTTGAGTGATACTTATTTATGAAGTTCAGGAGGATGTATAGAATAAGAGATTACTGAAGTGGAATAAGAAACAAAATGTTTCATACGTTTAATTTTTAATGGTGGTGAGGTAGGGTTTTAGACGGTAGACTGAAAACACAGGTATGAGACTGAACACCGGTAAATGTTACCTTCTTCATAGAGACGAGAGAAAGTCACTGAGACAACCTAGTATGGGAAAAAACTTATAAGTTCCTGAAACAAGAATATTAATAAGGGAAAGAGAGAATATAGTATTTTAAGAGGGAGAGATGACTTAGTAAGGTTAATCGTATGTTTACACGGAATTATGAGGGTGTAATTTTATTGGAAGGGTTCTGTAGGGGGTGGGGGATAGGGAGAGACCACATGACGGGGTAAAGAAGGGAGGGGTAAGAAAGATTGGTGAGGTTGACCCTGAAGTAAGGGTGGAAAGGTGACTTTACCGAACAGTTCCAATGGTAGTCAAATGGAAATAGTTTAGGTTACCAGTCCAAACAGGAGGAAAAATGAGGATAAGATGAAAGTCGTAGTAAACCATATCAGTTGACAAAGAGAAAATTACAAAAGACATGAAACGAAGGTTCTACGGTGTGAGAAGTCCAAAGAGAGGTCAGAGTTGTCGAGGAAGAAACAAGAGACGTCTGAGTCGGAGAAGAACTGGAGATTTATGGTCTCCCGGGTAAGAAGTCAAAGATGGGAAGAAAGGGGGAGAGAGGTAGTCGTCGGAGTAGATCAGGTTACCAAAATATATAGGTGGTTATACGAACATTGATAGTTTCAATTATAGATTAGGAACGAAGATAGGACTCGAGGTCTGAATATATAGGGTAATGGATAAGTTTTAGAGTGAACCTATATATGATAATGATTATAATAACTATTATAATAATTATTGTCGAAGGGACTACCGAGTCACCATTTCTTAGACGGACGTTCTGGGACCAAGTTAAGGAGTCTACCCTTCTAGGGACCTCTTCCCTTACCTTTGAGTAAGATCATAAGAACGGACCCCTTAGGGTACCTGTCTCCTCGCACCGCCGGATGTCAGGTACCCCAGTGTCTCTCAACCTATACTGACTTCGTTGATTCGTCGTCGTCGTTGTCATCGTTATCGATTGATTGTGACTGACTCTTTAATCACACATAGGTTAGGACTCTCTCTACCCTTATGGTCTGGTGGATTGGACGGAGAATTCTTTGGATATACGTCCAGTCCTTCGTTGTCAATCTTTACCTGTACCTTGTTGTCTGACCAAGGTTTATCCTTTTCCTCATGTAGTTCCAACATATAACAGTGGGACGAATAAATTGAATATACGTCTCATGTAGTACTCTTTGTGACCCGACTTCTTCGTGTTAGACCTTAGTTCTAACGGCCCTCTTTATTGTTATTGGAGTCTATACGTCTACTATGGTGGGAATGCCGTCTTTCACTACTTCTTGATTTCTCGGAGAACTACTTTCACTTTCTCCTCTCACTTTTTCAACCGAATTTCGAGATGTAAGTCCTTTGATTCTAGTACTGTAGACCAGGGTAGTGAAGTACCGTTTATCTACCCCTCTGTCATTTTTGTCACCGACTGAAATAAAAAGACCCGAGGTTTTAGTGACGTCTACCACTAACGTCGGTACTTTAATTTTCTGTGAATGAGGAACCTTCCGTTCGATACTGGTTGGATCTGTCGTATAATTTTTCGTCTCTGTAATGAAATAGTTGTTTCCAGGTAGATCAGTTCCGATACCAAAAAGGTCACCAGTACATACCTACACTCTAAACCTGACACTTCTTTCGACTCACGGTTTCTTAACTACGAAAACTTGACACCACAACCTCTTCTGAGAACTCTCAGGGAACCTGACGTTCCTCTAGGTTGGTCAGGTAAGATTTCCTCTAGTCAAGACCCACAAGAAACCTTCCTTACTACGATTTCGACTTTGAGGTTATGAAACCGGTGGAGTACGCTTCTCAACTGAGTAACCTTTTCTGGGACTACGACCCTTTCTAACTCCCGTCCTCCTCTTCCCCTGCTATCTCCTACTCTATCAACCCACCGTAGTGGCTGTGTTACCTGTACCCACACCCACCTGAGGTCCTCAACCACTACCTGTCCCTCCGGACCGCACGATGTCAAGTACCCCAGTCTTTCTCAACCTGTGCTGACTCACTGACTTGACTCGACTTGACTTAGGATAAAATTGACGGAGTCCCTATAATTAATTAATTTTAAAGTGTAGTCAGTATACCGTATCCAAACCAATGGTAGTGGTAAAATGTCTACTCCTGTGACTTTAGTAAACAACTTATCGGTAGTGTTGATCTTTCACAGTCTTGGTGTATAAAGTTTTAGTTGAACTGATTTTGTTTTGGAGGACTAAAGGTAAGAAGTTTGGACGAAGAGGGGTACCAGGAAGAGTGATAGTAAATAGGTGTACGAGTTTGGTTTTTGAAGAGAAGAGGGAAGAGACATAGATGAGATAATTACTTAAGACTTATATAGAACTTAGTCTATCAGTATCGTAAGATAAAGGTATTGATCGTGGGTTCCGGGGTGACGGTAGTGAAGAGGAGGTCCGATGCCAGAGAGACGAAGATGAGAACAGAGATACAGGTGATGTTGTTTTCTTTTTTGAAAACCCCTCTCCCCCAGAAATTTTATAAGATTATCGGTAGGTAGAGTGAGACCCTGAGACGTACTAGCCCGCCCGTTGAACGGTATAGAGGTTGAAGTGCATGATGGTGGGAGGGAGAGCGGTGTACCGGAAGAAAGACCAAGACTTGTGTGGCTCGAGTAGGATTGTAACACTGAAAAGTTCCCATGAGGACGGACTTTACGGAGTGGGACTCTAAAAATGAATGACTAGGGAAGGACAGTGAGTTCGGAGTCGAGTTTAAAATAGAAGAGACTGATGGGTTAAATTTCAAAGGGTGCAGAGATGGTACAAAATGGTTATAAAAGAACGTCACAAGTATATACTTGACAGTATAAATGAACATAACAGACAGAAAGGAGGTGGTCTTTTATATACGAGGCGTTGTTGCCCCTGGTAGAGACAACCAAGTGACGACACATAGGAGTCACTGACCTTATCTCTCATGAACCGTGAGTTCGTGTTACTCACGTAGGTTTAAGTTTCTTGAGAGAGATCATTATCGGACATAACTCTGTCACACGCTAATGTGTAGTTTAAAGTAAAGTCAACAAAGTACCTACATATATACGTATACACACATACATATCTATCTATGTCTATATGTCTATTGTGTTATATCTATTTTCTATTCCTATATCTCCGTTACACCCTCTGGACCCAAGTTATTGACCCAGTCCTTCTAGGAGACCTCTTCCGTTGCCGTTAGGTGAGGTCAAGAACAGACCTCTTAGGGTGTCTGTCTCGTCGGACCACCCGATGTCAGGTACCCCAGTATCTCAACCTGTACTGACTCGTTGATTGTGTATCTTTGTTATAGATATGTAGATGTATCTTTTGAGAGTCTCTTATCCTTTATACGAAATTAAGACACAGGGTGTCCAAGATCCTTATGTATATTACGAATTATGTCCAAACTGAACAAAACAATGTTGGGTTCTCTATACAAGGAAACCGAGAGACACCCGGGTCTGTTTGTGAGTCCAACAAGTGTCAAAAGGAGATTCGGAAATTGTTCTTACTCTGTGTCTTCTAACGATTTAAAATAGAATGTCTTTCTTTTTTTAGAACTTGTGACATTGTTTGTTTTTGTTGACTGGAAATCTTGTCTTCGTGGGGTATCTAGAGACAGAAAGATTATTCTATAACTCCGTATTCTTATAAGACAATTTTTGTGTTTAGATTCTCTTGAAAGTTATAATTGTAAGGTTAATATTTCAATTGTTAAACCTTGTTTTAGTAAATTACGGTATGTAGAAAATCTATAGAATTTGGGCTTTCAATATGTCTTACAGAAGGATCATGACTCTTTATTCTAATTTTTCATCTATTTATTCTCTGAGTTAAAATAATTTTCCAAATTTTTTTACTTCGATTCTCAATTCCTAAGGACGATATCGATTGTCTTCATCGTCTCACTCCTTGTAAGTTTTTCTGTTTGAGGTTAAAAGGTGGAATTAGGTTTAGAGGGTGAGTAGGGGGTCGGGCGATTATAAAATGACGGGTTCTGAAGTTCCTTTCCGATGTCTTAGAATATTTACTTTGATTACTCCGTTATCGGTAGGTTTAAGATTAAACATATATAAAATTGTAGTTGTAAAAGTAAGTACCTCAAAAGTGAATTCTTTTCGCTCGTTCTGTCAAAACATACGGAACGAGGGATCGGGACATGAGAAGGGAGCCGTTCTTGGTTTTGGAGAGGCACTCTCAGTCGACAACCGTAATAAGTTCAGTGTCTCACTTGGGGAACGTCATAGACATTTGTCCTTCACGATACTTAATGTTCAGATGTCGCTATCGACGTCAGTATCCTTATGTGTACACCGTGGGAGGAGTTCGTAGATCGAAAAGAGAATTGAAGGATACTATGGATTTCGTACGGTCAAAGAAGATAGGAGGATTTCTACGTCTGAGTTTGTACCATAGTTTTCGTCGACTACCCTCGAAGGGATCACCGAGTCACCATTTGTCAAGTGGACGGTTACTCCCCCTTCACCCAAGCTAGGGACTAGTCACTAAACGAGGGTGTACGGTACTTCGTTGATTCAGGTGCACGGTGTTGATAATTCGGACACGGGATCTCGGCTCCTCGTCGTTGATGACTCGGGTGCACGGTGTTGAAGACTTTGGGTGCACAGGACCTCGGGCACGAGACGTTGTTCTCTTCGGTGGTGTTACTCTTCGGATGTGTGAAGTTGTTCCTCATTGGGGACGAGCGTGTTGATCTCTTTTCATATTCGTCGTTGGTTCTGGGTCGTGTCGGATTTTATTTAATTTTAAAATTTTTTGCTATCATGTAGTATGTCGACTATTACATATGGTGTCATTACATAGTCAATTTTGTTTAATGTTATTTAGGTTCCAAATTCCTGATCCTCATATATTTACGTCTCAGATATTACTGTTGGACACATACAAAATTCTGACTTTCCAGTACCACTGTGTTTCTATTTCCCCCTTCTTGTTCCTGTAATTACTGTTCCACGGGGACCTACACGGGGTGACGGGATCTCATCGGCACCCTCCCACTGTCGTTGATCAGTGAGGAATGTTCTCCCTTCCCCCAAGATTAGTCAATAGAACGGGGACCAAAGCTCTGAGACTCCAAATAGTTGGTATCATAAACAGTCGAGGGTTGTCGAACTTCTTCTTCTTTATATCTTTCTACGTTTATAGAATAAACCTAAGTACAAGAAAAGGGTAACAATAATTAAAAATGATGATCAGTGACTTTTCTTCACACTTTTATTATAGACAGAAAAAGACCCAAAGGACAATAAAGAAACTTTTTTCTTTCTGTAAAACTCTTCCTGATACTTTCGACACAATGAGAAAGGTGTACAAAAGACTACGTTAGTAGAAATTAGAATATAGGTTCTGTATAGACAGAATGAAACGTTACGAGCATTTCACTTCTAAGATCCGAAAACAAGTCATGTATCAAGTGTATGTCTTCTACCAAAGTAATTATTGTTAATTCCCTCTTTCTAGTATGACTTTGCATGTTCTAATTGGGACTTATGTTTAAATTTCGTACCCTGTCAAAAGTTTATCCCTAGAGACATATATTCTAAACTTTTTAGTTCGTTAGTTCAGAGAAGAGACCTCTCCCTATGTTTCTTTTCTCCCTTCGTCTTTTCCGTTTCCCTTCGTTGGGTGCAATTTCCCACTATACAGTCTGGGTCAGAGTCTAAAATTCTTTAGAAAAGTTTCGGTGTGTCGACCTACTTATAATCTCGACTTTAAGATTATATTTGTTTTGGGTGGTCGAAGTTTCGGGTCATCAGAGACCCCTGTCTCTTCCCTCCTATAAAAGTGGATGCAGGTGTCGTGACTAGGACTACAAGATTTTAACATCTTCTGTACTGAAATTCTTACGATGGTGACCCTTAAGGGACCTCCAGGTCACATTCCTGAGCCACGAAAGTGACGGTCCCGGATCCAAGTCAGAGACCACCCCCTAGATTCTAAGACGTTCGCACCGGGTGGTGGGGGGGGGTTTGTGTGTGCTCACGATGGTGACAGAGTAGTGAGATCTCGTTCAATCATGCATATTTTGGACACAAGGCTCTCTTTTCCAACTTCATCCCTCTACTACCAGTGGTAGAGTGATATTCCATGTCTGACCGTCGATCGTTGGAAAGTCTTGATTCTACCGATCATATATTGAGGTGAAGAAGTCGTCCCGATACTCTTACTGTCCAGTGTTCAAGTCTCGTCTCGTTCACTTTTCGTGATGAGTTTTGTAGAGGGTGTTTGATGGTTATTCTGTTATAAAAGTTCATCTTTATAATGATCCTTTATTCGGAAACCCAGTAAATTCGGAGTTAATCTATTTGTCTAAGAAAGGAGACTTTGGATGTTTCCTTCTCACCCGGAAGTAAGAAAGTTAT
Source organism: Capra ibex (assembly GCA_006410555.1). Lineage (NCBI taxonomy): Eukaryota > Metazoa > Chordata > Mammalia > Artiodactyla > Bovidae > Capra > Capra ibex. The sequence continues at coordinate 32,483,909 of SJYO01000647.1, read as the reverse complement.
CAGGTTTACACAAATGACTCGTGGTTGAGACACAGGATATATCATGATCTAGAACCCTTCGAAGTAAAATCACCCTTTGTATATTGTTTAAAATTTTTCTGTTTTATTTAATCATTTATATGTGTCATACACCACTACTTACGATACCTTTTTTTGTTTTGTCATTTCATGTATCCGTAAACCGTTAAATGTTTTATCCCATCAGTCTCTTCCAGATTGACTTTTTTTACCGTATATTCACTTCTGAGCCCCATTTCTTTACTCGGTACGTCTATAGACCTCCTTTTTCAAAGATCGTCTCCCTTCTTGTTTAAGTTTCCAGGACTCCGTTCTCGTGGACACACAAGTTCCTGTCTTCTCTCCAGTCACACCGACCTGATCTCTTTTATTCCTTTTCTCATCCTTTTTTGTTTCGTGGGGGGAGGTTTTTTTTGGGGTTTTTGTTTCGGGTTCTCCATTACTCGTGGTATAGACACCCCGGGACCTCCGATGAGATGCCTCACTCCCGACAAATTTATCACTCGTTTCTAGTCAAGTCCTTAATAAGACTTTCATCTTGATTGTCCTGAGTGATTGCCTGATCTACTACAGTTCCAAAAACCGGACTCGGTTTCCTACCTGGACGATAGATGACTTTGTGCTTTCTGACGCCTTCCCCCTAAGATCGTCGGTCGGGTCCTTACACTGAAACAAATACAATGTAAAGTCTACAGATAATCTGTAAGTTCATTTCCACAGTCCACTCGTCAACTTAAATACTCAGACCTCAAGTTGTCTCTTGAGACCCGAGTTATATATTTAAACCCTCGGATCTTTACCAAATGTGGGGACTTCGTGCCTACTCACACTCATACTGTTTGTCTCTTCTTGTCTCTCAGTACCTGTCTCAGGTCCCGTGAAGTTAAAATCTCCAGTCCCTCTGTCCTCCTTGACCACTGTGCCTGTCCCTGAGTCTTGTCTGGTGACCCGAGCCGTGACATCTGTATTAGCCACTAGAACTGTTCCCGTCCAACGCCCACGCCATACTGTCCTCCTTCTTCAAATTTTCTCTGATCCTTTTGAAGACCTGTTGAAAGAATTATAAAGACATTTCACTGTTTGAAACAACTTGTTCGATAGATTTAAGGAGGGTAGTTCAGGGAAGATTTAATATTTTTCTGTTCGTGGTAATCACAATTACTATACAAATAACTTATAATATCGATTGTATAGTGATAATCCAACACAGTTTAAATACCGTATCATCTGTGTACAAATTACACATCTTACAGACGAAATATCACGTAGTCCCAGAGGTATGGTGTGTATGATTAGTTTGTAAATACGTATAAAATATTTGAAAATTTCCTATTACACTATATTATCTTGTGACTAGTCCCTCGGTCCTCTAGACCCAAGGTGAGGACCAAGAAGGGAATTGATCGACATATTTAAGACTTTTGGTAGTCGTAGAGACCTGAAGAAATAATTTACATTTTAGTCACCCAATCTGATCTAGTAAATATTCGGGAAGACGTTGGAGTTTTAGTACTGAAAGTCGTTAAAGTTCTCGGATTTTTACAAAATAAACTACACGAAACGAAAAAGTTAAATGGTTGTCGAAACTGGTTTAGATCTTAAAAAACTACGACCAGATTTAATCGTTTCATTAAATGTGTATATAAAAAGGATATCTTTTGATATTAGGAAAAATAACATACTAGGGGTCTTTATGGGACACCTCTTCACCTCTTCGAATCACTGACGGATACTTCCGTTATTTCTCTTAATATTGGGACTCCCAATTTTTGGTGATAAGATGTCTTGAGTCTTGATTGTGATGTCATTTTCTCTTTGGAGAACCCCTCGTAATGAGAACCACTAGGCTGGGGTCCGGGTTTCACGACACCGTGACGGGTGTTGAGATTTCCCCAGTCCAATCTCCAACCAAAGGTAAAAAGAACCCACGATTACCAAGGAAACCTACATAGATCGAGGAGGGGTAAAGAAATGGTTAAGAGTGTTAAAAAAAATCCCCTTTTCCACCAACGGTCTCCGAAGACTTGTCTCTTAGGATAGAATCTACAATATCTCTCAATGTCTCTCCTTTTGGATAGTGCAGGTAGGACCCCCTATGTCCCTTCTTTTGTTATCGATTGAAAATGACTCAATAATGATATACGGTCTATGATAAGTCTTACTAAAGGTACATCACAGAACAATAAGGACTGTTGTTGGATCCTTCATCTGCAATAGTTGTCAAGTTAAAATGTATACCGTACTTGATTTTATTCTGTATGTTAGTGTGTCGGGTTTTAATATCGATTCTCCATTTGGTCTGTGAGGAAATTCGTGCTTCGAAGTAGATGTTTTAAGGAGTCTCTTCCGGTTTCAAGGATAAACTTCCCGGGTTCGTTTTAGTACCGTTCTTTCTTACCGAAGAGACATAATCTTACATGTCTTTATATATAATGTTTTGGTACTGGGAAAGTATTACGACCAACCTCTCGTCCGAAAAAAACAATCTGAGATAAAAAGACAACCCCGTCCTAAATCAGACATTATCTGGACTTGAGTATGTCATTCTCAGAACGACATACATATTTTCTTTTTTCATGACTCAAGGATCTCTTTTCTATGGGTACGATTATACTACGGCAGTCTTAAAAGTGGGATAGACGAGACGAGTCGTTGTCTGCGGAAAGGACTTCCTTTCCACCTCCCTCATTGTGTCTTGTCAGAGTGAACTCTACATCTTTGTCTTCATCGTTCCGAAATTTTTTTTGTTTGTCTTGTAACATTCCTCGAGTTCGGTCTGTCTTAGTAGAACTAAAGACGAAAGATACAGTTCGTTTATAAATAAATCGTCCGTTTACCTAACACCACTATCCTGGAACACTGTGTCTCCCGCTGTATTTGTTAAAGGGTTTGTTCTGACCTGTTGTGAGGATATGACTGAATTAGTCTCTTTTTATCTAAGTTCAGAGGTACCCCTTATGGTTGTCTCTGACTTCCGGACTGTAATGTCTGTTTATAGGAGATACTTGGCTTTTCGTTTATGTATTTCGTGAAATCGACTCAGATCCGACTAGAACGTAGATACACCTTCCTCACTCTTACACAGACGGATAATTTTTTTGAAAGAATTTGATCTGTAAAATTTTTTAGAAGAAACCCCCAATAGGTGTAGTTTCAAAAATAAAAAGAAATTTATATGTGTGAACTTGTCTTTTCCGTGTGACTTACTGATGTATAACTTTATTTAAGATAGTAGTCGTCTAGAACTTTACTTACGTACCTTAAATATTAAGGTCTTCTGTAAACATAACTGTATCAATGGTATATTAGACCACTCTACCTATATAGTCCTCCCTGTTTTCTGGTACACGACGGAAAGTCGATTATTTTAAATAATTCATACACACACATATATATCTGTATGTATGTGTGTGTATAAATATATACACATAACGACTTCTCCTTTTTTTTGACTTTTTGACAAGATCTTCGTGTGTTAGATCCATCATCAACTTTTTCATATAAATTTACAGTCATTATTTTGAGGAGAGGGCGGACTGTCTCCTGAATGACCAGGAGGGTCCTTTCGAGAGTGACTTCGGTTCCCATCTTGTAATCTCGTTTTGTTTTCGTTCTGTGGACTTACCACTCCTGGAGTGGGTGTACTTAGTCCATGGACCCGTAGCAGATAGATCGTCTTCTGTGTTGTACGAGTCAGTACCACTTGGACGTGGTCTCTGACTGGTGTCTTTGTGTAGGAGGAATTTTTACGTAGGACAAGAAGTGGGTGACGAATCCATTAGTTGTAAAGTACTGACGAGAATATTCTTAAACGAATGATGGACAGAAGAGTCGTTCGCCACTCCACCTGAGAAGTACCCGGTGAGAACGAGTGGAGACTGTGGACGTAAGTGACTCACGGTGTACATGTGGTCCGTGACTCGTGTAGAAACGTACATACTAAAGTTAATTAGGACCTGAGATACTCCATCCGGATCATAATCGGTAAAATGCAATGTCTATTCCTTTGACTCCGAGTCTCATCATGAGTTTCAGTGTGTCAACTTATACTTGGGTCTAGACAAACTACGGTATGGTTTACAAGTGATATGATTTATCGATCCGTCCCGTCTTAGTTAGAGGGGTTGTGTAAGACTGTTCAGCATCCAGTTTAGGACGCATGGTTAAATCCGTTTAATTTTATCCCTACCGTTTTTAAGGACTCGTGGTCCGGTTAATCTTTCGAACGACGACGACGACGATTCAGTGAAGTCAACACACGTTGAGACACGCTGGGGTATCTGCCGTCGGGTGGTCCGAGGGGGTAGGGACCCTAAGAGGTCCGTTCTTGTGACCTCACCCAACGGTAAAGGAAGAGGTCACGTACTTTCACTTTTCACTTTCACTTCAGTGGCTGAGGATCACTGGGACTACCTGGCGTCGGATGGTCCGAGGTGGTAGGTACCCTAAACGGTTCGTTCTCATGACTTAATAGGAATTTTGTTTTGTTTTGTTTTTAGGAACAAATTTTTTGTTGTTGTTGTTATTGAGAAGGGGTACATTAAGTATAAAAAGAAGAAATAATTACCGTTAAAATGTTGAGCAATTTTCTTGACAGTAACGAGCTTGAAAACGGTTCTCTTGGCGTCAAAAAAATTTCATTTACTTTTATGTAGTTCGAGATATTTTCAGCTAATCGTGATTCTCCTTTACGACGTCATTTCTGAGGCTTTTCCGGACGACGAAACAATTACCTTCATATATACTGGGTAGTTAATCTCTGTTCCTTAAACCCAGTCACATATATCGGTAAACAGTGCTAAGTCGACAGTTAAAACCCTACTCTTTTTATCCTCTGAGTTCCCTGAAAAGTTAGTAGACCATATTGTTCGTTGTTTGTTTTCTACAACGTTTAATAAGTCGTTTCAGTTTTTCTTTGATTTTACGAGTATCATAAACCTTTCACCGAACCCAAGTACATTTCGGGCGACCGTAGGAATAAGATCTTCTTTTTATGGTCGTCCTCTTCTTTGTTCACAAGATCACCAGTAGTTGTTAAGGTGTACAACAATTTACCGTTCTTTCACCTTTTCAAGTTCCTGTAGTTGCATACCTAGAACGGGTCAGTGTGTGACTTGAAACTGGGTTTCCTTGATTACTGATCTGTAGAAAAGACTTATTCATTCTAATGTTTTGTTCTTTTTAATAATATTCTGAAGGATGTCTTTTTCTGTTTTTGTATAGAGGGGGAAGAGAAACGGGATGGGTAGTCGGAGAATAATCTTCCGCCGATATACTATATGAAACAGTATAATCCTTATACGGAATAGAACTTTTTTTAGTGTCAATTCAAAAAGACCCCCATTTGAGTTTCATCAACCACCTAAAAGTTTTTTAAGTTCAATTTTGACATCGGTGACCTCTTACTTTGGGTGTCCTTCTATGTCCTTGTGAGAAGTCAGGACCAAGTTATCGAAATCCTCTCTGGGTCTCTGGATGTAAATGTGTTGGGAGATTTTCCACTAAATACTAAATTTAAGTCGAACAAGTCGAAGTCGAGACCAATTGAATTGGGGTCTCGGGTTCGGATTCTTACAAGACATCGTTGGTCTCCTCACAGTTCCCGGGGTGTTCTCCTTCTGTTCCCCACCTTTGCCGACTGAAATGAGACAGGAAGTCGGTTTCAGGGCGGAGACGACGGGTCTAAGAGGTCCTGACATGACGTAAACGGGATGGGTTTTTTTGGACCTCCCTTATTTACGAGTCTATTTGAGAGATTGGACTGTATAGTTTTAAAAATTGTGTGTTCCTTTCTTTTTTTTCTCTTCCCCTCTCTCTTTTTGTATTCTCTTCTTCTATTCTCTACGTATAAAAATATTCGGTTCCACCTCCCATTTTAATTCGTACCCTCCTATTTTCCCTGTTCTTGTCATAAGAGGGAGTGAGATACAGGGGATTAAATCTTCGATAGTTGATGGTTCGTGTGTTCGTCAAGGTCAGGGAAGGAAAAGAGTCGCCATGTATTCGAGAAGTATTTCCAATAAGGTTAGTTGGGAAACAGAGGTACAAAGGTAATGTTATAAATACTCCTGGTATACTCCTTTATTAACTATTTTGGTGTACCGAGTAAACCCATGATAAGTGAGTGTTGAGTCTCTGGCACGTCATTATTACAAATCAAGACCCGCGTTGTGAAATGTTTCCAGTGTCTCTATGACCTTCCGTGAGTCTCCGTTCGTAGGTCTTGTCTCTTTCCTGAGTTTTGGTTTGGTTACTCCTGGACCTACACAAGTCGGACGTCTTCTCTCAGAAGGTTACGAACTTCCCGAGAGTAACTCCTTTTCCGGATACTGACAAAAGACACCGGAATACGTCCTCCCCGATTTTCGTTGTCTTGTATACTTCTTTAAAGTGGAGTTAATTTTCGTTTTCGAATTTTTTTTTTTTTTTCCGTTCTCGAAAGAATCGTCCCGATAAGTTTCTGTCTGGTCCGTCACCCTCTTCTGTCTCAGGGTTAAGTACGTCTCACCTATTGTGAATCTACGAATCTCTCCTCAAATTCGTCACTAACTTACAAGTCCTGGTTCAGTCACAAAGAGGTTCACATAAAGTTCATGTTTGTCTTAGTCTTGGTGGACTCTATTAATAATTTGTCTTTTATTATCCTAAAGTCCTTTGTTACGTAAGAGATCCTGGTGACAAAAACAAAGTACTGAGTCTCCCCCTTTCATGGACCCTTATACGTAAAATTGTTCGAGAGGTCTACTGACATTCCACGTGAGTTCTGACTCTTGACTTGGTCCACTGACGACTTCGAAGTAGGTAGTGAATAAGAGATTATTGTGAACCCGGGACGTTTACCAAAGGCACAAAACTATGAAATAAAAACAATTATAGAGTGAGTTCAAGGGATTGAGGAAGAAAATGAAATAACTTTCGGATGGGTGGAAAAGTTCTAGGTCGAACTTATTTACTATTCACTAAAGAAAAGACTAAAAGGTTGGTGTACACACTAGGGACTATTGAGATTTGATATACCGACGAAACATGATATGGTTTCCTTGGACTATATTTGACCTCAATTCTATATAGATATGTGATATTTGTGTCGGAGACAGAGTAAGGGAGAAAATGGGAGTAATGGATCGTGTCTTTAACCGTGTGTCACAATATTGGTATTTAAATTGTTTGTAGACGACTTACTTGCAGAACATAACGCCCATATAACACAAATGAATTCACATTCGAGACACTTCCGTCTGTGTGCGAAGACCTCTAGTACCAGGAAGGATCGGGTCACGAATTTGTCTGGTTTTCCAGACTATTTGGAACTTCATTTGATTAACTACTAACGGTAAAAGAAAGACCCACAAATTCATTGTTCCCTAATAATTTTTTTTTTTTTTTTTCAACAGAGTAAATCGTTGACGATGGTAAAGAAAATTGAGGCTGACCGGAATTTTACACAAAAGAGTTTACAAACTTTCACCGTTCGTGACACTCTAAGGAGTTTCTACTGTTGTTATTTCTCTACGTCTTCTCTCCGTTTCCTTCTTCGGTCGAGGTAAACACACTATGTTCCTACTACTGGTGTGTACTTCACGGGGGTTTCGTCGTGTTCACAGTACGTTTTTTTGTTACATTTCTTGTCATAGTAATTAGAAAGGTCGAGTATCTCCAGGATAAAGGTGTAAATAGGAGGTGTGACCAAGGGAAAAAAATTTTTTAATCACTTATACATCTCTGTAATAAAAATAAATTTAAAAAATAACTTCCTAGTAACGAAATGTCTTAAAACAACAAAAGATAGTTTGGAGTTGTACTTAGTCGGTATCGATATATATATATAGGATAGGGAGATCCAACTATGTCTCGGGATAAACTCAAAGGACTCGGCATGTCGCTTAAGGGCAACCGATAGATAAAACGTATACTATTATATTTAAAGGTACAATGAGGAAGCTATGTAGAGTGGGAGAGGAGGGGAGGAGAAGGGTACAGGTATTCAGATAAGAGGTACAGACAAAGAGGTGACGACGGGACATTTATTTGAGAAGTCATGGTAAAAAGATCTAAGACATATATACGGAATCTTGTGTTATAAATAGAAAGAGAAGACTGAGTGAAGTGAGACGCATTATCCAAGATCCAAGTAGGTGGAGTAATCTTGACTGAGTTTACGTAAGGAAAAATACCGATTATAAGGTAACACACATACATGGTGTTGAAGGAATAGGTAAGTAGACAACTACCTGTAGATCCAACGAAGGTATAACATCGAGAACATTTATCACGACGTTACTTGTGACCCTATGTACACAGAAAAAGTCACAACCAAAGGAGTCCCATATACGGCTCCTTACCCTAACGACCCAGTATACCACCAAAATAAAGATCAAAAAATTCCTTACAGGGATGGTAGAAGATCTCACTGACATAGTTAAATATAAGGGTGGTTGTCACGTTCTCGTAAGAAAAAGGGGTGTGGAAGAGGTCGTAAATGACAAACATCTGAAAAATTACTACCGGTAAGACTGACCACACTCCACTATCAAAACTAGACGTAAAGAGATTATTACTCGTTGCAACTTGTAGAAAAGTACACAAATAATCGGTAGACATACAGTAGAAACCTCTTGACACACAAGTCCAGAAAAGGGGTGAAAAACTAACCCAACAAAAAGACCATAACTCGACATACTCGACGAACATATAAAACTTTTAATTAGGAAACAGTCAACAAAGTAAACGATAATAAAAGAGGGTAAGACTCCCAACAGAAAAGTGGAACGAATATCAAAGGAAACGACACGTTTTCGAAAATTCGAATTAGTCTAGGGTGAACAAATGAAAACAAGAATAAAGACAATGAGATCCTCCACCCAGTATCTCCTAGAACGAAACTAAATACAGTGACTCACATGACGGATGTAAAAGGAGATTCTCAAAATATCAAGGACCAGAAAGTAAATCCAGAAATTAGGTAAAACTCGAATAGAAACACATACCACAATCCTTCACAAGAAAGAAAGTATGAAAAGGTACATCGACAGGTCAAAAGGGTCGTGATAAATTACTTCTCTGACAGAAACGGGGTGACATGTGATAACAGAGGAGACAGTTTTTATTCCATGGGTATCCACATACCCAAATAAAGACCCAAATAACCAAACAAGGTAACCAGATATATAGACAAAAACACGGTCATGGTATGACAGAACTACTGACATCGAAACATCATATTAGACTTCAGTCCTTCCAACTAAGGAGGTCGAGGTAAGCAGAAAGAGTTCTGACGAAAACGATAAGCCCCAGAAAACATAAAGGTGTACTTAACACTTTAAAAAACAAAATTAAGATACTTTTTACAGGAACCATTAAACTATCCCTAGCGTAAATTAGACATCTGACACAAAACGTCATATCAGTAAAAGTGTTATAACTAAGAAGGATGGGTCCTTGCAACTTATAGAGAGACAAGTACAGTAGAAACTAAAGAAAGTAATCACAGAATATTAAAAGACACATGTCAAGAAAACAAAAGAATCCATTCAAATAAGGATCTATAAATTAAGAAAAACAACGTTACCACTTACCCTAACTGGGAAGATAGAAGAATTGTGAAGTACAGTGGTCGAACACCACCTTTTCGGCAGGGAATAGGGACAACGGTCCCTGTGATGTCGGTCTCCGGATAAAATAAGGAAGAAGAGTCGGATTTGAATGATCTATTTTCCAGATGATGGGAGACAGAGGTAAAAAGACGGTGTCAAATGAGGACTGTAACCGACATTTCAAGAGGACTAAGTAGAAACTATTAAAAGGAGTGTAGAGAGAGAGAAAAAACAAGGGCAAACCGTGACTAACGAGAGATACTTCGACGGTAGACCTTTCTCTCGTAATTCGAAAATTAGTGTTTTTGGTTGCCGGAAGTTAGGAACCCAAACGTTTCAGAATCAAGTACGTAGACTTTTAAATGTAAGACATCAGATAAATTCCTCACCTCGGGATTTATGTGTCTTCTTACATTTGTAAAATTCTTTATTTTCCAAAAATTAAAAAGAATGAAAGTCTTCGTAGACGGTGACATTTTCCCGAGAACATGGAAATACGGAAGATTAGCCCTCGTAGTGACAGTCAAGGTAGAATATTTGGGACAAGGGAAAGAGGTAAAACAGGATTTCTATTGTTGTTATGATGATGATTGTTGTTGATAGTGATTAACTCGGGTGATTAGGTCCATGAAGTGCATATTGTAGGTATTGGTACTATGATAAACGTGATAAAAATCAACTTCTGGAACTCTGAGTTTTTTAGAGATTCCAGTATGTGACGATTCCTTAATTAAACTCTAAGGTTGGGTTCAAACAAACCAAGGTTTCGGTTGTATGGATATGATACGGTAGAGAAGTATTGTGATAAAGTTAATAAAAATGTTAGTGAAGATTTGAAGGTTTAATTATTCTCATTCTTTTCGGTACAAGGTCATTCTATTTAGATGACCATTGTACGTCCTACTTAACCTTCCCTTAATTGATCTCCAACCCTTTGGTTAATTTCTACATTATTAAATCAGTACTCAGGTATTACCGGACGCGATCCTACGGCCGTCACCCTTACTTTCTCTCTGTCTATACTCTCTTTAATACTTTCTACTTAGTTTTCTTGAACCGGAGACAAATTTGTACACTTCATTCTCTTTTTCTTAGTTTCGAGTAAATTTAATAATCAGACAGACTGGTTCTTTGTTGTACTGGACTTTGTCCTTTTTGGTCTCTTTCTAGTCTCAGACACCCTCTCCTTTACTATTTAAAGAAAAACATTAATAATCTTTATTTTGTTACTACACTGGCTCTATCTCCTTCCACTTGTGAAATGTTATATGTCTAGAAATTTTATTCTCATTTTTCCAGAAAGACGAAAAGGAATTACACCGTGATTTTGATTATTTTTCCTGAAGTTAATTGTATAAGTGTATTCTTGTAGCTAGAGACTAACCTCATTTATGGGAACACAAGGAACGAACATTAGGGAAAGAAAAGGGTTGAACATTTTTCACGTTACGGACGTTTAAGGTTGTGGTAAGTAAGTTTCCTCTACCAATTATCCAGAGTAGACAAATCGACCTTTCGCATATCGTCCAGGAAGGATTTTGCTGGTGTCTGTTAGTAGACTCACTTTTAAATACGTTTCATTGTCTAATCATTATCAAAATGTGGTCGTCCCGAAGTACAGAGTAATAAAATATGACTGACGATTATCTCAAATCATAATCTTAAACTTTTCCTTGTCTTTTACCTTCCGAGAGGGGCGTCTTAAATAACATGGGAAAGTCGATAATACCCAAAGTAATGTCTAAAGATGAGGTTTCGCAATAAGAAACAAAATAAAATTTTTACACCGAGTATGAAATTTTTACCGAAAGACCCTTTGGAGATGTAAACGTACTTAAGTTTACTTTGAGAGAAGAGACAGACGACAGTAGTAAGACAAGTCGTCGAACAATGTATAAAATATCCCAATCCTGCACTAATTGTTACCTCAGGAGATGTCGTAAGGTATTTTGTTGTTTTAGTTGTCATTCCGAGTCGTTTCATTTGTAGGTCTCACGAAAATTTATAAACCAAAATACCCAAAATTTACTGCTCAAAATTTTCTTTACGATACTACATCTACTCCTACATCGATGTCATGGTGAGACACTAACTCCTGTCAGTCTACTTATCCAAGACGTACTTCTTACAAGTGATGAATCGAGAAGTTGTAAGAGAATACTATAGGTGACCTTGTAGTTTACAGGGGGACGTATAACGTATAGTAGGGTTTACCTCTCTCTTCTACTATCTCCTTTAATTTTACGATGCTGACGTCATTGACAGTGTATTTATTTAGTTCAACGAAAAACCTTTTCTCTTCTGTAGTCTTTTACCCTATTCAAAGTTTGCCACGTCCCTACATAAGGTTTTAAGTTAGGACATAAGATGTCTGAGTACTTTGTCCCGATATGTGTGATGCAGTGTGTAGTCGTCCTGTTTTTCACCAAAAGGACTTAGCGGTCAGGTCCAAGCTACGTACTATGTCCTACGAACCCCGACCACGTGACCCTACTGGGTCTCCCTACCATGCCCCTCCCTCCACCTTCCCCCCAAGTCCTACCCTTTGTGAACCTATTGGTACCGCCTAAGTACGACTACATACCGTTTTGGTTATGTTATAACATTTCATTAACCGGAGGTTAATTTTATTTATTTAAATATTAAAAAAAATTTTTTTTCACCAAAGGGAAACAACTCCCTCTGTTATTTTTTTATTTACGACCCTTTTTATTTACGACCCTTCAAAAGTTTCCTCTAGTTTTCCACGTCACTGATTACTGAGGTTACATGAAGTTTTACCTTTAAGAAGTTCGTTCATCCAGACCAAAGTTCATTAATTGGATTGTAAATGTGTTACCTAACACTGTTTTATATTACTTCAATCGTATGTTTTGTGCCAGACTATTTACAATTGAGTTACAAGAATAGGAGACCACCTGTGTCGACAAAATAATCTCTACTCGTGTCTCACAATTTTTAACCCCTTTTGTGACATAATACATGGAAGAATTAGATAAAAACTTCACTTTCTCAAATGTCAAGTGTATGCCTTACGACCCAAATAGTATTTCGTGACTTTTGGTACGGTGAGAATCTTTTTATATTCACATTTGTTATAGAAAGGTGTTCATCAAAATTTTTCGTAGTAAAGATATTTTCATTTTTAATTTAGGACCTTTATTACGTTTAAGTGCCATTCTTTTATTTTTGGAGTAAGTAAATTGTTTTAGATTAACTTTTACTCTTCTTAGTTATGTCGTGGTGGTCGAGTTTCTTACAGTGACAGTTTGTCCGACGGACTCCCTTTGGTTGTGAAGGACCTTGGTCTATGGAGAAAAGACCCTTTTTTTTATTTTTGACTTATAACAACCAGACCATCATGTTCTTGGTCGTACTACTTTGTTTTGTGTTTTAGTCCCAAATGGGTCATGAATGTCTCGTTTCAGGTACTAGAAAAGATTCAAATAAAACTTCAAATATCTGTTAATTTAAGTCACCAAAACCACACGACAAGATACTCAAATAACTTCGTTCAGTCTTTTTTTTGTGGTTATGTCATATGATTACGTATATATACCTTAAATCTTTCTACCATTGCTATTGGGACATACGCTCTGTCGTTTTCTCTGTGTCTACATATCTTGTGAGTAAACCTGAGACACCCTCTCCCGCTCTCGTCCTACTATACCCTCTTACCGTGACTTTGTACATAAAATAGTGTACACTTTGCTTAGCGGTCAGGTCCAAACTACGTACTATGTCCCACGAGCCCCGACCACGTGACCCTACTGGGTCTCCCGACCCTACCCCTCCTTCCACCCTCCCCCAAGTCCTACCCTTTGTGTACGTGTGGGTACCGTCTAAGTACAGTTACATACCGTTTTAGTTATGTTATAACATTGCATTTTATTTATTTATTTATTTTGACTCTATTTTTTATTTTTTTGACGGTGGTGTCGTTAGTGTCTTATCAAGAGGGTGGGGTTTGTGTACGGGAACACGACTGAGACGTCACTTTGGGAAGGGGTTGGTAACTAGACAAAGGGTAACGGTATATCGAAACGACGGATATCTTACTGTATACTTACGTTGGTGTGTCATTCATCGGAAGACTTAGAACAAAGAAAGTGAATCGTTTTACGTAGACTCTAAATAGGTACGACGACACAGATAAAATTGGACAAAGAAAAAGTGACGGTTTATCGTCTGGTATTGTACCTACGTGGGACTAAATAGATGAGTAAGTGGTTGACTTCCCTATACACCCAATATATGTTCGAAATATTTAATAATTATTTCAACCGTATTTTTAAGAATAAGTCTAAAAACACACCTTACCGTTCCAGTATACATTCATATATAAATTGAAATATTCCTTGACGGTTTGATAAAAAGGTTTTACTAGTACGGTAAAACGTAAGGTTGGTCATTACTTACTCTTAAGGTCTACGAGGGGTAGGAAAGGTCCTAAAGGATCACAGGTAAAAAAGGTAAACAACGAAATTTTTTTTAGTAAAATTATCCACACATTTCTATAGAATAAAACCCAAAACAATTTAACGTAAAAGAATTACTGATTACTACGACTCGTAGGAAAGTACACGAATAAACAGTAGTCCTATAAAAGAGACTACTTCGTGAATAAATTTAAAAGCACAAAAAAAAACCCCCCCCCAACAGACAAAGGAATAACAACTCGAAAATCTTAAGAAATATCTAAGACCTATGTCCAGGACACGGTGTATGTACTGAACATGTGAAAAAAGAGGGGAGACATATCAAAAAAAGGGTGTGTAGAAGAGTCTACACATTTTGTTATAGTCAACAAAATAAATAGTAAGAGGAACAAGCCAAACAGTATTAGAAAGTAATTTAATAGACTGTACCATAATATTATTAGTGAAACTTCCTTTATTTATTTCACTATACTATTTCTCACCCAATAGTCCTTTCCGAAAGACTCTTACACACTGTAAACTGGACTCTAGGTTTATTCTTCGGTTTCATTTCTTGTTTGTCCGTCTCTCTTTTGGTTCCGGTCGTAGGAAACCACTCTTTCTCGAACCGTTCAAGTTCCTTTTCTTCCATCTGGTAGTACCGATTTTTGGGTGACTCCCTCCGTCTTACCTCGTATTGTACTTCTACTTCTTCGTCTCCGTCTCTGGTTTGGTACACTTCAGAATGTCCGGAGTCTCTTCAAAATACCATTCTATGGTGACTTTCCAAAATTCGTTTCTTCCGTTAAGTTAGAAGGAGGTAAAATTCTAAACAGACCGATGAGGTACTTCTTAATTAACCTCCCTATTGTTCCTTTGGTCAATATCCAGTGATGTCAGGTCCATTCTTTACTACAACCGTAATTGATCCCACTACCGCCACGTTTTACTGGTGTTATCTATTCTAAGTTCTATATAAAATCTCAACTTTGTTTGTCCTAAGAGGTTACCCGACTTTATACTTCTTATTCTTATCCCCTTCTTAGTTTCTACTGAGGTTCCGAATTCTAGGTTCTATTCTACTATCTACCTATTATCGCGGTAAATGACCGTCTCTACGTGACTAATATCCTCACTTTTAGTCCTCAAGATACACCCTGTATGGTTCAACTCTATAGATTTTCTATGGATCCATCTCTGAAGTTCAGTTGTCGACCGCGTGTTATTTCTCTGGTATCACTATTTAAACAATCCTCGTACATGAACATACTCTTTCCTCTCATATCCATTTCTCCCCGTAAACCTTATTTCGGGAATTCATGAAGGTGTAGTATTACTTTATAGTCAAATGGTTAAAGAGAGGGGATTGACCAGATATTCAAGGAGTTCATGTGTCCGGTACAGAAGAAGTTTTGATATAAGTTATTTAGGACGACGGACTTTGAATGGTTCACGAATTATTCACAAACACCTCGAGTATTATATACTCCCTTCTACTGTAGTCCTACAGATTCCATATGACCCCATCCGTTCTACTCGTTGAGATTCCTCTAACACCTTCTAAGGGGCTACCGAGGACGTTTACGTCCTCTGGTCCCAAATTAGGGACCCAACCCTTCTAGAAGACCTCCTCTCGTACCGTTGGGTGAGATCATGAGAATGGATCTCTTAGGGTACCTGTCTCCTCGGACCGGCCGACGTCAGGAGTCCCAGTGTATCTCTTGTACTGACTTCTTCGATGCGTCGTTCCGCTAACATCAGGGTCTCACCTTCGAAGTTCATGGTCCAAAACGGCACATGTACTACCTGTTGGTCGTAGAGTTCGTTTTTCCCCGAGAAGTCTTGTCGTCTAATTTTATGAACAAAAGTTCATTTTCTATGACTAAAAATTATCCTTAAAAACACTCCTAAGAGAAAAGGTGACAAAACAAACAAACAAACAAACAAAAACCAGAGGATAGACGTTTTATTATTACTCGAGAAAGGGAAACTCAATTGTTCAATTATCCAGTCTACTGACCCGACTATGACTATGACTCATAGAAACCTAAACTACCGGACTATATTTATGAGAAGAACCGTAAGGATTCTTACGTTTCTCTGAGATTATCATGGACAACGACGATGGGATCTAAGGAGAGTATAAACTAAACAGGGGAGTTTTCTGAGTCCCTTGTCGGATTTATTTTCCAGTTCTATTAAGATAGTACTATTTCTAATAGAAGGAGTTACCAAATTGAAGTAATCTCCATTTTCCGTGTAAGTCAAGTCAACGAGTCAGTACAGACTGAGAAACGCTGGGGTACTTAACGTTGTGCGGTCCGGAGGGACAGATAGTGGTAGAGGGCCTCAAGTGAGTTTGAGTGCAGGTAGCTCAGTCACTACGGTAGGTCGGTAGAGTAGGAGACAACAGGGGAAAAGGAGGACGGGGGTCAGGGAGGGTCGTAGTCTCAGAAAAGGTTACTCAGTTGAGAAGCGTACTCCGCCAGTTTCATGACCTTAAAGTCGAAATCGTAGTAAGGAAGGTTTCTTGTAGGTCCCGACTAAAGGAAATCTTACCTGACCAACCTAGAGGAACGTCAGGTTCCCTGAGAGTTCTCAGAAGAGGTTGTGGTGTCAAGTTTTCGTAGTTAAGAAGCCGTGAGTCGAAAGAAGTGTCAGGTTGAGAGTGTAGGTATGTACTGGTGACCTTTTTGGTGTCGGAACTGATCTGCCTGGAAACAACCGTTTCATTACCGAGACGAGAAGTTATACGATAGATCCAACCAGTATTGAAAAGAAGGTTCCTCATTCGCAGAAAATTAAAGTACCGACGTCAGTGGTAGACGTCACTAAAACCTCGGGGGTTTTTATTTCAGACTGTCACAAAGGTGACAAAGGGGTAGATAAAGGGTACTTCACTACCCTGTCCTACGGTACTAGAAGCAGAAGACTTACAACTCGAAATTCGGTTGAAAAAGTGAGAGGTGAAAGTGAAAGTAGTTCTTCGAAAAATCAAGGAGAAGTGAAAGACGGTATTCCCACCACAGTAGACGTATACACTCCAATACCTATAAAGAGGGCCGTTAGAACTAAGGTCGAACACAAAGAAGGTCGGGTCGTAAAGAGTACTACATGAGACGTATATTCAATTTATTCGTCCCACTGTTATATATCGGACTGTATGAGGAAAAGGATAAACCTTGGTCAGACAACAGTAATGTTGAGTCGTTTTTGACCCTGACTCTCTAGGGATCGTGCTCTTTGAGGATTGATTTCTACGGACGTTAGTTAGATCGACAAAAGTTTTATGTAAAGTTCAAAAATGACATCGGTGTATAAGGGTTAGAGTGAAACACCAGGCCTTCATTCCAGTAAAACTAATAAATCTTTCACCTTTGACCGTTAAATGATAAATATACTTATTACCATTTGATTTCTTACATAACTAAGAGAGAGGGGGAAGGAATAATTGTTTACTCTTATGTATTTTTTAAATACACTCTATTTTTCCGGAAGAATGTTCGTAGAAATAGTCAACCTATGAAATTAATAAATTGTACTTTACAAGATAATTCCCATAATAAAGTTTCCACGGTCCGGTTCACCTTGAGTACAATACATTTTTAAACTAGTAGGAAGACTCCGTTCCTGTAAACTGAGTTATAGGTACCTAAGGGGTGGTTAAGAGGTTGATGACACGTCAATTTACCTCGGTATAGGGACGAGACCAGTTACATGACACTCACTTTCTCGTACAGTGAAAATACGATTTTTTTTTCCGATAACACACACCGAGAGGTCGAGAGGGAAGGGAGACGTTACTGGTTCCTCCGGTGTACAAGGTCGACCATGTCAATGTTCTCACCTCGAGGGTAGTCAGAGTCATGACCTCTGTGATTTCACTTTCACTTTTCAACGAGTCAGTACAGACTGAGAAACGCTGGGGTACCTGACATCGGGCGGTCCAGGTACCTTAAGAAGTCCGGTCTTATGGTCTCGTCCAGCGGCAAGGGAAGAAGTCCCCTAGAAGGGGTAGGTCCCTAGTTTGGGTCCAGAAGGCGTGACACCCACCTCAGAACAGGTAGACTCGGTGGTTCCCTCTACGATACACTCTGTCCTATAGACTCGATACCACCTACACATTGTAGTTGTTTTTGGTCTATAAACACTCCGTGTCAAGTCAAGTCAGTGAGTCAGCACAGGTTGAGAAACACTGTACTTTTTTCCACACCTGACGTCGCACGGTCCGAAGGGATATACATGACAATGACTCTGGCTAAAACAACTATGGTGTATCGACTCGGATGAGAATAATTATGTGGAAGTACCAACTTTTAGTGTAAATTTTAATATCTGTTAGACCTCCTCCATTCAAGTCACCGATTAAAACCAGTGTCTTAGGTAAAATGTAACACGTCTATATAGAAATTGAACTTTCATATCAATGAACGTTTCTACTTAAGAAATTTTCATCTCCAAGCGTACAACAGAAACTAGAATTTTCTCGGTAAAATAAACGATAACAAAGGAGGACTCAACGAAACGTATAACGTCGAACTTCGTGAGGTACCTGTCTCAATATCGAAACGTACCAGAGTAAACAAAGTAGTAGAAATCCTCTAGTAAAGTTCGATCGAATACTATTATCCATAGTCGATTTTCAGGGTTGATGGCTTTATCGGATAAATTATCTCATTTACGATTGCACTAAGTCTCTCTATCAGTCTCTCTATTAGAAGTCTCTCTACTAGACAAATCAATGTGAAAATTTTATATCAATTCTCTGAAGAGTAATTTTGTGAGTTGAAGGTTCCCAGACGTAGATTTAAAATATGTCGTTCTTTTACTTTTGCTAGAATAAAGATGTACGTAATGGGACATATAAATTCAAAACACAGAAGAAGGAAAGGTTGAATCATTATAGTGTCGTTAGTAGTTTGTCAACCTAGACTCTCTACTATTTTGGTCAGACGGGGAATACAGTAAAGATGGGTCCGTCGACTGTTGTGTAGCGATAAACAAAAAACCGACCAATGTAATCAGACTTGTAGTAATACGTGTGACGTCAACGCAGAAATAAAGAGGAAGATTCTCTTTTCTTTTTCTTAAATGATCACATTATATTTTTGTTGCCCCGTGAAATTTGATTATCGATCACTTAAATATTGTTTGTTCTTGACGAAGGAGTATATGTATATCTGTGGTTCGCTCAGGAACCTTAATCAATGATTAATAAAGTATCAACTCCGAAAAAAAACAAACAAATTTCGACCTACAGCCAATACTTACTTTGGAAAGTAAAAACAGTGGATTGATATTTTCATTAATTTAAACCACGAAAGTGAAGGGATTGGGACTGACCCAGAAAGTGAGAGAGAGACGAGTGGAAGACCTCATTTCCTTTATTGTGTCCTTCAAAATATCGGTGTATAGAGTAACAGAGGTAACACACAACACTAGAGAGGTAAAAGTAAAGATTAAAATAACTAAACTAAAAAGAGAGAAACGAAGAACTACTCAGACCGATTACCAGACAGTTAAAATAAATAGGAAAGTTTCTTGGTCGAAAACCGAAACAACTAAAAACGATACCAGAGAAAACAAAGAAAACGTAAATAAAGACGGGATTAAAAATTCTAAAGAAAGGAAGATGATTGAGACCCCAAGAGGTTAAGAAGGAAAAGATCAACGAAATCCACATCTCAATCCAATAAATAAACTGCAAAAAGAACAAAGAACTCTATACGGACATCACGATACTTGGAAGGAGAATCGTGACGAAAATGTCACAGGGTGTCCAAAACCCAACAACTTATGGAGTCCGTTCGACTTCAGTGTGAGTTCAGGATTTTTAGAGTAGGTCCAATCATTTTTGAGATTCGAAGTATTAAGGTGAGGGGAAAATTTCCTTTTATCAAAATGAAAACTGTCGAACTGACTTCAAATTACCTTTGTTTAACGTGTGAAGACGTCACATTTTAACTATTAAACTGCATACTTTGGTAGTGATATTAGTTCTATTACTTGTGACAGGGTGTTTCAAAAGAACCTGGGGAAACATTACGATGACAAGGTAAAGAGGGGAGTATCAAGACAAGGGTTTGATATAAAGAAAAACTATGGTAACTAATAAAACTCAAAAGATTTAAAATATATTTACCTTAGTATGTTATACATGAAAATAAACCGAATAAAATGAACAAGTACAGGGTTTCTTGTTGTTGGGTAATGTTTCTCGCATGATCCGAAAGGGTCTTTTATGTCGGTGAATTCGATCTCGGTTAGTTTAGTAAAGGAACGAGACGAAGGTACATAGGAGATCTTTTTGGAACGGGGTCGAGGACGACCACCTCGTTAGGATTGGTGAAAGTCAAACTGTGATGAGTTGACCTGGAATACAAACGAGTTTATTGAAAAGTTTAAAATTACATGGAGTCAAATAGAAAATTGTGTGAGTTGTATTAATAAGAATCCAGGTAGGAACAACAATGTACATTGTTGTCAAGTAAGAAAAAATAGTGACTCATCATGAGGTGACGTGTCTACGTAATATTAAATAAAGAGGTAAATAGACAACTATTTGTAATCCCATCAAAGGTCCAAAACTATAATGTTTACTTCGGAGATACTTTTAAGCGAACATACAGAAACATACCTGTATACGAAAGTAAAAAGAACCCATTTATAGATAAACACCTTACAAACTTAGTATACCAACCACGTACCAATTGTGAAAATTTTCGACGGTTAAATCCTTAACGGTTTGAAAAGGTAATATCAATATGGTTGAATATGAGAATCGTCGTCTCATCCTGTCACATTCTCAATGTCAAGGAAGTGTAAAAGTAGTCGTGAGTACTACTAGTTAGAAAAGTTAGAGTAAAACCAAAAGTAAACGTGAAAGGATTACTAATTACTGTCATTCGTGAAAAAGGTACCCGAATAGACGGTAAGTGTTTAGGACGAACCACTTGATGGATAACTTTAGAAACAGGAAAATGTGATTCCAAAAAACAAACAAAGTCAATAACTCAATGTTCGTAAAAAATATATGAGACTTACGTTTAGTCTATATGTTAAACGTTGAAACTCAAATACCGAGTAGAAACGTAACAGATTTATCGCAGAAATCTCCTCGGTTTCAAAAATGTAAATTTTTTTCAGATTAAGTAATTATTTTTGGAAACGGACTCGGTTCTAGTGTTACCAATACTAAAGAAGATCTTCAAAAGATCAATCTAGTTACTAGGAAACTCAGTTAAAAAAAGACAATATGTTCCATACTTTACTTCACAACCCCGAAAAAAAACGTATACCTATAGGTAAACAAAGTTGTAGTAAACAACTTTTCTGAAAGGGAAGAGGTGACTTAACGAAAACGTCGAGACAACTTTTATTCGATAGGTATTAATGTACCCAGATGAAGGTCTGAAAGAGAAAACTGTCTAAACCAGACAGTCAAAAATGTGGTTATAGTATCAGAGAGTTAAATGTCATTCAGAAGTTTAGTCCATCACAATCCAGAAGTTAAAACGAGAAAAAGTTTCGACAAAACTAATTATATCGAAGTGTAAAGGTATACTTAAAATCATAAAGAAGTTTTCAGGACGACCCCAAAATTAACCCTAAAATTACCCAAAATTAACAGATGACTAGTTAAACTTTTGACTGTAGGATTGTTATAACTTAGAAGACTGGACATTTGTGTCATAATAGAGAGGCAAATAAATCCAGAAATTAAAAAGAGTCGTTACAAAACATCAAAAGTCACAGAATATGTAGAAAACAGTAAAGGGGTGATTTATAAACTTTAAAACCACGATAACATTTACCATAACAAAATTTAAACAATAACGGTTAATATCTTTATCTAAAATATATCTTTGTGTCAAAAGATAAACATCTATAATATATCTTTATGTCAACTGAAAACATGTTACTATAACATAGAACGTGGGAACGATTTAATTCAAAATCACTGAAGAAGACATCTAAAGTAACCTAAAAAGGTGTACAACAACAAGTCAACGATTCAGAACAGACTGAGAAACGTTGAGGCACCTTACGTCGTTCAGTCCGAAGGAAAAGGAAGTGATAGAGGGTCTCAAACGAGTTTGAGTATAAGTAACTCAGCCATCACGGTCTACTACGGTTGTGTTTACTACTACAGTACACTCTTATTTTTACTAAAATGAAGAAGGAAAGGTAAGACTTACGGAAAACAAAGAGAAAAACGGAATGACATGATCCATCTTGAAGGTCATGTTACGATTTACCCTTAGTACTCTTACCTGTAGCGACTGAATAAGGACTACAGTCCTCTTTCGTAAGTGAGAAAGTGGTAATTCATAGTACAATCGAGAACTGAAAGGTATCTTCAGGAAATGGTCAAACTTTTTCAAAAGAAGATCAGGATCAAACGATCTTCATAATCCTTACCTACAATTCTGAAACGTTTTAGAAAAGACGGAGATACCTTTACTAGTCTACTAAAAAGTTAAAATCAAACAATTGTACCACTTAATATAAATTAGTTAAAGACTTACAATGTGATCCGAACGTAAGGAATGAACTAATACAATATAATAAGAAGATTACCTAACAACCTGAGTTAAACGATTTTACAATTCTTGAAAAATAGACACAAGACATACCCCTTTGATCTGTAACCAAACATCAAAAGGATAATACAAATGCGTCATAGAAGTAGATAAAACCATTCAAAAGAGTAATACAAATACGTCATAGAAGTAGATAAAACCATTATCCGGAGTGTCTTACTTGACCCTATATCAGGCAAACAAGGTCAAAAAGATCTTTTCAAATACATCTTAGACATAGTAAAGAAGGAGTTTTTTACACCATCTTAAGTGGTCATTTCGGTAAACCCGGATCGTAAAGAAACGCTCTTCCTAAAAATCGACATTTAAAATTATCTATCACCGATAAGACTAGTAAATAAAGAAGGACTCTCTATATCCATCTAAGAAAGAGAGTTGTTTAAACGGGTAAAGTTGATTTAACGGATACAAAATCGTGTTTTGACACTTATTTTAGGACGAAAATAAGAACATTGTAGACACCTTAGATATCGTTACAGTCGGAGAAAGTTCAACTAATTTTGAGACTCAAAATGTGAGAGAAAAGTAAGAACTTATTCCGTTTCACAAAAAAATGAAAAACAACCAGACAAATACTAGGACTTAATATTGAAGTTTTATAAAAAGATATCTATGTTAAGTCAATACTTTTACCTATTACATAAAATTAACTCCCATATATGAAAGAAGTATTTACCGAATCATAAAATTTTGGTGTTTTTAGTGAGAGGTTTTCAGTTTCCGTTTCCACACACCATCCCATCATGATTCTGGTTTTTCTTTCCAGTATGACTTACTTGTCTCTATCCTTCTTTAAGGACAGTTAGTATAAAATTTCTTTACTTTTATAGGACCTTTAGACATTGTGAAGATTATACATCTACTCGACATAATGACTATTTATTTTTGTGGTTTCAAGTTCTTGTCGTTGTTTAGATACGTATTGGTTTGTATGTATATCTTAGGTATTTAAAGTCAGTTATTTAGTCCCTTGTGAAGGTAATCTTACACGACTACTCTACCGATTAATTTAGTTTTACGTTTCTTGTCAAAAGGGATAAACACCAGAACTTAATTCTTTTTTTCTTTCTAATGTCTCAGTCTTTTTCAATAATTCTGTCAAAGGGTTTTGGTGTGTTTCTTTCTTTCGATGTCTTTTGTTCCTAGAGTAAAATAAAAACAGGCAAAATCGAAACCAAAGGTCTTTGGTAGTCCGGGAAGAATGTGGAGTTTCAAAGAAGGGGATTTAGATCCCTTCTTTTACGGACAGAAAAAGTGTTCTTGTTTATATTTTGATAAATAGACAAAGACTTAAATACATCGAGGTTAATCGTAGAGACAAATGTTTAAGGGGTCAATATTTGGGTTCCATCTTTAGTGTCTTTAATAGAGATTGGATAGTTGTCTTATAGTCCGGTATTGTGGTTGAGTCTATAATCAGTTCTTACAAACTCTGTCAAATTGAATTTGTAACCTTCCAATCTCAATGTTCTTAAACTGTCCGTCAGAGAAGGTAGGTGTAGGTGTCGAACACGTCCCAGTTGACTTTTGGATTAGATGGGATACTTTAAGGTGAGGTGTGAGTGGGCGGACGACCTGTTTCGGTGAAACTATCGAACATGAAGTCACGGTCGTATAGGTTCTCTAAGTCGTTGAGTAGTCTTTTCGGAATAAGAGGGAAGAGAACTGAAGAGACCACACCGAGGTGTTAAAAGGATTTAAAGGGTTCGAATTGAACTAGTAGAAACTGAGGATACATAGGTGAGAGGTACTAGAAGGTAAATCTCTCAAAGTGTACCCATCTTTTCCTGTTCACGTCCCTATTAGTCCCTTCCGAAGGATTATAAATATAATCCGGAAATTTCTACGGGTCCTGAAAAGTCTGTCTCTCTGGATCATATTTATATAAAATCCTTCGGAAGAGACTACTAGGGATGTTTATGACCCAAGGATGTCATAAGGTATGAACAAAGAGTGAATTGTGTATGATGGAAATAATCTCAATAAAACATGGATAGTTTAACATTCGAGGAATTCCCGTCCTTAGCAAAGTAAGAGGAGACGTTGAGTCAAAGGGATCCTATCATAAAATTTTAAACAGAATTTCTCTGACTTATGACATGGTGTCGTCATATGGTGACATTCGGGTCTCTTCATGGGTTTGTAAACCTCTTACTGGTTACTTACTCATCGTGGAAACCTACATTTTAAAATTATTTTCTCGTAAACATTCTTCTCAAATATCCATCAAAGATACAAGAAGAAGTTTCTAATAAACTGATAGAGAGTCTTGGTTTTAAAGAGACTCGAAACTCATTCACTTTCACAGGTCACGAAACGCTGGGATACCTGATATGGGGTGGTCCAAGGAGATAGGTACCTTGAGAGGTCCGTTCTTATAACCTCACCCAACGGTAAGGGAACAGGTCCCCTAGAAGAACTGGGTCCCTAACTTGGGTCCAGAGGACGTAAAGTCCGTCTAAGAAATAGAGGATGGAACATTGGTAGGTTTTCTAAATTGATGTAGAATGAGATGTCCTCTTTAGGGTTCCTACTTAAACTCTGAGTCTTCTAATAGTTTCGTTTTTTTTTTTTTTTTTTTGGGTAGGGAATTATTCCTTTATTTCAATAGTAAGAAAAACTATTTTATTTTATAGTAAAAAATGATGATAAGAACGAACATGTGAAAATCTTTTGGTTTCAACGTAATTTTTTTTTTTTTCGAATAAGTCTTTGCGAGCTACTCCTCGGTCTTCATATTCCGTTTCCTCACCTACCGCGTCGAGTAGTACGAGGCGACTGAAAGTTGTCACGAAGTACTGGAGAGTAGAGGTTTGTTTCCGAGACTCTGGACGAACTGGTACATAGGACTCCTAATACCTTTTCCCACTAGTCCTCCACAGTGTTTCGGGTGAGAAATTTATAGGACAGACTAAACACCGTAGTGTTGATGGAGTAGAAAATTCTTTCTGACGATCTTCTGGTAGTCGGTCCGTTGTACTAGTAAAGTAGTCACTAAAATTAAATCTTAACTGTTTATTAGTGAGTCAAAAGTGGAAGTTGATATAGTGGACAAGAGATGTCGGTGTAGAAACGGGAAAGTTGTTTGAGAGTATGGGTCAATGCAAGTTGTGTATACTACGTCAGAAAATCAGAAGTCTGTGAACCTTTAGTGTGTTTTATTAAATTATAAATTGAGTTTCGACAGGTACATGTGGTCTTGAATCTTAGTGGAGTTTTAAAATAATAACCGTCCTTTATGACGTCATAATGGAGTCTTTAGTTTCTTGTAATTACATTATCGGCCTTTGGTTTAACAAAGTGGGGTATGGCTACTAAAGTTCTCTTTCTTGTCTCTCCCTTTTAAATAGATCACTCGCCATTTAAAGTTAAGGAATAATTTCTGTATTTATACAAAACAACGGTCCTTAGAAATTCCAGAGATACCTGCCACACGAAATGTCAACAATTTACCCGAAACGAAAGGAAAGATATTCTTGTCTTCTTTATTGGTCCCCGCCTTTCTTTTACTGTTTCACTTCTTGGACCGGTACTTTACGTCAAGTTAAAAGTGTAAATAGTTGGACGGTTCGCGTCCGGATTCGAATCTACCCTCCCGTCGGTACCAGGACCGGTGTCTTAGAGGTACATGGGTTTCCTACAGAACCAGAACTTTTACTTTCGTGTCCAACTTCTACCCCACCTAATATCGAGTCCCTCAACGTCCGTTACGGTACAGATACCTATATTTACAACCAATCCCTCACAAGTAAAATAACACTTGAGTCCTTTTCCCAGGAAAAACTTTTTGTAAATAATGAGTCTAAGATAGAGTAAAAAAGAATTATTGGATCACCAGTCGAAAACTTTTTTCGAAACAGTAAAATTACACTTGTAAAAACTTCAAAGATTTATTTTGTGTTGGTTGTCCTCCCCTTACCCACCTCAGACGCAGGTACATCTCTGTTCACCACTGTCGTCCCGTCGGACTCGGTAAACTTTCGTACCGCTCGTCGGCCGACGATTATGTCGTAGGAAGTGTGAGTCAGACGAAGCATTCTCTATTCTCTACTCGAAAACTTCTGGAGGACGGAGTCAGGTTGTCCGGTTCGTTTTACGGTCACTCATAGTTAATCATTCACGGTGGAGTCTCCGGAATTTTTAGTATAAATTAATATACTAAGTGACGAAGAAGAAATTGTACGTGACTTGTTCCATCATTTAATCTTTGTCGTCAAAAGGTTCTAAGTAAACGATGTAATTTTGAGAAACCCTCAACAAACATTTTTAAGAGGTAGTGTCTACTACCGAAAACCGTGAGACCCCTCGGTACATTCATGTGCTACGATTTGAAGAGTGGTGTCGTAGTGATAAAATCTCCGTTTTGGTTACCGGAATCAAAAGACGTTTACATGAAATTTGTTCAACTTTCTAAAGGGTTATTAATTGGACCAATAGTTTAGAGTGTATGGGAACTTTCTACTAAAATTTTTTGAAGTCGAGATCACCGAATCACCCGTGAAGTCAGATCAAAACTCTGTGTTGGTAGAAAAGTTGACCTGTAGTTCACCGTTGAGACTCAAGGGGTCTACTACGGGTCAACGAGACGACGATAGTTTCCCTCCTTCTACTCTTCTACCGTGTGTCCAACAGAGTGGTCCTCTTAGTCTGGGTAGTCCTATAGTCCTTGTTTTGATTGAACAAATTGACCCTAAGTCAGTATTACTTGGATGAAAGAGAGGGTGTTATAAAGATCCCTTCTTGACCTAATCTCGAGTCCGACTTAAGAAAGTCCATTGGTGAGATGCCCTGAACATGTTTGATTTTCAAGGAGTTTTACTAGGTTTACTTGAGAAGGTTTCAGAATTTGGAGAATAAGGGGTTTAGTGGAGGAGGTCGAGTTCCTGTGAATGCTTTTGTTTTTACAGTAAGAAACCTTAATGTAAAGAGGTGATGGTCTTTCTCCTAGGTTGTATAATAAAGATCAGGTAAATTATTTATAAAAACTTCCATTTTTGTACCAGTAATTTCGGAGAGACCTTGACTCATATAAACGCCAAAGTTGGGAGATATTTGGTGAATCGTTATACCTCTTGTGTACTTTGTTTGTCTCGAAGGGTCTTGTAAGACGTTCTAAAGTAAAATAGAAACGTCTTTTCCATCTAGAGCACCGACCTCTACAAAGTGATTCAAGGGCCAGTCTACACCACAGACACGTACGTGAGGATTCAACGTGACAGGACCACGTCGGAAACCAATAAGAAGTACTTTGATCGTAACAAACTCGGAGACTCTTGGGGCAGGACACACAAATCGAGTTGTCTAAAATTAAATTTCGGAAAATGAAATTTTTCCACCGTGAAAAGGTGTCGGGGAGATCAAGAGACGGAAGTCGTGGTGGCTCTGAGGTTTTGTTCAACGGTTGGGAAAAAAAGACCCGGGAAGAGGAAGTAAAGGGACATAAAAACATGTCTGACTTGACATATAGTGGACCATTTTGGTAAGTCTAATGAACAAATTTAAATATTAGAATTATTTTTTCAGTTAATATATCCTACCACTACGGAATATTTTTTGTTTTGTTTTTTTTTGTATCCATCACATACGTCTATAAGACGTTTCGTGGAACTTTTAAGGTATTTAGGGTAGGACGTCCCTAAAGTGAAAAGATATGAGAAAGATGGCGTGAACTCAAGGATAGGGAAGATTTATATACGACGTTATAGTTGTAAAGGTGTCTGTTTCGAGACGTGTGATTATTTTGTGTTGCGACAAATGTATGTCACGTTTATATATTGTATAAAAATCGCATCCAATACTCGTTATAAAAATCTACCTACCTCGGACGTCACTATAATCATTGTTTGAAGATGACATTTAATCACCGGATTTATCTTTAAATACAAGGTATTTTGGGTCGTACTTTGTTATTCAATCTTTATAAATTTATTGTAAAATGTCTCGCAATTCGTCGGTCATGTGGACACAGTCCGACTCAGCCAATGACTTTTCCTCTCGAGCCGTGGCAGTATCTCTCCGCGGGTTCGTCGTTCTGTCACGTACCAGAAAATTTGTTGAAAATTTTTTAATACATACTGGAGTTCTAACATGGACTGATAATAGACTTCCCATCGGAGTTGGAACTTTTGGTTTTTATTGGTAGGTCGGGTTCTTGTTCAAAATGTCGGAGATGTCTGTGTTCTGGTTTTCCGTGGATATACTCTACCCCAGACCAAGCAGAAAAGTAAAAGATTTTTATACGATCTAGACATTACACTTGTTTACTCTAATGTAGATCCAAACCGAAAGGTTCTAGATATTAGGACGAGTTCAGTATTAGTTCGGGTAAGAACGTAATGAGTGTAAAGTGTCCCGATTCTTATACAGATAATAAATTCTTTTTCGTCGAAGGTTGAATTTAAATAGAACGTTAAGACGTTTTATGGTTCTGAAATTTGTGATATAAGTTTTGGATTGTAATGTTCGGACTATGATACCAACCTAGGGTCATTCATACTCTTGTTACAACTTTGAGGGGTTTAAACATTAAATCTAAATAAAAAAGGTTTTATTGACTCCACATTAAATCTAAATAAAAAAGGTTTTATTGACTCAACTATCATTGCCGACCACGTTCCTTGTTTCTCATTTCAAGGTTGGAGCAAAAGAGGAGATTTGTATTGTCCAATTCACAGTCCCTAAGTCATTGTCCCTACCGTGTTTATTCTGTTTTACTACCGAAATGGGATAAAAAGGGAGACGTTAAATCTTCCTAAAAAAAAATTTCCGTAGTTAATATTTTTCTTTTCTCAATAGACTAAGTGTTTATTATAGAGTTTTATTTTTTATTTGTTATCCATACCTTATTCCGAAATGAAATAATTCTGTTTTTCTGACCACGACTGGACGACCTAAAAAGGTCACCTAATGGAGTGTATAAGGTGAAAGTAGGAATTCAATGTGTAGGGATTGTAACCGAGGTCGTAAAGAGAGGATTAAACTGAATCGGAACGGTAAAGACAGTTAGTGTAGAAATTGGATGGCTGGTGTGTTTCAGGAGTACGTAGTAAAGGCGAAAGAGGAGAAGAGAAGGGAAGTCTCGATTATACCTTCGACTCTTTCTAATATTCGAGATGAAAAGTAAATAAGAAAGTGGAGATGGTGTTCTGTTCCTGTCACTGTTCATGACCCCTTTTCACTCGTTCTTTCAGCACCAGGGACGGGAATGCCTCGAATGTCAAGTGACTTCAGCATGTACTTTATTTATGTGTTTATTTCCAGAGTAATGTTTAACACTGTTCGCGAAATTTCTTTTTCTGGACCCAAGACACCTACTGAATCAATTCTATTTCCACTCACCGACAGTTTTCCCAAAAGAGTCAGTCACTTTTAACTCCACTCTGATTTCCCATTCAGACTCCATCCGTTCCCTTCTGACCCCATTCTCCTGAGACCCTTCTCTCCGTGTTACCCCCGTTTTAGGAGCCTCTCCTGTCTCGAGTCGTGTAAAATCTTTTACGTTTTTTTCGGTCATTCCGACCTCCATTATTTTCCCGTCATGTCGACGGTATAATTCTACAACCTGAAATAGAACCCATATTAGCCTCGACATGTCCCAATACACGTATTGGACTAAATACCAGAACGTTTCTTGGGATATCGACGACCCACCCCTTTATTTCTCCTTGTTTTTATATTTACGCCTTTGATCAATCCTTTCATGACGTCATCAAGGTCTCTCTCGGTTGTCACTGAGTTTGATTAGGTTCGGTAGGAGTAAGGGTCTCAGACCGTTTCGGGGGACAAGCATATGTACTTACTTACTTACCTAGTTGTCTATATTCGTGGTCAAGCATATCAGAAGAACATACTATAAAGATGGACAGGGTCCTGTCTCCGTAGAAGGTCAGAAAAAGATTCTATATTAATGTAAAGAAATCAGATCTCAGTCTAAAAGGTCAGTTGTATTTTTTTTTTTTTTTTGGACCTATGATAGATTTCAAGTTTGAGTTGACGGTGTCTTTTAAGATACTTTCAACTTTATATTGAAAGACTTTAGAGTTTATTAGTCTATTAAATATATATTCTAGTTCGTTTTAAAATATATTTTCATAAGTAGTTTCATGATAAGTGTTATAATTTTGTTTTGTTCGATGTACATGGAGTCTACAACCTTGTAGACACATTACTTTATTGTGCGTCGGAACTTTTACAAAAGTTCCTTATAAATTATTACACCCCGTTTCGTTACGCTGTACGTTTCTTTCGTCCTATATTTTGCACATTATAAAGAAAATTTTTTATTTGGAGTCCAGTATTGTGTGTACTGATCTTTCTTTATCTAGTTTCTAGTTTCATCACTAGACACCTAACCCTTCAATACCCACTAGAATTATACAAAAAGATCAAAGGTTTAAAAGATATTATTATTATGCAAATAAGAGTCTTTTTAGAGGATCATTACCGATGTGAATGTCCTTCTGTGAAGTCGATCGAGGGACGACGGTAGGTCAGGAGTACACGCCAGATGTGTGTCGTGTGAATGTGAGACGCCGACTCCGACACTCGTGGAGGGACTGATGAAGGTGAGGACGAGAGGTGTGAATGGCGTGTTCCGTGAGTTGACTGTCCTGCATACGACGGAACTGCGTAGTTAAATAAAAGACACGGAAATCGAGAGTGAATAGACAGTTTGACTGATACTAAAGTAAAGGAACAGGAAGGGGATCGTGGTTCACGTCGTAGTAGTTGTCCCCGTAAATTATAAACGACTAACGAGTCTTACTTCAATAAGATATATAATGAACCGAGAGTCTTCTGGTCATAAGGGCACTAGAGGACTCAGGGACGACGAAGAACCGATTTTCGACGGTGGTATGAAAGAGGACATTTAGTGTGTACAGATCCCGTCTCTTCTCTGGATGCCATTCCAGATTGAGTTAGTGGCTTTAATTATTTTCTATTTTTACTGAAGATTTTCATGGCTCTCTGATAGACGTCGAGACACCCTCTCCGTCCCCGTCACCGTCTCAGTCCGGACCGTTACGTTACCGAGTGCAAGTCACCGGTAGAGGGGTCTGGTAGGATCCCGTCACTGGTAGTTCTCGGGAAATTGAGAAGTTTCTTACATTTGACCGTTTGTTCAAACCTTGACAGGTAGACTCAAAGACTTACAAGTAAACTGGCCGATCTCTTTTACTTAAACCCTGACGGTAACACAAAAAGTGAGACAAATTATATTGACAACTTATAGTTTCCAAGTAACTTTCATTTACTTCCATCGAAAATTCGAATTGGTAATCCGTGAAGTCTTAACAAAAGTTCCGTCGTGTCGTGTTTCCGGTCTTATTAGACTAGTAATTAAGGAGGGTCCCTATATTTTAATTTTCGTACTAAGTCACATGTAGAAAGAAGGATGTTACTTACTTGCGTCCGGACTTACTTTGGTCCGACACACTATACACGAGTACTTGGTCGTACCTCTCCTACGAAAATTGGTAAGGTCTTTCTTTATAATTTCCGTGACTACTTATTGATAAGACTACTTCGTGATTCTAGGATACTCCAATCCGACACTAAATTCGACTGTCGAAACGAATATTTGTGACCAAGATTTTTTATGGTTAATCACTAAGTAAACTGAGGACGAGACGAGACTATGACAGGTTTAAGACCGCAAAGTACAGTATGGTCGTAGAAAATGGTGTATTTGAAGTCAAAATGGTTCTGTTTCTCTCATTTTTCATGAAAGTTCACTTTTATTATGTTTATTGTTTCCTAGATAAAATGACAACGTTTGAGACTGTTAAAGGAGAAACGTAATTTTTTCTATTATTCACAGTTTGGTCAATAATGTCGAGTACTGTCGAAGTCTTATCTCTCTCGCATAGATCGAGATATAATAAGTT
Source organism: Capra ibex (assembly GCA_006410555.1). Lineage (NCBI taxonomy): Eukaryota > Metazoa > Chordata > Mammalia > Artiodactyla > Bovidae > Capra > Capra ibex. Next base: position 32,451,390 of record SJYO01000647.1, on the reverse strand, counting down.
ATACCTGTGTACCCTTTTCTCGTTCGTCAAAAAGATTGTCTAAAGAGATGGAGCTACGGTTATACCGTTTATTAGTATACTTTTACAATAATGAGATGGATTAAAAGGGAACCTCGAAAATTTACCTTTGAAAACAATTGACTAAAAATTGTACACGGGTCCCTCCCTTCCCGTCCTTATGGAGATACTTCCCACGACGGTTGCTGGAGGTCCGAATCCACTCTCCTGGGGACCCTGCCCACTCCTGGTCCCTATGTGTGTTTCTGTCTACAGAAAGGATTTTACCTTCTCAAGGACTTTACCGTACTTAAGGTGACTCCGTCTTCAACCTTCTTCCTTTTCTCTTTACAATTAGACACGAAAACAGGAGATTAGTGACTCCTACTGTCGGTTTTAATCTCCTCTCATGTCGTTTAGTGTCCATTTTTCCTTGTCTTCGTTTTACTTCAGCAGCTTGCCAGAGAAATAATGTCTCTACCTGAGTAAAGCAGATCGGACAAAATCGAGTCGACGGTATTGTTCAATATCTGACCCACCGAACTTGTTTATAAATAAAGAGTGTCAAGACCCCCGGTCCTTCGGATTCTAGTTCCACGATCAGTCAAACCAAGGACCGAGTGACACAGGAGTTCAACGTCCCATTCCTCAGTCCCCACGACTAGAGAAGAGAAAAAGAATAGGCCTGTGACTAAGGTGGGAGTCCTGGAGTAGATTTGGATTATGGAGGTTTCCAGGGTAACTGTTTATGGTCGTGTAATCCCCCGTACCGAAGTTGTATACTTAAAATGCTTCTGTATTATAAGTCAGGTTTTGTATTGGAAAGTCAAGTCAAGTCAGTGAGTCAGCACAGACTGAGAAACGTTGGGGTACTTAGCGTCGTACAGTCCGGAGGGACAGGTAGTGGTTGAGGACCTCAAGTGAGTCTAAGTGGAGGTAGCTCAGTCACTACGGTAGGTCGGTAGAGTAGGAGACAACAGGGGAAGAGGAGGACGGTTGTTAGGGAGGGTGGTTGTCTCAGAAAAGGTTACTCAGTTGAGAAACGTACTTCACCGGTTTCATGACCTCAAAGCCGAAGTCGTAGTAAGGAAGGTTTCTTTAGGGTCCCGACTAGAGGAAATCTTACCTGACCAACCTAGAGAAACGTCAGGTTCCCTGAGAGTTCTCAGAAGAGGTTGTATTGGAAATGGATCATGGTTGATCCACGATCTACATTGCAGACTTATTTTAACCTATCAGTACGGTTCCCGTCTTAGTACGAATATTATTCTACGAGTCTTCGTTCTGACATAAAAGTGAATGTGGATTTTTCGAACAAATCGTTTGTTTCAATAGAAATAGGCTTTACGGAAATTAGGACATCAAACATAAATACAGGTATGAAAAATCTATTCTAAAAGAAATTGACGACGGTTGACAGTGTAAAATGACTAGATGATTCGTCATAGATATAAACGACTAAAATAAAAGACAGGGGAATTACAATAGTATTGAATTATGATAGTCCCTTATTCTTTCTTAGTTACGACTAATATCAATTCTTTCACTCCTACTTTCGTTATGATTGACCCCTATAAACCAAAAAAACATTTCGGAGCTGTCCTCCAGGAGTAGGGTCTCAGTAAAGTCTTCGTGATTGGACTGAGTTTGGGTCGTTTCTACTATATTTATGTACCTCATTTCTGTAGTCATTAAAAGGTCACTCCGTCGGACTCAATCGTCTTTCTCTTAGGTAGGTGAGTTCCAGAAACCTCAGTGTGTCTGGACCAAACCTTTGGATCAGGGTCTTACAGAAAAAAAAAAAAAAAAAAATTTGCCACACTAGAAAGACTCGAAGTTAAAGAAGTAGAAATTTTTGCTCTTATGGGAACGACGTGTCCTTGTGATGCGTCCTGATTTACTCTTCACGCACGTTCACGGATTGTCCTTCATGGTACACGAGTTATTTGACAAAGGAGGGACAAGGGAGTTTACCAAGACGATTCATCCCCAGTCTTCAAGTTTTTCAAATGGGGGTCGGAGACGAACACGGACACATACACACTCTCTCCCCGACACACGTCTCCTTCCAATACATAAACATTCACGATACGAAAGCACTCCGACTGGTGAGATTTTATAAAACAGATGAAAAACTAAACTTATAGTATAATTAAATGGGTGTATATAGTAGACTGTGGAGGTAAATGGCCAGAAAATCCGTAGAGACCCGTGCACCTACGAACTATTCATCAGATAATCATACTAAACTGCGAGAGATAAGACAGAGGGTAAAAAAATTCTCTTAATGCACCGACCGTCACTCCTACCGTGGTTCAAAGTAGAGACTAAATGTGGGTGAAAGAGGGGAAAGACGTAGTGACTTAGACTGAGACAAATAAGGGTATGAGACGCATCTCCTGGTGGAGACCACAGAGAAGTGACTCTTCTTTCCATCTGTTCGTCTGTTTCGTCTTCTTATTTCCTCCCTTCTTTACACCCAGGAATTAGAAGACCTACCCGAGTCTAGATGGAATAAGTGGAAGTTTGAGACACACTTAGATAAATCGGTGACGTCCCTTTCCGACTAAAGGACTAAAGGGACTTCTTCCCTTACTTGTTAGTTGTGTGATTTTTAGTCTCTTTTGAAACCTTTAATACTCTACGACGATGACAATTACTGATTCAACGGAAACATATACAGAGCACCCGACTTTAAGGTAAAGTAAAAAAGTAGTATGTATCTTGACCTTAATGGCGACGTTCTTCTCAATATTCAAAACAAGGGAAACCAGATAGACTCGTAGGGTTTATCATAGTGTAAGGTGGACTTCAACACGGGGACTTTATCTGACTGTTACGAAGTTAATAGAACCGACGTCCGTTTCTGTTTTGTTCTCAGAGTCCTCAAGAGTTCTTCGAGTTTTTCAAGAGAGATTTGGTACAACAATAGTCTACCTTTGATGTTCTTGTGCTGGTTTTGACACTCTCACCTCGAAAGGAACCCGAAACAAGACCGATATTCTGTCAAAGGTTTACACGTTACTTTTCATTCGTCTCCGACTGTCCCCCGGTCACGCGTTGTGTAGTTGTTTTAGTGTAAAGTCTGTGTGTTGGGTTAGTCAGGACGGAGTGGGTGGGGGTCCGGCGGTGTGTGAGTCCCAATGAGTTTGATACCAATCGGATCGTAACTGAACGGATAAATTCAAATAGACTATTAAACGTTGTATTACCCTTTTTTTAGTTTTCCTGTCTTTCGTCTTTTGTATTTTATTTATGACAGGAAGCATAAACATTTTTGTATTTAACAAATACACTGTTTACACTTCGTTACTAATTCGACGTTCAGGTTAGTGTTTCGATAATTTTAGAAAATCTCTTTTTTTAGGGTAAAAAAGTCGAAAGATGGTAAATTTTTTAGTTTAACTCTGAACTTAGTGACGATATTTTCCTTTGTGGAAAAGACTTGGTGTACCCACATCACCCCCCGGTGACTACGGTGGTACTGACGAGGTAGTTGTGTCGGGTCTTTTCTTGAAAGTAAAGGCTTAGGTACGAACAAGTTTTAGGGCGACCTCTTCATTTGGTCGTAGATTCGTAGAAGACGTCGCATTTTTAAGAGAAGAGAATGTAGTCATCGGAATACGGATCTGAGTTTTGATAGTCGAAGAGAGTCCATTCTTCTTTATTTCTGTCTTCGGTTCCCGGGGAGGCCATTTTAGGGTGATTCATCCCTCTCCGTCTCGACCTTCTAAATTAAGATTGTACTCTACTGGGGTACTACTGTACACTTTCCCTTTCTTCTCTCTTATCCTTACCGTAGTAAGTGTGTATTTATGAAAGGGTTCCACACGTTCTTAGATCGAAAGAAATTCCTCTGTTGGTATCACGCATAGTAAGTTTAAGGAAAGACTTACTTTCGACTCATTGTTTCTGTCTTGAACCGTTCTACCGTGTCGTGTCACTCCCGTCTTGACATAAGGGTCGACTATGAACAGCTCTACAATCCAACAGTCGAGTTGTATTTTATTTTACTCCGACGCGGTGTTTTTCGCAAAACTTTTCATTTTTAGGTCCCCTTTCTACTTCCGTCGTAAAATTACTTAGACCTCTTTTACTTGAGACACCCCTCCCGTCGAGACTGACTGGAAAGAGGTCGACTGTAGGACCCTTCTCTTCTCCGCACTGTCTCTTCGGTCACGGACGGAGGACGGGGTGTTACCCTTCTCGTCGTGGACCTTCGACTCTCGCTCCCCCTCGTGGACTACACCTAAGACAGGCAGGTAATTTCTGTTCTCGCACTTTCGACCTTCTCTTTCGAGGATTATGGTTGTCGCCCCTGGACCCCAGTACGTCATTCCTCAATGTTTCCGTATTTTCGAAGAAATAAGTCTACCAAGGAAAGTCCGGTGGAGTAAAGTACTATGAATTACGTCCGTCACTCTTCTTGTCAACCCAACCTATATTGAATGTCATGCAGTGTGTTTAGACCTCGCGGGTGTCTTGTAATTAAAGTCCCGTGTGTAACTCTAATACGAGAATGTTGGTCGGAGAAACGGTCCCCGTCGAACATTGAGTCTTTCAGTACAAAGTAAATCCTACACGACATATTACGACTTCCCCTTTCAATTGATAAAACAAAACAACACAGAAAAAGGGGTTAGGTTCATCTTTCGTAAACCCTTTCTCGATGTGTACGATTTGACTTTAAAAGACATTCCAAAAAGAGTGAGTAGACTCGTATTTAGACGAATCCAGAGTGGAGAACGTGTAAATGAGAACAAGATTTGTGTTTTGTAGGGGACGATGACCGTAGGGGTGTTCTTGCGACTGGTAAGACCTTAAACGGAAAGAGTATATTTACTATGACTTATAGTGAAAGAGAACTTCGATCTTGACACGAAAGATGGTGTCGTACGGTCTGTGATTTAGTAGGGACGAGTTTCCCTACAAACAATTTTGTGGTGAAGGACTACGTCGTGTTACCCTATTTTGTGATGACTCGGTATCTTTTCTTACCTTATTACGGTAAACGTCGTCGTCCCTACCTGGGTCTCTACCAGTATGATTCACTTCAGTCTTTCTGTTTGTAGTATACTATGACAAATATATCTCTGAGATTTTATACTGTGTTTACTTGAATACATACTTTGTCTTACTGTCTATATCTCTCACTCAACGGTTCCCCTCCTACCCATTTCCCCCTCCCTGACCCTCAGACCCTAATCGTCTACGTTTGTTAATATATATCCTGCCTATTTGTCGTTCCAGGATGTGATATCGTGTCCCTTGATATTGAGTTATAGAGTATTATTTGGTATTACCTTTGTTTATGTTTTTTCACACACATATATATATATATACATACATATTGACTAAGTGAAACGTCATGTCGTCTTTAATTGTGTTGTAACATTTAGTTGATATGAAATTTAAGAATTTTTGTAAGATTTTTCTTAAAAATTTTTTAGGAGGGAAGGAGGTACACCATCACTCTTCCAGAAAAAAAATGGGAATCGATGAGGAATCAAGACCATTAGTCATTGATAAGTTGAATTTATTCTCTTGGGTAGAATTAAGAAGATTCATTACGTTTGTAGATTAAAATAAGTACGAGAGTTTAATGAAAGGAAAGATGACGTACAAACACATCGACAATGTGCTCAGGAAACATGACTACATCGACAGTAAGGAAGTTGAGTCAAGAACGGTTTGTGACGCGACACAGACCTCTATGTTTCTATTGGTGGGAGCAACTTCTCTACGGTCAAGTCACCTTCTCTGTCTGTACATTTGTCTAGACATACACTCTATGTACCGGACCTCTCTCTCTTTTTTATATGACGTGTTTAGTTAGTCGTATCATTGTGTCTTTCTTGATCTCCCGGTATTATGTGGTGTTTCTAGTTTACTTTACGTTCCTGACACTTGTGCTTCCATTAAAGGTAAAACAGAGTCAGTCAGATGTATGAGACGTCGTTTTCTTCATTGGAGCAAGGATGAACTTCGATTAGAAGGTGAACTCGGGGTCCCGGGTCGGAGAGAGAGTGTAGTCCTTGTGTCAGGACATTACTGGGTGAGAGGCCGTAATAGTTTAGGAGGAAAGGACACCTCAGTAAGGTTACACGTATGTTTGTATGGAATTATAGTAGGAGGGAACTGGAGCTCAGGGGAGATCGGAAAAACGGTAAAGAGACGGAGAGAAGGGTCACTGTGTGAAGAGTAGAACATGCAAATGACGGTAGGGATACTTGAGTGGGAGGTATGGGAGGAGGGTGATGAGGTGGTTTGACCGAGGGTCATTCCAGTGGTCATTCGAGGTAGAACGGTCTGGCTGACCAGTGAAAAGACGAGAATAGACAGAACGCGTCGTAGATGACGGGTGAGGGTAGAGGGGAGACGGGTATGACTCTCCGACAGAAGAAGTCCGAAGGTACCTTTGAGAGAGGACAAAAGAAGGACGATATGACCGTCGAGGAAGTGTCAAAAGAGACAAACGAAGAGGAACGGACGGAGTAGGGACACGGGGGTGTCGGGTAAGAGTATCTTGTATATATATAGGTCCAATAAAGTGGGGACTGAATTTGGGAAGTTACCGAAAGGTAGTAACAATCTTATTCAAGACATAGTAGGCCCAGACACCAAGACCGAGGACAGATGGAGAGACGGGAGTGCCTATCGGTATGGAAGAGGGTTATGGGAGTCTGATGGGTAGCGGTCTAAAGTTTGAATGTAACGGAAAAGGAGACAAGGAGTTTGTGGGGTTCGATCGAGGGTGAAGTATCTTAAATGATAACGACAAGTAATCGGATCTCCTGAGAAGAGCATCGAGAGGTGTACCATTTGAAGACAATGTAGTTCAGAGTCGAGTCGACTGAAAGAGTCTCTGGAAGGGACTAGGAGGATGGGTTTAAAGGGAAGTGGTTGAGTCAGTCGACAATCGAGTGGTGAGGAGTGGTTAAAGAAGTTTATGATGGTCGTTCACAGTATAAATAAAGAAATGTAGAGTAAATAAATGGAGAGGACGATCTTGAATACGAACTGTTCCTGTTCCTGGACCAGAATGAGTTCGACGTACAGATCGAGGTCCGTGTCACAAATCGTGTACTATCCATGAGACATTTGAAATAACTTACCTCCTCACTTTGCTACTCCGTCAGGAACCAATCCTATACCACAGGTCGAGGAGTTGATGTCTTTTAGTGTCCTTCCCCTTTCAACTTTGTATTTTTAATGGTCACGTGTCCCTTTAGTCTGAATGCCGTTTTCCAATTGTCTTGATCTTAATTACTCCTTTGTAAGATAAAAGTAAGAGGTCCCTCTTACTTTTAAAAGAAAAGGGTTACGGATACACACACACACACAATCAGCGAGTCAGTACAGACTGAGAAACGCTGGGTCACCTACTTCTAATTTATTTTTCTTTACTTGATGTCCAAGTATCTGACCCAAAGACAAGATCTCATCTACTCTGTACCCAATACCTTTGTGAAGGACTGTGACTGATGATATATTCTAATATATTACTCAAGGGTTTCTTGTGACTTATCAGAAAATTTTGTTTTTTCCCTATTATTAGCAGAACATAGTCGACTCGTAGAGGACACACGGTTCTCGACACACGTCCGACACGACATTCACACGAGAGGAGACTGTGGACCTCGTCTGGGCACTCCTCTTTGTCCGAGGATTCCAGAAGGATCGGTAATCGTGTCGATTGATTGAACTTTTCCGGTGTCTCAACTATTTCCAGGTTCAACCTTTGTTTGTGTCCAAACTGGTATTTTAGACACGATGACTGGTGACACAAGTCTTCCCTCTCAAATGTCATGACCTACGTCGAGACGATTTTCATACTCCTAACCAAAAGAATTTTAGAAGTGGGTGTAACTCCTAAACTTCTATAAAAGTCCTTATTATATTTCTTGTTAAATTTTGTTACTTCTAAGGTAGAATCTCGAAAACCAATGTAGTTGTAAACTACTTGATCTGTTTTATTACACGAAAACCAGTGGGTAATGTATTTAAGTGAAAACAGTAGGACTTCCTAATGAAATAAATGTCAGACTTCTTGACAGAATCTTTTACTTTTCTCTTTTTATTCAAATGTTCATACGAACATACTGTTCCAATCCTGTTTTATTAAAAAACAAGGAGATGTCAATACTTGTCTCCAGTCGTCTAATACCGGACACTCGTTTCTTACTTAAAATGTAGAAAATTTTCCCAACAAATTTTCTTTTTTTTTTTTCCCCCCCCCCCCCTTCTTCTTNTTTTTTTTTTTTCCCCCCCCCCTCTTCTTCTTGTACAGTCTCTCTGACACACCGGGTGTTTCGGATTTTATGAGAGACCAGGAAATCGTTTTACGAACGACTGACGACCAGATCCCGGATTTTTACCTACGTGTTCACACTTTATCGACATTATCTGTTATTTTATGGACGATTCTTTTTCGTTGATGGATTTCCAAAATCTTTCATAGAAACCTCCCAAACGAACAAACAAACAAAATGGTCTCTATTATTTTGAAGGGTCTCAGTCTAGTATTTCACCAAGACCGTAGAGTCGGATTCTAGTTACATTACTATATTCTCCTGATTCCTCCTTCTAGGGGACCTCTTCCTTTGTCGTTGGGTGAGGTCATAAGAACGGACCTTTTAAGGTACCTGTCTTCTCAGACCGCCCGATGTCAGGTACCCCAGTGTTTCTCAACCTGTACTGAATCACTGATTTGTTGTTATTGTTCTTCCTCTCACGACTTCTTACTAGGGTAAAATGTCGTCCTACCCCAGAATGTCTATGGTCCTCGGTTATGGAAGTGTGACATTTACTTCTTCCGGGGTCCCCTTCCCCTACCCCGTCACCGAAGGAGTCCGGTACGACACGTATGTTTTGTCTCACCAGACAGAACCAAGACTCCGACCCAGATAAGAGAGGTACGGTGTACCGGAAATGAAGTGATGTCTGTGTAAGAAACGGTCCGTTCCTCGACCTCTGTCGAAAAACTTTCCAGTCTACTCTTGGTCGTCTAGACGTTTCTTACACACTAGACTTCCACTCCGGGGGTAGGGAGAATGTTTTTTACAAAGAAAACAAATTAATTTTAAAAAAAATTAAAGATAAAATTAATTTTTAAAATTAAAGGTTTTATCATGTTTAATGTCTTATACGTTTTTTGAACTTCTTTTCTTATTAGTGAGTATTAGGAAGGTAAACTACTATTTATGAAAATTGTAAACCACATCAAAGAATATCGAAAATTTTTTACGTACATGTATATACAGTGAATTTTTTAATCTTATATCAAATAAAATCATGGAAAAAAGGTGAATTGAACAATGTTAAGTTGGACACTCGTAAAAACACAGTATATTTTAAAAGGATTTTGTCAAAATTAATAACATGTTAAGGTGACATGTATACATACATACATAACGACATTGATTAATTAGGAAAGTCTTGGTTGTACATACTCCCTTATAAATTGGAGTGGGAATAGTTGTGCAGGTACTCGTATTAAGTTTTATGGAAGGGTAAACTATTTGTGTTCACCAAAGAGAAACGAAGTGTTACTCTGACTGGAAGAAAGTGGTCCTATATATACGTATTAAAAACCGGTCAAAAACACTTAGTAGATAAGGGTAAAAGTATATAGGATAAAGGTGAAAAGAAGACTCCACGAGTAGACTAAGAAAATTCTTAGTTTGTCGTTTCTAAGATTTGCAAAAGGGACTATATTTAAAACATAAAAAAGTTAAAAAGGTAAATGGAAAATTAAAACAACAAAATTAAAGTCTTTATATTGTAAAAATAGATTATTTGGGGGGACGAAAAGAACACTAAAACTTTTTCTAGTCATTATCAGATTTCGGTTACACCCAGTAGGTTCTCTGCTAGAGGACCTCGACCGATCACTAGGTAATCAGAGACTTTTCGTCGGTCACACTCGGTCGTCTTCAGGACGGACAGCCACCGGTTTTCCTTCCCTGTACATCACCTTTGTGATGTCCTACCTGCTTCTGAGTCCTCCGGTCCTACGATCCGGACACAAACGAGGTGTGGACGACGCAGGAATCTGTTTTGAGTCAGAGAGACTCGTCGTACGTGGAGAGGACGTTTTACTTTCCTGTGATGTTAAAGTCTTCTGGTCAAGATTCCAAGTGCGAGTAAACTGTGTACTGTAATCTACACCTCCCGATCGATCCTCGGTGTCGGGTCTCTCTCGACAGGTACTCCTCTCGCTTTTCTACTTTCTATAATTATCAACCGTACAGAACAGCCAATGTCTTTAAGAAAGTCCTTAAGTCGTACTAGACGTCCCAGTTTCCTTCTCCCTTGGTTTCGACTTTTAAGTCCCGAATGGTGATCACGTGTCTAGAAAGGGTCTCCTCCGTGGTTCACTGGAGTGACAACGAAGGAGACTCGATCGACCCCTGACATTTACAACCCACACTCGTCTTTTCGGTCTTCTGTTTTGGGATTTTCCCTGAACCTACTCTTTTTCACCACCACTTTCAAAGTTCCATTTCCTCCTTCCATAATACTTCCAGTAACGATCCTCTCGAGAAGTTCCGGTCCGTACTTACCCTAGTGTCTTTCCTCTTCCTTGTTCTCACACTTTGAGTTCGTTACTCTCCTTTACCGGAGTTCTTGTCCGTCCGTCCCGACAACAACAAATCAACGATTCAGGAGAAGTTGAGAACCACTAGGGTACCTGACATCGGGTACTCCGACGAGGCAGGTATCCTAAAGGGTCCGTTCTTATGACCTCACCCGACAGTGAAGGATGGAAGTCCCCAAGAAGGGCTAGGTCCCTAACTTGGACGTAGAGAACGTGATGTCTGTCTAAGAAATGGTGACTCGGTGGACCCTTCGGGTACCCGTCCCCATATCACCTATAGTTGCATAACAGAACAAAGACACTTCAGGGACGTTTACGTTATGACACTTTTTGTTATGTACGGGACTTTACGACACTACGACCGTCCTTTCCTTCTCCTAACCAATTTATTGTCCTCGTCACAACACCCACGACGGTTGATTCAGGACTCAGGCAGTGTGTTCTGTGTTACTTCAGGAATGGAAGAAAACCATTGATCATAAATGAGTGTACATGGATTGTTTATTAATAAAAAAAGAACGTATTATAATTCATTATTGTGACCAAGTAGAAGAAATGAAATAACGATGAAATCATCAATAAATAGAAAGAGTAGAATCATGACTAATTTTGTATTTTACAGAAATCCTTTACGATACAGGATTAAATACCAAATTAAATTAGAATCGTCAGTTTGTGACTATTGTGACGTAGAGAATTTCTTTACTCGGATAGATAATAGTATATGGTTATTCATGTAATTTTTTTTTTTCTTCAGTAGAGTAGGAGTTCACCCTTCTCTTCTTTACCGTTTCGATCCTCCGTTACTTCTTCTTTTTGTTTAAGGTCCAGGACTTGGGTCGGGTTTTTCCAAATAATCCTTATCAATTTCTTTTCGATGTCATAAATAAACACCCTTCCCCGAACGTTGGATCTCGGACAGACCAGGTGTGCACCCACTTGATACTCACCATAATATTTCCGAAACTTGAAGAGAAAAGTTCCTCTTTCCTTTTTTTTTCTTTTTATCTAAGGTTGATAAACCTTATTAACAAGAATCTCTAGAATGGATGAAATGTTTCATTTGTTTTAAAACCGATGATAAGAATATAGTTTTTGATAATAAAGGTAAGACCTTTTTCGTTTTGATACCTCTGTTATTTTTCTAGTTACTGAAGGTCCTCAAACACCCCTCTACTTATGTGTCTCATGTCTTCAAACATACTCGTCACTTCTATGAAACTTACTGTAATATTACTATCTATGTACAGTAATATGAAAACAGGTTTGGGTGACTTGTACGTTGTGATGAGTGAAGTAAGTTCACTTGGGATTCTACTTGGCCCCTGGAACCACTAATACTATACAATACGTCAAGTAGGAACCAATTTTTTTTTCTTTCCATGGTGAGAACTGTTCTCGACACGTGCACTCCCTTCCCCTTAAAGACGTGGAGGGACAGTTAAAAAACATTTTAATTTTGACGAAATTTTGTTTGTTTGTTTCCGGAGGTTTTTATTTTTTCAATTGTGAGTCCTGTCTACGAAAACCGCCATTTATTCTTTAATTTTTTCTTATTAAATTCTCTATGAAGGAACACGAAGTTACTACCCCCTACGGAGTGGTAGACAAAGGAAACGAGAAGTTCGAACAGATAACAGAAGGGACATTTCCTTTTCCCGGTAAAGCGGGAAAATTTTTGTGTCTTTTCATTCTTGATGTGACATTTATCGTAAAATGGGGGTCCAAGTTTTAAGAGTCATTTAATTTTGAGGTAATCAGAAATGGGACAGAACTTGTTCTGACTTTTTTCTGATTAATCTAGGGTAAAATCTCTACTCTTTTATCTGTGTGTTTTTGACGGAATTCGGTCAGATCTTGTGAGTCCCTTTGTTCCGGTCGGAAGGGCGTGTCCAGAGAGACAAGTGCCAAGTATCACCGGACGTCTACTTCCTGTCTCCTCCCTTTCTCGTTCTTTGACTCGAGCTGGGATCGAAATCCGGTACGGTGACGTCACTAGAACCCTTTCCTTGAAATTACAAGACTACCGAGGTAAAGGAAGTCACATTTCACCCCGACTATAAATGTAGGTGAGGGATTATGTTACAAACATTCCCAGTTTACTTCTCCAGAAATACTTCATGACTTGCAAGATCAGTGAGTACCTAAATTCCTTTCTTACTACGTTTATTTTATTATTAAGTTTTTGAATGTAATGACAATAAGTAACTAAAGTATTCGAAGAGAGAATTTTAACGATATATTGTATATAAATTCTTCTTAAAAACAGAGTTAATAAAACAAATCGGGTTGACTCTATTGATAGTGCGTACACATATGTTTATGTTTATAAATTTTGTGTATGTCTGTATATAACTATAAATGTATGTACATTAATACTATTCCTTTTAATACCATAGAGTCTTTGTATATTTAAGAAATTTTTTAACAATCATTTGTTTATTTGGTCTCGGTTACACGTGAAACGACTACTTTAATTTATACTAACGTAAAACAAGTACTTTAATTTAAATTCGAAAGTTAAATTCTGAAATATATGTTTTATTTTATCACGGTGACGTATACTTCGTAATGTACTACTATATTTATGATACTCTTCCTCGACTATTTAAGAGAATATCTACACAAAAATTTTGGTTCTGTAAAAAGGGGGGTTCCGTTGTTAAGAGTAGATTTTAAATTAGATTTTTCTTACTTTATGAAGACGTAAAATTGGGAATTTTTTGACGGTTCCGATATCTGTTTTGAAAGTCTCATGTCTTTATTATTGTTTCGTAAGACACTGGATTGTTAATGAAACTTATTTCCTGTACATAGTTGTTAATGTTACCTACTTTAACAAGGAAAGAGTCAGTGGGACCTCCTCGTTACAAATTACTCTTTCTTAATAAATACGGATGTTTGTCTCTTGACATTACCCGATAAAATTATATTGTGTAGTGTCGTCATGTTCGTTCGACGGTCTTTCCACAATGGACCAAAACTGAGTATGAGTAGACTAAAGTCTCTGGTCTGATTTCGAAACTTTTGTCGTCCCCGAGAACCAAAGGAAAAAGTAATAATAATTCTCAGTCACCGTTGTTATCGATACGACTACCCCAGAAGTCCGTCCTTAAGACGCCAAGGTGGTAAAGGACTATTTTTACTCAAGGGTGGATTACGGTCCTAATCACTACAGTTGTTGTGGATGAAAGTAAAAGGGGGAAGAAAATTCTTTAAATCACTAAAATTAGTAATAATGTAAGTAAAACCTTGTTACTTTGTTACGATTCTTCGAGGATAGTATTACGTACTGTTCAAAAACCTCCTTTTGATTAGATGTCAAGTGGTCAAAACGATGGTTGACATCATCAGACATATGATTGTAGTCTACTTGATGTCTTTGTCGTCCCTCTGCCACTTCATGCGTCCCCCGGTCCTCGACCCGACTCCCCTCTTCTCGTGACTTGGGTCTAGTCGGACCCGGTCTCCCTTCGGAGAGATGTCAAACTAGTACATTTTTTTGTCCCTTTAACCAAAGTCACAAAAATTGAAGTTAATCAGTGTAATTAATTACGAATTTTGTTACAATTGTCATATAATAAAAGTAGATCAATTTATTTCCTAATATGTGTAAACTCATTTAATGTGTCGTAATTTGTAAATTTATTGAACTTTACTTCGGTAATGACAGTAAGTTTGTTCAAAGATGTCGATTTCCGACTTACAATTCATACTTGACTGAACCGTAATGTTCTTATATTTAGGAAATAGAAAAATCACTCTTCTTGTTTACTTCTCTAAACTACTGAAACCCGAATTTAATTCACCAAACGTCATCGTGTCGCGGGAGATCACCAGTTCCCAAGTTTTACGGTAAAGGTTTCCGGTTTCAAGTCATCGGTTAGAAAAGTAAAAACTTGTTATTATATTGGAAACAAGGAAGAAGAAGAAAATTTACGTTGACAATTAGATTTGTATAAAAGTTGTGGTTCAGTAAATAGGTGACTGTTAAGAGGAGTGGATTAAATTTTCACAACCAAAAAAAAATTAGATTAAACAAGGATTCTTTGTAAGACATCTCAAATTTTTTTTTTTTTCCTTTTGTTTCGTTTTGGAATGTACCGTCTGTACCGACGTCACTACTTGCTTTACCAAAGGATATTCAGATCTTATTGCCGTCCTTACAGTCGTGATCTCATCATAATTAAAAATGCAATATTAGATTCGAGACCTCACTGTAATACTTGTTACTTGAGAGAAACGGACAATGTGTTATGTTACTCATGTATACCTTTAAAATTAAAACTTGAGCGGTTAAAACTTTACGGAAAATTGAGTAAAAAAAGATGTACCTTTATGAAAACAAAAATTATTGTCATATTTTCTAAGAGATATATATTTAATCAAAAAAAAAATTAGTGATGTTGAGGACAATCTTAGGTTTTAATTCCCGAGGTTTATGATAAGACTTTTTCGCCCCTTTCTTATGGATTCCCAATAGTTTTTTCCGAAGGAATCCGGTTAGATATTATGAAGATAAGAACTTTTGTAACTGGAGAGTATACTTTTCCGAATTAAGATAAATATTGTTGACTTTTACTCAATTTACTAGTATTAAAAGAACCAAAAGTTATCGTAACGGAATCTAGGATATCGTTTATAATTATTCAATGATCCACCTTATTCCATCAATAAATTTTTTTTACTATTACGAATAGATTAATTTAAAAAAAGAAGAAGACGAATGGGTTTCTTGTCTTTTCAAACTTGTAGAAAAACTTTCCTAGTAAGTAAAGTAACCTTGGTTCTTTCGTTGAGACATATTACATTCGTCTCGGCTGAAACCCAAACCCTAAAAAGTGAAGTAGTACGTCGTCACGTCCCTTTGTAGGGGCACGGAACCAAATAGACGATTTACCCCTGTTGACAAAGGTAGAGTATCCCTGGAAGACTCCTAAGTCACAGTACTACGTTCATCTTGTCAGTCGGGTCACGGGTCCTGAGATTCTCTAGGAGTTCCTTACGGGAAGGGAGGTGCCTTTCTTGTGTCTTCTGGAAAGAGGGATCCAGCAAAGGAATCCAGGTCCTCTTGGTCTTGGTCCCAATCCTCTACACCTCAGTGTGACTACTGGTACGTCCGTCTAGACCCGCACCAATCCCGTCGTTTCTCCCCCTCGCTATTGTCTCGGGGGTGCCCCGACCATCGACTCTCTGCCCCTACACGAGTACTTATTCTTACAGAATGAATAGGGTAGAATTAATGAAAGTAGACAAAGAGAGAAGTATGAATTCATGAAATTCGTCATTCCACCACCCTCTACCATACTCTCACTATGGTTTAGAAAAGGTCCCTTCTACCCGGACACACATCAGACTTGTACGTGAAAGTCTTAATATTATTATTTTTTTCTTAATATTATTTTATCTGATATAAACGCTTCTTCCGAGAGAACGGGAAACACTAGTACTTTTATTCGGACTACACTTTCACTAGACACGACACGAGACAGTGATCGTTCTTATCCTTTTTACGAACACCGTTCGTTTGTCTGGGGTGAAAGTGTGACTAGAGTGTTCTGACGTCATTTTTTTTTTTTTTTTCCGCCCCCCCCCCCGTAGGAAGATTCTGACGGTAACAGGGCCTAGAAAACAATTTTAGGAATGGAAAATTACCTATAAATTTTATGATAATTGTCTCCACATACTCAAGACTCAAATAGTTTTTCCCGTACTCAAAAATTTACCACTCTAAAAGAAAAATTTCTACGTTTAGTCGAAGTCCTTTTACTCTCCCACTTTCCCTCTTTCCCGGGTTCCCTGTTAAAAATTTTAAGTCCGAGATCCGATGACCAGTGCGGTTAATTTTACGTTTACCTATTCCGAAGATCGAAAACGGTCGAACGGTTTATGGGACTACTGAATGATCACCGTTATCGATAATACGGAAGGTGAAGACGTAGTTACAGGATTTGTTACGGATTTTCGAATCCTCTCAACTACGGTCTAGGGTCTCACCCGTCCCGGACCGTTATGTCTATGTGTGTGTGAGATTGTTAATGGGACACCCACCTTTGAAAGTTAGTGCCGTCATTTCCATGGTCACACAAGAAGGGTAAGTGCACCCTTTATAGTAAAAGAATTGTCCCTTTAGAGTGTCACGTCTCGATCCTGAGAGATTGTTCGTTTACTGTCTACCCAGACCTACGACTTCCATTTCCTGTCTTAACCAAAACCACTGAGAGACTTATAAGTATCTTAGATATTTTCAGGTTAGGAAAATTCTACGTCAGACAATCTTTACTTATACGTTGACATGGTTTATTTTTTGTGACATAAAGAGTTTTGCCTGTGTTCCTCCCTTGAAAAGGGTGGAGGGTAACGACAGTGTTAAAGACCTACTTTATAATAGACTTGAAATATCACTAAACTCTAAATATAAGAGATTACCTCCGGGGGTTTAAAAAAAAAGGGTTCAATGTAAGGCAGAAAATAGTAAAGTGGGTAGTGTTTTCTACGATATAAGTCGTTCTATTAAGGATTCCTATCACAATCTTGATCGATCGAGAAGTTTTGCTGAGTCTAAGGACCTGGGGTTTGTACCGTCGTCGTACCCCAAGGAAAGAAGTTCAAAGAGTCTTTTCTCCTCCCTTTCTTTTTCTCCCTTCCCCTCTCCCCCCCTCTCACTTTTGTTACTCTATAAGTCATCCTTTCTTGATAGCAGTCGTGATGCTGATGACGAATGTCAGTCTGGATAATGTTGCTTTTAGTAGTACGTGATCTCCGAGAGGTTTGGAACAACGAGGTTGGTTGATCGACTCGTTGGCACTGTCGTTCGTTTTCGAGGTCTGAACCGATAAGAAGGTTCAGACTCGTCCTGCCTCCACAAGAAAGTTCAGAATTAATTTGTTCGAACTGATCTCAGTTTGACATTCGTTGGTTCGTTCCACCGTTGTCGATCCAAATGTCTTTCTCCGTCGGTTGCTCCTATTGTGCGTAGTCTATACGACTATTGTTTGTCTAAATTCCGACTCCACAGGGAATCAAAATCGTGGCAAAAAGACTTTAAAACAACCGGAATGTCTTTGTAACTGATATTTCAATGAAAGTTTAATTATTTTTAGAAGTCATTCTAGTTGTTACCTCAATGAGGGTTGTTTCATAATTTATATTCTCGTACTTTAGACCAGTAGACATACTTAAACCGACGGTTTCCGTGGACAGATATTCTAGATTTTGGTTTAAGTTGGATAGGGTCAAAGAAGGTGTTACTTCAAAAGGGTCCTGAGTATACTTCATAATTCCTAACCAGTCTTGTGGTCTCTTCCGTTACCTTTCGGTGAGGTCATGAGAACGGACCTTTTAAAGTACCGGTCTCCTCGGACCATCCGACGTCAGGTACCCCAGTGCTTCTCAGCCTGTGCTGACTCGCTGAAGTGAAAGGGAAAAGTGAAAGGACGTGACCTCTTCCTTTACCGTTCGGTGAGGTCACAAGAACGGACCTCTTAGGGTACCTACCCCAGCGTGTCTCAGCCTGTGCTGACTTCACTGAATCGTCGTCGTCGTCGTCTTGTGGTCCTGATCAGTCAGTAGGTGTGAGGTATAAGTACGTCTTCTCTTACGTTGTGTATGAAGATTTGTCGTCTAGCACGATTTGTCCAGACACCTTGTATTCGACTTAAAGACAGTGATAAATCTTCATGTGTATATAAAAATTTACGAAAGATAAAACGAGACAATAGATCGTGGACGGGGGGTTCGTGGTTTTTTGTTGTCTCGTTCCTCCTTCGTCGGGTTTTTCCCGACCTGGTTCGCGTGACCGGTCCTTCCCTGTGTATAGGAAAGACGAGTCTCGGTCGTCGTCTCCGGTTATGACCCTTAGTCGACTGCTCGTGGTGACGAGGACGTGTGGTGGGCTAAAAGATTTAGAAACTAAGGTTTTTAGTTCTTCGGGGTGTGGAAAGGGAGATCATTCGAAGTGAGATGTATTATTCCTAAGCACGGATAGTGATGATGGAAACCATTAAAAGAGGGTAATGATCGAACCCGGTCAAGAACCAAGGTACAACTAAAAGAGTGTTTTAATGTAGGTTTTGCCTACCCTGGGATTCCTATATTCGAGGTGTCTTGTTTTTGGACATGTTCGTTCACTTCAGGGGTGTGCAAAAAGAGTATGGTTAATACATGGTATAAAACTTTGTATGTGTGTGTGATTACTTACTAGATCGTATAAACCTTAGATTTGTTACGGACAGTCGTTGCTGATCCCCAAGTAGAAAATGTGAACCGGAAGACGGCTCGGAGAAAAGACAGTCGAAAGAAGAGAAAGTAAAAGGATGCACTTGTGATAAAACTGTTGTCCAATTCGTTATGTGTTTTTCGTCTCTTTTTTATAATTGTTTAATTCGTGAAAACAGAGTGGGAGGAGTCTTGTGACACGGTTCACGACGTGTAAGGTGTGACGTCAGAGTCTTTGTGACGCGTGTCCCTGACGGACGAGACGTAAGTCGTGTGTTTAGTGAAGCCGATACTAGTGTGCGTAAATAGAAATAAAAATTTAAGAGGAGTAACAATGGTCACCGTGAACTCGTAATAATAATGATTAAGTCGATGAGGATTATTATCATAAATTCATTGAACAGTAGGACCCTTGAAATATCTGTTATCGATTAATTAACAGTTCGTAAATTACATTGTCCTAAGATTAGAGGTTGGAGACTTCGTCCCATAAATACACAATATTACCATTTTGAAAACAAACTTAACTAATAAATACGTCCTATATAAGAGATAGTGGAGTTAAGATTAAAAATATAGACGAAACATTCATTTTATTTCTTAGTGTGTGGTTTTCTGTGTCTGTCATGTGAAGTGTTTGTCATTACTTAGAGGACACTGAGGAAAATAAGTGTGATGTTATCTAAGATATAATGGTACGTCTCTTTCTGTTTTGTTTTGTGGTATCTAATAAAGGGAACAAACGTTCTATACGAGTGTCATAAGACTATCCTTGTTCTTCCACGTCGTCCGTCACACTCATTTATGTCATAAGACAGCTGTAGGACAAGGACGAAAGTTCGTCGGTCCATACAGTGTATACTTGACAGTCCTGTCGATTCATTCAAAAGGACAGATTTACACGGGTGTAAGGAAAGCCTCTGGTGTAGATTCCGACTCCAGGGATAGAATCAACTTGTGACACCATTGTCTAAAGCATTGAACGTTATAAATTTTCCATATTTGTGACGGTCAAAATAGGTGATTGGAGGGGAAGTGTGTATGTGGTATGTATGAAAGGTACACTGTTACGTTTACCAGACTTAGGACGTCTTTTGTCTTTCCACAGTTTCTCTCTCTCTCTTTTAGGGAAAGAGCCCGGGAATTACTCCAGAGATCTCGGTTTCCGTTTGGTTATTGTTTAACATGAAAGGTGTATACTTCCCCCCACCCCACGTCTTTTTCCGTTTCCCACCCCCACTCGAACAGTAGACTTTAATTAACTTGAATCGGTACGGTTCTTTTGTGCCCATTATTTGGGAGGGGTAGATTTAATTCCCAAAATACGGTACTTTTTTTTTATTTTTAAATACCGTCATTAAAGTAGACCCAAAAAGTCCTTCACGAACGACTAAAAGAACATGAGTCATCTTTTTAGGGGTTCCTCGTTACGTCTGGCGTTATTCCGTCTGAAGATTTTTCTATGGTAAATTAAAGAGTGAGGAGGGTAACGTGATAATGGTGAGAAGGTGAAAAGAGATTGAGTCATAATTGAGAGAGTTGTGTTGAGAGAAGGTGATCGAGGGTCGTGGTAGAATGTCCTGTCCCCTCTACCCGAGTCCGACGGTGACGGGTAGATAACGAGAACCGTTCTCTTCATGTCCACTTCTCTTGGCGTCCGGGGTCTCCGTGTGTGTAGATAAACAGAACCGAAAAAAAAAAAAAAATTTTACTGTGGGTCAATAGAATTGACTTCATGGTTCAGAATCACCGAAGTTTTGATAGTCAGTTGTAGAAATTCTGACCACTGTTCTTGATTACTTGCTAAAGAGTCCCCCTTTTATGGTGTCTCTTGGTGCCGAGGGTCGGGTACCTAGTATACGCCGCCCGCGTCGATGTGTCCGGTCCGTGTGCCGAAAAATTTAGGAGTACCTGGACTCCCAGTTGATATATCCTTGTGTCTGTGTCATGACCGAAAGTTTACAGGTGTCTGTGACCGCACTACTACTTTTGTCGTTAAAGAATGAATGTTTGCCATTGATTTAAGTTCCATCGAAAAACAGTAAAAGAGTTTCCTACCTAAGATATTCATTTTACCGATTAAATGTTAGGACTTTATAAAAAACTTCAGTTTCTCATAGAAGTATAACTTTTTCTGTCCCTTGTTGACTAGATTCACAATCTTAAAAGTCACAAAATGTTAGTCCGTGTACCATCCGTGAGTTGTAAACTACCATAAAAAATCGGGGAAAACATACATAAAAAAGGATAAGGTCAGAGATCAAATCAAGTAACTAGACAGGGTAGAGAACCACATGTTCTGTCGTCACCAGGAGATTCATGCCAGACCTCTGAGCATCCCCAGGGACTCCAGTTTTGAACAATTAAGATTCGTCAATAAACGGAGGGTACATACATGTCTCCGATGTACTGGACACTCTAATGTTGTCTAACTTACTCGTTATATATACTCCTGGGACGGTAAGAATAAATGACACCGTCGATAATCCTTGTAAACCTTCCGGCGAAAGGAGTAGTTTAAACAAAACAAAACCTTTTCTCAATAAAAAGTTATTTTTACCGTAAATGTGACTGTACATTCCGTAAGTTATAATTTAAAAATTTATCATTTATTAGTGACCATACATATGAGACGTGTACGTTTTCGAGAAACTCTAGGAAATATTAAAAATTCTCATATTTCCCGAGAACCTTTCTTTTCAAACTCTTGATGACAATGTCTCAATCGTTACGACACCACAGTTACGTCTTGGATCAAAGACGAGAGTCCTTTTGACGACTAGGGATGTCCATATGTTCGTCTGTGAGTTGTAGATTGGTAACTCCTATAACTTCCTCCTAAGTTTACAAGTCCCACAGACCTGGTAGAGGAGAGGTACAATGGCAGATTATACTCTAAGATATTAAGATAGAATCTCCCTTGGATTCCTTCGGAGGAAGGTATCAACACTGATGACTGTACCTTATACTTATTATGAAATACATGGAAGTAAAAGGATGGGTGTTTTATTATACTCGTGTAATTACCCGTTTAATTATAAAAAGGACTACCGAGTCTGTCATTTCGCAGACGGACGTTACGTCCTCTGGGCCCAAACTAGGGACCCACCCCTTCTAGGGGACCTCTTCCTTTACCGTTGGGTGAGGTCATGAGAACGGACCTTTTAAGGTACCTTAAAACATCTCCTCGAAACATCCGATGTCAGGTACCCCAGTGTTTCTCAGCCTGTGTTGACTGCTGAAGTGAAGAAGATACCAACATATCAGAAATACAGTCATGTCATAAAGGTTATAAAACTTTCGTTCCACTGAAAAAATAAAACGAATAACTCAAGAAAAATATTCTTTTCGAGAGAAGAGGTACAGTTCGGTGTCGAAAATTAATTGTGTTGTATTATGGTAAGTGAGACTTCCCTTTCTTACAATCGTGTCGTGGTAACTGAGTCTTCTGATACGGTAAGTGACGTAAGAGTTTCTTGTGGGATTGTCGGTTGACCAGTCCAGTTATTACTCCGTTTGTTTCTAAGACGACTGTCTTTAAGGTTTCCGTTTATTCAAGTACGGTTTAGACATCTTTTCTCACCCTATGTCATTAGAAGACGTGTTCATAACGAGAACGTACTTTACCTTTGTCCTGTCAGATGGGAATCACTCGTGTGACATGGGTGTTTTTGGTCGGTCAACAAATCTTATAAGTCACAGTATAGTCACGAAAATCTTTTATTTTATTGGTATGAAAACATTAAACTAAGTTAAGTTACTGTAATTGACTGGTGGATAATATAAGGTCTACTGTACTTCTCCTCTATTTACTCTGTTGGATCCTGTGTCGGATGCTTGAATGTGAGATTTTCCATTTTGTTCACTTCATTACTTTGTGTGACACTATTCTCTATAGTTTCGTCCACAAATTATGATAACTTTGTGTCTACTCTTTCATTACTTAAGTCCGACCACCCTTATTTTCTTTTATCTGTAACGTATACGTTACCCTCTCCGTCCTTCCCTCTTCAAATACGGATTGCTAGAGGTAGAGGTCAACTCGGGAGTTTGTAGAGAACTGCTGGGAAGAGGTACAGTGAAGAAGAGAGGTGTCGACAATAAACTTTAGAAGAGGTAAGGAGAAGGTAGAGGAGTCGTCGACAAGAACGACGGAAGACGTCGCCTCTCTCTCTTCCTGGCCGGAGACCGGTGGGTTAAGATCGACCCGACGGGTAGGAAGAAGGGAAATACTCCGTCGGTTCCCATTGGGAGGTGATTCTGAGATGTCGGCTAGCTCAGAGGGGACAGTCCTTCGAGATGATCGGTCGGAAAGGGAAAGGTTGGAGAGGGAGTGAGGGAATTGTGGTCGTATATTTATACGAAGGGGTCGTCGGGAGAGTTCTTCACTGATAAAAAGAGAGTTAAGGGGACAGGGTATTTACGGTTCCGGTCCTCATCGCCTCCGTCAATACAGACGAGGGGTCATGGGAGGGTCGTCCGGAGAACGTGAGACGGGTGCAGAGGTTTAGAGGCACAAGAACGTCTGGAGTTCGGGTGGGCGAGCAACCGACGTGGCAGTAGATGGCAGAGGTGGGAGTAAGGTGGGCGTACCTTTGGACGTGAGGGCTAAGAAGGGAAGGTGAGAGTGAGGACAGTAGTAGACGGTTGTTTTTACGTGTGATACGTTTGTATTGAACCGGAGGGTCTAGGAACCATTGAAGAAAGTACTTGGGAAGAAGGTGACATAGAGTCACTAGGTTTAGGTGCCCGTTGAGGAACTTGACCAGTTGTCTTTGGGAATAGGTACCGTTTTAAGACTTAAGTGTGTAGGGTGTAAGGTTGTGAGGTGGGGTAGGAAGGGCAATAATCAAAATCATAGAGACAACAATGTTTAAGAAGGAGGACTAAAGGGACCACCGAGTCTCCCATTTCGCAGACAGATGGTACGTCCTCTGGGTCCAAGCTAGGGACCCAGCCCTTCTAGGAGACCTCTTCCTTTACCGTTAGGTGAGGTCATGATAACGGACCTTTTAGGGTACCTGTCTCCTCGGACCATCCGATGTCAAGTACCCCAGCGTTTTCTCAGCCTGTACTGACTCGCTGAAGTGAAGTGAAGTGAGGAGTAACTTGGAAGATTGGATTACTACCACAGTGTTAGGATGTCGGAGAAAGACAGGGAGAAACAAGTCGAATCTAAACGTCAGATACATATTGTGTTAGTAAGGGAACGTCTCAAGAGAATGAGGGAAACGGGAGACGGGTCAGTGTGAACAAATAATCGTTTGAGATCGGGATTACTACGTTTCATAGGTGAAATAGACTCATGTTTGGGTGTAGTGTCATATGTCGATCTCTTTTAGTGTGTAACACTGACGTAAAATTTAAGTTGTACCGGGTCGTTAGGATGTGGGAAAAACTGAAAGATCGTAACTAAAGTGTGAAACTCGAAAGGTTCAAGGAGGAAAGTTGAGTACTAAAATATAGGATAAAGTGACTCTGATGTCTTACAGAGTACAATAATGGTGGTTTTGATGTTTTAATACCTGTTGATTCATTAGAGGAAAGAGGGACAATGTCACCTTATTCATAAGGAAAGGAATGGTTTCAGGTCAGGAAAATACACGTGAAATCTGGGGTGGAGGAGAAGGGATAAGTTCCTGACACGTAGAAGGGAGAGTGACGTAATAGTCAGAGAGTCTTTCTTGTCCACTTTACACTTAAAAATGTCAGAAGACTCTTTAATCGTTATGGTCGTTTTTAATGTATTTTATGGTTGTATATTTTTACCTATGTTGAAGGGACCACCGAGTCACCATTTCTTAAGCGGACGGTCACATCCTCTGTGTTCAAGACAGGGACTCACCCCTTCTAGGGGACCTCTTCCTTTACTGTTGGGTGAAGTTATAAGAACGGACCCTTTAGAGTACCTGTCTCCTCGGACCGTCATCCGATGACAGATACCCCAACCGTTTCTCAGTCTGTGTTGAATCGATGATTTGTTGGTTTCTACCTGTGTGTGTGTGTGTGTGGTACATCCAACCCCTTCATGTCTTACAAGTAATATCGGATAAAAGTTTCCGTTTTCTCTTTTGTTTCGTTTATGAGTAGTGATCACTTTCGGACTTATTTAATACTATCTTGTATGGTACCCGGTAGTGTCTCGGGAATTCCTTACTTAATCTCTCTAAGATTATCTAAATTACGTTAGTCATCCCGAGATGAAGGAGTGAACGAAAGTGAGTAGAAGATTGGGACGGTGTTATGACTTGTACTAGGACGTCACTATTGGTAATTGGATCCACTACGGTTTCGGTATCGGGGAAAAGACTGGAATGAGTTTGGTGAGTTGTCTCAACGAATGAGGGAAGTAAGGAACTTGGGAAGGATCGGCGGTGCTATGGTGGAAGAGGGTTCAAGGATGAAGTGACCGACAACAGAGTTAAGAGAAACGTTCGAGACAGAGGAGAAAAACTGAAGATTTATGACAGTAACGAGTCTCAAACCGAGATGTAGGAGAGAGTCCACTTATACAGGTGAGAGCACCGAACTTTGTGTGGATATGTGGTTTGTTAAAATTTGCAATCTGGTTTGGAGAGGAGATTGGAGGTGTATTGGATTAAGTCAACGAGTCAATTTTAGAGAGAATACGTTTGTTTGTTTAGATTCGTACATATTTTATCCTCTAAAACTAAGACGTACAGGAGGGTCGAGGTTGGGTACGACTTTTAGACCCCTGGAAAGGTCAGAGGGTGGACTCAGTTGACACAATGTAAATACGTCTATGATTGGTCTATGGTTTCGTCGGGGAGAAATGGTAAGGAGCTGGAAAAATCGTTAGTAATCGGTGTTGTACAACTAAGATAGAAGTGTGATATAAAGTGATCGATGGACGAGGAGAGAGGGAGGACTCGGTTCATCGGTGATTCAATGAAGGGACGAAGACAAGAACAGGGTGGGAGTAATCATTAGGTAATAGGTGTTTTGTTGGTAACACTTCAAAAATCTTAAATTTAGTCTACCACAATAAAACGAATTTTAGAAGGTCACCGATGGGTGACAAGAACTTATTTTGTGTGTGATCTTGGTACATATGTACTGGTGTGGGTACGAGACAAGGTCGAGTGGAGTGACACCGGTGTTTTTGAAAGACAGGGACTACCAAAGATCTTGTGTGGTTCCACGAAGATAGGATCCTGGATGTGTGTATTACGAGAGAGACTTACTTTATGACAAAGGATCCGAGAAATGAGGAACAGAAGAGTAAGAAGTCTAGAGTTAAAAAACAGGTACCAACAAATCGTCAATCAACACACTAAAGTACTCTCCCTCACTCGAGTTCGGAAAGAGGTAGTAGAACAGAGATTCCGAGTTCTAAATTTAAATTTTACTGTGGAGGAGTTTCTCGGGAAAGGACTGGTATGATAGAATATATCCAGAGTGACAATGAAAGTCGGTGTCATAGGACGAATAAAGGAAGTATCACGAAGGGTAATAATAAACAATAAGTTAATAATTCATCGATAAGGCGATCTTAATTCTCGATAAGAGTCGTATCTCGTCTCAAACCGAGTGTCTCCCAGAAATTATTTACTAGTGAGATCCTCCCTTAGTTGTCCTATTAATTTAAAGAGGACAGAGTTGTTAAGAGGAAGTTGGGGATACGGGGACCAAAGGTAGGCAGGTAGGATAGAGTTAACAGAGTTTGAAGAATTTTGTTGACAGTTGAGTACTAAAAAAAAATCAAAGTAACTCGATATTGACTATATGTTGTGATATGATCAAATGTCACACGTCGTACCAGAATAAAAGGGGCACTAAGAAACTGGAGTGTGGGAAGTTGGACGAAGAGAGGTACGGTACTCTGACGAGAAGGAAGACTGTCTTGTAAGAACAACAATTTCGTTTATTTTTACAGAATAACTAGAATACTGTAATTTGGAACAACTAGTGGGGAAGGAAGAATTTTTCAAGAGAACCGAACATACTGTTAAGTGGGAGAACGATAAGGAGGGTGGAAATGGTGAGGAAAAGTTATAGGAAGAAAAAATTTATATTTAAATAATCAACCTCCGATTAATGAAATGTTATAACATAACCAAAACGGTGTGTAACTGTACTTAGGCGGTGCCCACATGTGCACAAGGGGTAGGACTTGGGGGGAGGACGGAAGGAGGAGTGTGGTAGGGAGACCCAGTAGGGTCACGTGGTCGGGGTTCGTAGGACACAGGACGCAGCTTGAACCTAACTGCTAAACAAAGTGTATACTATTATATGTACAAAGTTACGGTAAGAGGGTTTAGTAGGGTGGGAGTGGGAGAGGGTGTCTCAGGTTTTCTCACAAGATATGTAGACACAGAGAAAACGACAGAGTGTGTGTCCCAATAGTAATGGTAGAAAGATTTAAGGTGTATATACGCAAAAGTTATAGGAAGATTCCTCAGGGAAGGGGGAGAAAGGATTTTACAACGACAGGTATGCTCAAGATTGGGTCTACGGGCTGGGAGAGATTGTTTGTGACTTAGTAGAGTACGTGAGTATACTAAAGTCAATGGAAGAATGTTTACGTTTGCCGAAGGTTTAGACATAGAAATCGGGTCTAGGATGAGCATTTACGGATCTATATGGGTTCATCTCTATAGTTTACCGTGGAGTTTGAGTCATATAAATTTGATTTGACTACTAGAAAGGGACGAGATAGACGGGTAAGAGGGCATATGGGTAGAATCACTTACCATAGGTTCGGAGATTCGGTTCTTGTCTCAGAAATGTGTGACTACAGAGAGTGGAATGAGGGAGTTGTGTATATGAAATTTGGTTCCAGTCTTATAAGATTGTTGACTTGTAAAGAAATTTAACGGGTGAAGAGACTTAGAGGTGACGGTGATGGAACTAAGTTCGGTACCGTAAAAAACGTATCTGACGACATTTTCAGAAGTTTAAGACAAGAATTGAGGAAGTTTCCGTGAGAGGTCTCTCGTCGTCCTCACGGACATATTTTATTTGAGTTATGCTATAGGTGATAAATTTTATATAGTTACCGAAGTTGACAGAAATCCTATTTTAAGTTCAAAGAATTGGACCGACTGTTTCGGGACTTATGTATATACATACATACACACGTACATACATATACATAATTGGACAGACGTTAGGATGGATGAGTAGACTCTTGGTGACTTAGTCTTAGAGGTCCCGTCCCTGGGGTCGTAGACATGAAGTTCCGAAGGCACATACCGATTATATGTCGGCCGTAACTCTTCCCGACGACAGTTCTCGAGAGGAACTCCTTTGTCTTGTGTCACACACGACAACATTTGGTTACGGGTCCTACGTGACATTTGATCACACATTAAGGACCGTGTGACGACTGTGTGGCTTCAATGAGTTTATACGCTACTTCGTCTCTTTCCTTGTCCCGTCACCCACCTTCCTTCTCTTCCTGACTTACTTAAATTTCCTTAGGAGTTCTTGGAAGGGGTGTGATCATTTTTACTGTATAATGGTTCTCACGTTAGAAATTTTTGTTTCAGAGTCCTTAAGGGACACCAGATCACCAATTCTGAGTCACGAAAAATGACGACATCCGGGTCCAACTTGTAGACCAGTCCCTTGAAACTAGGGTGTTTGGTATGTCGGGTTCTTTTTCTTTGTCATTTCGAGGATGAGACGAAAGTTCAAAAAAGACAAAATGAAGTGATGTCAATTTGATACAGGAGAAACGTAGTTGACATTTCTTACCGTCGATTCTATGTAATCTGGATTTTTCAAGACATGTTTGTCGAAAGTGTAGAGATTGTGGTGTACTAGACGGAAGAACTGGAATATTTATGACCGATCTTTCCGTGTTTTTACATCTTTTTACGGTCGGTAAACTCGTGGACGTGAAAGGAGTTTTACGTCTCACTCTTGAGGACTTTATATCGTCACCTCATCCAATTTTATCACGACTTGGAAGGTCTCTTTCGTTATTGATGTGTCACGAAATCATCGTTCATACGTATTTTGTATTATTTTACCGTATCTTAATTGTGAAGAGTTTTCTTTTTAGATTATTTTAGGACTTAAACCTCTTCTTCGTGACGTGTTTGTCCCATCTTTGTAGAAATATAGAGGGAACAACGAGACTCACGTCGTCGGAGTCATATATAAACGACTTACTTACGGACTACTTACTACTTACTTATACCGGGAATTTCCTTAATGAGTGTAAAAGAAGAAGGGGACTAGTTTCTTTCGGTCGATGAGACTCGGAGTACAAAGTAGTCTTTTTTTATAAATGGTTCACGGATTTGGTCGACCATTACACGATCATATCTCGTAAGATTTTCTTGGTGTACCCGAACCGGAGACGTCGAGTTTCGGACAGTATGTTTAGGATAGCCACTATATCGGAGGGTCGTGGTCGTGGATTGTTCGTACGTATGTCATCTCCAGTCGTTACAAAGGATTTGTACAGTACAACGAAATACTCCGGTATTTAAAAAAAAGAAAAAAAATTTAAAATCACATCAACTAAATGTTACAATACAATTAAAGACGACATATCGTTTCACTGAGTCAATATGTATATCTGAAAAAGTATAAGAAAACGTAATACCAAATAGTGTGCTATACCTTACACCAACGGAGACGATACCTCATACTGGAATCCTGGAACAACAAATAGGTGGTACATACTATCAACCGATCAGGGGTTGAGAGTTAGGAAGGGAGGAACTGGGGCACCGTTGGTATCCAACAAGAGATACGGACACTCAGACAAAGACAAAGTATTTATACAAGTAACGATGACATCTAAAGTGTACATTCACTATAGTGTGCCACAAAGGAAAAAGAAAGACTGAATGAAACGAATCATACCTAGTAGAGATCCAGGTAGGTACAACAACGTTTACATTCTACAGTTTTGAAAAGTACATATGATGGGGGAGACGGGTTTTATGTGGACCTTTTAAGGATGAATAGGTACTTCTGGATCTATACGTAATAGAAGAAACATTTTATAAGACACTTAAAGGAAGGGACACAAGAAGAAGGTAGTCAAGTCAAGTCAGTGAGTCAGCACAGGCTGAGAAACGCTGGGGTACTTAGCGTCGTGCGGTCCGGAGGGACACGTAGTGGTTGAGGTCCTCAAATGAGTCTGAGTGCAGGTAGTTCAGTCACTACGGTAGGTCGGTAGAGTAGGAGACAGCAGGGGAAGAGGACAGGGGTTAGGGAGGGTCGTAGTGTCGGAAAAGGTTACTCAGTTGAGAAGTGTAGTCCACCGGTTTCATGACCTCAAAGTCGAAATCGTAGTAAGGAAGGTTTCTTTAGGGTCCCGACTAGAGGAAGTCTTACCTGACCAACTTAAACTTAGGGTAAACTTACTACTACTAATTAATGTATAAGTAATGTGTGTTAAGTTTCATACTTCCCTTTGGTAAGTGAAAAGTGTAGACCTTGTAAAAGTGTACCTTCTCATTTCTCATGTCCTTCCCGTATTCCACGTTAAGACCTTTTTTTAATTGGATTTGCACCCGTGTGTCTCCCTTCCATTTCCTTTACCAGATTCCAGGAAAAGTTTCGAGTCTCACCTGCAAACCGTGAACTAGGTGTCCCGTTACCTTTTGATGGTGATTCAAAATGTCTTCCGTTCCCTGCTACACCTAGGGTAGTGGGAAAGGTAACGTCTCACAGACATCTTGCACACGTGTGGTTTGTGGTGTACCGTTGAGAGTCAATCGACGGTAGTTTACTCTACTCGTCTGCCTCAAGTGAGAAGGTCTCGTGACACCGGTCGACTTCTTCCCCCTACGTCCGAGGGAGAGGTGGCGGAGGTCTCTTTTCGCTTTCGACCCTCAGACGAATGATGTGACTTTAATTAGGAGAAATTGTCGACGTACATTATACGAGACGTTTTAGAAGTGGTCTAAGAGATAGTCTCCACGACAACTCTCAATGGACTGGGAAACGGTCTTTGTTTGTATTAGGAAAATCTCCGTTAGTAGTTGGCAAGTTATTTACAATCCTCTGTAGCAGTAATGGAAGTTGTTCATTTAAAAATTGAGACTTCCCCACCTAAAATTTTTACTTGGGTACGGTGACATTTGATAAGAAATATCTTTATGTAAAGTAATCGATGATGTGACTATCTTAAATTCATAAAGGTACATGGGATTACGACTTCAAATCGTAATAATATGTACATTTCTATTCTAAAATCTCACACGTATCAGATTTTGGGGGTTTAATGTTTTTATATTGTTTCTGGGTCAGTTTTTCGATGTAATAATTGACGTCACCAAAGACTGATCCAACTTAATATGTGAGGTTCATATTTGAGACTCCTTCAGTATGATAGGGTGGGAATTGGATTATCGATTGACACCTGGGGTAATCTCGGGACCCTTGGAATCTCAAATAGACCGAATATCTTAAAGAGAATAGTCCAACTAAATTATTTTCGTACAAAATTCGTCACGAGGATTGAGCCAAATTTTCAAGTTACTACGAAAGTTGTTGAGACTACATCTACCTTCTGTTTTTACGAGGAACCTGACTACATTTTAGTTTAATCCTCATGACGAGTATTTTTACTGGGATTCCTTACTAAGACGAAACCTCTTTCTCTAATTATACTTCTGTGTGTGTATACATAGACAAATATCGGTAAGAGTGTCAGATGATATTTAACATTTTGATAGTCCTCTCTACCCTGTCTGTTTGTGTTCATGATCTGTAAGTCCATAGCCGAAAAAAAAAACCGCCCCCACCCCCTCACAACAGACATCGAGTGGTAGTCACGTTACAAGTAAGTCTACTATAAAAGTAAAAACTTCGGAATGATTGTATAGGGTTCAAGACTTTACGTCATATACTCGGAACTGACATCTTTATTTAATGGTCGACAGAGTATTTCCTGTTGGAGTAAATCATCTTCCGTTTACGATCGTACCTTGTTTTCATTTATTTCTACCGATGTATACGAGATCGTACGTTCGACCTTTCAACTGTCACTACTTTCTTCGTCTTCTCCCTTTTCTAATTTGCACTTCTTGTCGACGGTGATTATCTGATAGACTGATGAGTTCGTCAAACTATTGTGTCGTGTCGTTGTTACGATTAATTTTAACGACCACACTTCTAAATCTAGGTCTCTAGAATTTCGATTTCTTTGTTACCCTCAGGTTCGTCACGTGAGGAGACGATAGTACATTCCAGTATGATTTGAGTCCACTTCTCATTTACCGTTACAAGATGTCTTTGTGTACCATGACGACAATAAGAATTATTACTCAGAGAAGAAGAAAATGAACATTTAAATGATTTTCAGGGTTAAGGAAGACGTAAACAAAGTGACGATTATTCGTCTCTACATCAACAATGATAATACTAATAACAATAATGAAATGACAAATAAAGGAGTTCTTGGACGTTTGTCATATACGATGGATTTGACTTATAGAACATCCACATTTTGTATTTTCCTTATACATGAAGTATACTCTTACTTTGTACTTGTTTCAGAAGGAGTAAAGGTAGGTATCTTACAGTGATTATAGATAGTTTTAAGAGTGTACAGAACCCTCGGGTGTATAGAAGTGTCTTGTTTGATGAGTAATTTCCAATCCCGTCCTTCCCCCTTTCCTACCTGACCGGAAAAGACTGTTTCTTCCTCCCGAGTCACTACACAAAAGTCACTCATCTTATTTTCTTTCCCCAAAATTTTCCCAGTTTCCCTCTCGTACTTCTCTTCGAATTTACAGACTGAAGTGGTAGGGAGGAATTTTCCCGATGAAGTAGGTTGACTTGATTTTATCTGGTGGTGATTGAATAATCTCTTAGTGGGTTCCTTGTTTCTGAAAGATGTTCACTGGAGACCAATGGGAAGTTGTGACGTCGGGAAGGTTTGTTTGACCGTGGTTTTATTTACATCGGTTCTTCTTAGATTGTAAATATGAAATACTAAAATAAAGATAAAAAGTATATTAAAAAACATCTGGATGAATACACCTATATTAAACTAAGATTTCATAAACCCTTTATGTAAATCAGGTCAACACGGACTTTTTCCCTTCTCTTTACATTAAAAGGTCAAAATGTCTACGAAGGTCTTAAGACAGACTTCTACCTAATTAGATGTCAATGAGTCGACGTCTTATAATGAAGATAAGGTGTCTGAAACATATACTTGATAATTTAGGTAATCTAGCTATCGTTAAGGAGGGTGGATGAGAATTTCTCGACTAAATTACTCTTGTAGTAAAAGAGTAAGTTCCGAAAGAAAGAATTCCCTTGTGTCAGGACACACTTGTGTCAGTTGTAAAGGAAAGTGTAGCTGTTGAAGTATATTTGTCTCGGACTCCGTCCCGTTACTCCGTTTTACAAACCACCATTTATGTGCTTAAATAAATTTTCTGTGACAATACCCTAAACTCGAATTTTGACCTGAATTGAATGTTTCCAATTCTATTTTCTTTTGGTTTTAATTGGTAAAAGAAAGAGTTTTTGAGAAGTTTACTATGTTCGTGATGATCGTAGAGTAATAACCTTTTCCTTCACAAAAAAAGAATGATGATTGATAAGTGATAATTTATAAAGTTTTAGGAGAGAAAGGTGAGGGGAAGACGTTGTTTTTCTATTATCACCTTTCTTTACATGGGAAAACAAGAAAGACCTGGACGTATAATTATCTCTACTGTCCCTATAATGACAGGCAACAGAATCTGTTATCTTCGGTACCTTCGGAGTTCTATGTCAGTGATCGTGATTCAAGAGAGAAAGAGGAGACTCGGAAATATGTAATTTCGTGTCTTATTTGGTATTTCATGATGAATTGTGTGGTTTTTAATTTTTACCTCTGTCTCCCACCTAGTTACACGTAACAGAGTGTTTATATCAAAGTTTCTATTAACCATTACAAGAGAAAAAGGTTTCTTCACTCCCAATTTATATCAGCGAGACGTGTCTCTGACTACTAGAAGTCCTACACATTTAATATGTAATGTCAATGTATTGTCTGATTTAGTGTCAGTAGTTGTTTTCTTGTAAACCGTGTTAAGAACTTAAAAATACTGAGATCGAGTATTCGTCTCGTAGTTTTTCCTCTTTTATAGGGTGGAATGTAGTCGGAATGTTCATCGGAGTGTTGAGTGTCGTTCATTCTTCATAGGCTCCACTTACCTTCTCTCTGGTAGTAGAGGAGACCTGATCTTTTACCACCACTCGCCCCGACGTTTCGAAAATAAAAGTCCAATAGAATTTATTCCGTGTACCATCAGTAAAGTAATTAAAAATTTTGTCCTTCTTCTCCCAGTTCATCTATATACATCTGGACACACAAAACTCCAGTGAAATTCAGGGATCCAATTCAGTTCTGTGATTTCAGACTACTTTCTTGTGTCTAGGAAAGTCTTGTGAAAGTTTTTAGACCTACTTTCACAATCAACGAGTCAGAAAAGTTAGGACACCTTGGACGGCCCGAGGAGACGGGTACCCCAAGAGGTCCGTTCTTATGCCCTCACCTGACGGTACGGGAGGAGGTCCCACAGAAGGGTTGTCTCCCTGACTCGGGTGTAGATGACGCAGAGGACGTAGTCGTCCGTCCGAGAAATGGTGATCACGGTGGACCCTTCGGGAGTCGTGTTTGGTTTCTGACCACTTTGTAAGAGTTCGAAAGTCACGTCAAGTTACGCGATACAACACGGTGTCAAAGTACGGTCACGGTGAGTGAAATCCGTTAAGTCTTACCTAGTTCTTGTGAGTCGATCGCTATACGGTCCTTACCGGTTTACGAACGGAGTCAAGGATACTGCTGTGTCTTCGTCCTTGATAGGAGTCCGAATAATCTACGTAGGTTAATGTAAGTAGAGACTGTTTGAGTAGGATATTCGAGGGTGTGGTTTTGTCGATGGTAATGAGATATTATGGATAATTCGTTAGTATCACTAAATTCATTTCGTATAATTACCCTTTTTTGTTTCTCTAGGATTGGGTTATTTTGTTTTCTTTGTGTACTTCTTACGTCTCTGGTTTCGTTGGGTCCTTTCTATGAGAAAGGAAGTAGAGTAGTCTAACACGGAGAAGGCGGTGGTTAAGTTGTCCTAAAAAAAAAAGAGACGTGGGACTTGTTTTTCGTTTTTAACGAGAGAAACTTTTCTTCGACGGGACCATTCTTGTGGATCTTGAGTTTCGGTTATGAGTTTGCTACAGGTTCACAGACCTCTAGGTTTCTTGGGTAGTTAGAGCTATTTGAACCTTTCTGACCTGTTAGGTTCTCACGGGTCTCGGTAAGGTGAGTCGGTATAGTATAAAACTCCACTGATGTCTCTACAGTTACAACTGGATCTAGGTGTTGGTGGTTATGGTACACAAGTTTCGGTTTACCAACCAAAACTTTGTGACGGTTGTGCAGGATGTTCTCTAAGGGTCTGGTCTCTTTTCATTTTGTAAAGTATTCCACTACTAGAATTCGAAATATCGGGGAACTTATCATTTTCCTCAGAGACCGAATAAAAGACTTTGATTACAAAGGTTCAATGATTTATGGTTTCATTACAATACTGTTTTTTCAAGTTGGAAAAATCCATATTACCCTGTGTTTGAACATATGAAAGAGTCTATGGACGTTGGTGGAGATACACACAGAAAAAGAAAGAGGCAACCATGGAGTAGGTTCAGTGAAACCTGAATCTACTTTACGTGTGACTCCCGTACCTAGATCGTAGGACTCACAGACGTTTCCCAGACCTACTACGAACCCTCGTGTTTCCTCAATCGAGGGGTACCCTATTTAGAGGTAGTCGGTCCTGTCCTCTGTCCTTCTTTGGTCCGTCTATTTAGGGGCGGGGGACGGGGCGGGAAAAGAAAGAGAAAAGATTCCTGACGACGACGACGACGATTCAGCGAAGTCAGCACAGGTTGAGACACGCTGGGGTATCTGCCGTCGGACGGTCCCAGGTGGCAGGGACCCTAACCGTTCTTATAACCTTACCCAACGGTAAAGGAAGAGGTTACGAACTTTCATTTTTCGCTTTCACTTCATCGAGTCAGCACAGCCTGAGAATCACTGGGGTACCTGGCGTCGGGTGGTCCGAGGAGGCAGGTACCTAAAAGGACCGTTCTCATGACCTCACCCCACGATAACGGAAGAGGCTGATGAGTTGACATTAAGGAGTGACGTTGGTAATGTCTCTTTAGGACATCCGTTCACTTGTGTGGACGACTTTCTGGACGATAAAGAAAAGTGTCGAACAACACTTCGTTCTCGATCAAGACATAGTTTAGTTAAAGAAACGTAGTAAGGAACAAAGAAAAGGAAAACGGGACTTTTTCTAGACTGGACGTCGAAAGTCTAGATTAGACGTGAAATTAGGAACAGAGTCCCAGACATACAGTCTCTTGGGTCCGAATCTATAATCAGAATATCTTTGATTACAGTCTACTTTAATTCTACGTTGTCAATTTAACGTGTAAAAGTTTTATGTCATTTTCTATTTCTGACTATTTAGGGTCCTAGGGTCCTTCTTCACCTTTTTTTAACTTCACGGATTTTACATTTTCTAACCCCAGTTATATATCATGGTTTACAGTGGTTGTCTCTTTCGTAAGTCTGTCGTTGCTCTTAGTTTATGTCCAACAAAAAACAAAAAAAAAAAGGTGACACAGGTTACTGGTGGTTGAAGTTTTCTGTTCTAGTCCGTAAAAGTAAAGTGTGTATGTATTACGACACATTGTCCACGATGGACAACGGATGTGTTAGTTAGATGGAAGAAAGGAAAGGAAGGAAGAAAGAAAGATTCTCAGGACTAACGTAGTCACAGGTGAGGAGAGGGTACACTTTCCCCTCTCTACTGGATATTTACCCATTTAAAAATAGTCTTCAGTGGTACTAAGGTAATAGAAGTGTTCACTGACTGAACTCAAACAATGGTAGTTACTCAAGATCGGTCATTTTATACCTCCAGTTGATCTCCCTAAAACCCTTTCCAAAGAACTGAGAATTCCCTGTCTTCCCTTCTTTATAATAATAACGTAAATCTAAATTTCTCAAATGCTAGACAAAAAAAAAAATTCTGTACGTTTTGTACACTATGTAGTTAATTTCTTTTTTTACTACTTGGTGTTCATGTATCTTGTTTTTTAGTAATGACACCCTCTAATCTCCGTCGTAAGATTTCCTTTGTTTTGGTTGGATGTACGAAAAACGGGTCGTATTTCTGTACGACAGATTTAAGGTAATCACATTCGAGAGAGGTCATCCATAGAAATCAAGATAGACGGGTCGTAGGAGGATATACAAGTTTTACAACGAGGGGAGTAAAACACTACAGTCTCACAGTTTGGGTTCCGCCCGATCAGTCTCGTTAAAGGACCCTATAGAAATTTAGAATTCTAGTATTTTTCACTATTTGCCAACTCGTAAGGTCCACATGCCTAAATAGTTTTCAGTCGTTTACATTTGAATTTCTAAACATATAAAGAAACTTACATCTAAAATGTAGTTTTCCTTTGTACGAAAAATTTTACCACTTAAGATTCAACTATTATTCGTACGACTTCATAAATCCCCCTTCAGATGATTACAGATGTTAAATGAAACTTTACCTAAAAATTTTCTACGTATCGTCCTAACTATTTGTTTGTCTATACACTATTTCGTTTACATTATTGTATGAATGTATCGTTTCGGAAAACAAACTTTTTGAAACTTTTAAAACCCCCCCCCACCTCTTTTTGGTTTCAGGGTCACGACCGTTACGACACTCGATATGACGTCCTCTATAGATACCAGTATAAAGGGTTCCATACCTCCTTTTGACAAGTCTTTTGTTTGTACGTCCTTCTTGGTCTTGTTTTATGTTTTTACTGAACTAGTAGTTGTTTTCTCTTTACCACTTTCAATACCATATAAACTATGATACTTTATTATTATTTTTAAAATTTACTTTTAGGGTGTTTTAATATATATATATAATCTTATTATATTGTATATATATATTATGGATGTATGTATGTATTATATTAGAATCTTTTTTCGATGTTCTTATATAATTTTTAACAGTTGTGACCAATAGAGAGTCAAACCCTGATAATTACAATTTTATATGAAATAAAAGGTTCAAAATTAATCGTATACAATGAAAATCTTGTTGGTTGTTCATTAAAAAATTTTTAAGTAACGATAATTTTTTCTAAAAAAATTGATATAGAATACTGAACGAAGGGTCCGTGGTAAAGATAGTATTTACAAGACTTAGAGTACTTACAAACTTTAGAAGGTAAGTAAAGAATTCCGAACCCTTCGCCCTCGGGTTATCAATTCTAGTACTGGATACTTCAGTCCGCTACAACCAAGTTTGGGGGTTATACGGGAATGTTTTACATACAAAAACCTGTTTAATTAGAAAGAACAGAATTAAAGAGGTAGATCATTCACCCTTTTATCATGTATCTCCAAATAAACTTTTTATTTAGTCTATTGTGTACGTTTTGTGAATTTTACCTCGAACTTGGTGTCCATCTGTAATTGGTATCAATAGTAGGAGTAGTTGTGGAACAGACTACTAGAACAAGGGATGCAATTATTGTCTTAAAATGAGTAGTCCGTCATTTACCGTTGGGTGAGGTCATGAGAACGGACCTTTTAAGGTACCTGTCTCTTCGGACCATCTGATGTCAAGTACCCTAGAGTTTCTCAGCCTGTGCTGCCTCGTTGAAGTGAAGTGAAATGAAGTGTGTCTGAGTGGGCAAAAGTGACGGAGACGGAAGAAGGGAAGTCAGTGTGGAAATATGTAATAAAGGTTTATGGAAGATTCACAGATCGTGACGGGGTCCGTGTTCTACGGTGACGGGTTCTTACGCCCGGAGGAGAAAAGACTTCGATTCGGTGTCCGAAGTGGACTAGAAAGGGTGACCGAGGTCGAGGAGCGGTCGAGTAAGGTGGAGGGGTGGTCAGGTGAGGTGGAAGAAGGGGGTTTAGAAATTAGAAAGGGAGAGGTGACCAAAGAACGAGACGGACTTTTAGAAGTAAACATGGATGAGCCCCATCACCATGTACAAGTCAGTCCAGACTGAGAAGCGTTGGGGTACCCGATAAGACAGGTACCTTAAAAGGTCCGTTCTTATAACCTCACCCAACGGTAAAGGAAGAGGTCCCCTAGAAGGGTTGGACCCCTAACTTAGGGGCAGAGAACACAGAGGACTTGATCGTCCGTCCAAGAAGTAAGAAATGGTCGACTCGGTAACCCATCTCAGTGGTATATAAAGAAGAAGGAAATTGTAGGTATGAGGAGTTTCTTTTCAGGATTTTAGACTAAAGAATTTGAGGTGCCTTTGAAATGAATGGTTCTAAGGATTACCGGAAGAATGACGGTATGTCATTGACAAAATCCGGAGGAAGGCAAGCAAGACGTTGAAGATTGTGACGACTGATACGTCAGTCGAACGTTTGAGAGAAGAGAAGAAATTACGTTCAACAATTGTGGTAGCACCAAAAGAGTGGCAAGAAACCGACAAGGTAGTTTAAGGGAATGCCGTCTACAAGGAGTTCGTCCTCCAGGTCGAGAAGGATAAGACAGAGTTTCTAGAACTGAAAGGGGCAACGAGTTTGTGATCGAGATTACTCTAATGACAACATAAAGATTGAGGTCAAAACTGAAGAGGGGACTCAAAGTCAGGTAAAGGTTGACGGACAGTCCGTAAAGGTTGACCTGAAAGTTAGATTCGTACGGTGGGTTTTTTACACTAAAAAAATGGGTATCTGATGAAGAATTAGACTGAAAGGGAGACATCAATTTCTATTGTTTACTTCCCTCTTGTGTATGATCTATTCTCTTTTGAAGAGTTTTTTATTCCCGTCCGTTTCGGAAAGTTAAAAGGTGTCACTGCAGAGAAAGAGTGGTAAAAAGACATAGGCGGGGTGAAGTCCGGGCACGTGACCGATGTTACAGTGGGTCGTTTGATGAAGTATTTTGCCGAAAATTTTACGGATAATGGTGAGTACGTGGATGGTGGATGTTTCTAATTTAGGTTTAAGGACTGTTATTGTAACTTTCAGAGACTCTCGACCCGGATTCTGACGGAGAGAAGGGTCGTGACTTTAGGAATACATAGTCTGCTGAGACTTGAGTGTTGGTAAGACCAGTCACAGACGATGTGTAGAGTATGAGAGGGTCGAACGGACGTGTTCGGGGAGGTGAAGATATTTAATCGGTTTAAGGTAGAGAAGGAGTTTAGAATCGAATTGGATGGTGTGTTAGAAGGTTGTCGTGAATCCATATGTCACAAAAAATGATACTAATAATGTAGTACGAAAGATACATGGTCCGTGACAAGATTTGTGAAATATATATGCTTAATTAGGTTTAGAATGTTATTACGACATTCTACCTATGGTAATAATAGACATAGATTGTATACCCCTTTGATCCCGTGTCCTTTTGATCCGTTAGCAGATCTGAATGTCGAGCACTCGCCGTCCGGGTGTTCACTGTAGGTCCGGAGCACCAAAGAAAAAAAAAAAAAAAAAGAGAGCACCAAAGTTTCAGACACAAGACGACGGATAGACCTTAAGGAATCGTCAAAACAGACATGACGAGTAAATAGTTATTCGATGAAACTCTGTAGATAAGTCAATACTCCTCTACTGTTCTGTATAAATTCAGAAAAGGAAGTCGATCTAATTAGTGAATCCATTTGGAAGTGATGACTCCAAAGAAGTCAATGATTAGTGATAGTTATTTATAATGGAATATCTAAACAATTTATTTTTTATATTCTTACCTGTCTTTATTCTCATAGATCGGCTCTAAAATTTCAGACTCTTCATTGAAATTTGATAAAGGTTCTTATCTCCCAAATAATAAAAAAAATTCGACCGATAATCCCCCAAAAAGTAAAGGGATGCCATTTTGTTTTAGTATTTCTATCTTACAGTCCTTTTTTGAAGATTTACTAATATGTAGTACTTTACAATATTCTGTCCGACTTTTAAAAGAAGAGAAATCCTAAAGGTTCTTATTTTTTACGGATCCTTTTTAATATATCAGAATGGACTTTGATCTCTTTGTCTAAGAATAATCTTATCACTCGTGTATTGTTACGAATTTAGTTACAAATAAATTATTTACCTAATCGATGGAACTGTTTTAATAGATTCAACAGAGGATGTCTTGTATTAAAAATACGTCTCGATGTAAGGAAATTCAGGTTGTAATACTCAGAAGACTTTTTACATGTGTAAAAGTCTTCAAGGTGGGTAAACCTTTGATCAAAATCAAAACCGTCTCGACTATAAGTAAAACTATCGTAAATCCGTTTAAAAAGTCGATAAAGAATTTCGGTGAGAACGAACTATTTATGCTATTTTATTTGGTGTTTCTCCATCAAAGACGGGAGATCGATTTTAAAAGTTCTGAGTATTACTTCTGTACTTAGTTGTCTCTAATCTTGTTGAGTAAGAGAGGAAGTAGGGAGGAAAGGACAGAGATGTACCTCACCGTCATCCATAGTTTGTTTTCATTCGGTCGATTTGGACCATAGAACAGTGACAGGTCCTTTAGTTCATGAATCTTTAGTTGAGTAGGAAACACTTTAATTCTGACTTCATCAATGGTCTTGCTAAAAACACACAATCAGCGAGTCAGGACAGGCTGAGAGACTAAGGTACCTGATATCGGGTGGTCCGAGGAGACAGGTACCCTAAGAGGTCCGGTCTTAGGACCTCACCCAACGATAAGGGAAGAGGTCCCTTAGAAGGGTTGGGTCCTTGACTTGGACCCAGAGGACGTAACGTCCGACGGACTCGGTGGTCCCTTCAGGTCTTACTAAATGAGTAAATGTTATTTTCATAAAACAGTGTGCCCACTTTATTATATACCACCGTGTTATTCGTGTAAGGGTAGGGACATCTATTCGGTGAAGTTATATTCAGTTTTAGTATTAGTCTTTGATTAAAGGATCTCTTCCTCCCTTATATAGTGATACTAAAGGTTGATGAAAAAAATTAGTACTCTTTAGTAAAAATATCGTTAGTCTTTATAGATGCCTGACGTACTGACCACGTAAAAGAGATACATACCTCTGGACGGACCTTTAGTCTTTCCACAAATTACTCAGACACGAGGTTTTGTCTCTCCGTCCTAAGTTTGCTTGTTTTCGTAGTTTGATATGGTCAGAATGATGACCGTGATCTTTGTTGGTGAGTGGATTTTCCCGAATCTATACGAGTGAAGTCATTTAAATAAAAATAATAGGAAAGTGTTCACCAGTTGTCCGGAAGACTATCTGCATAAAAAATTTTTATATATTTATAATAGTTTCTGAAGACGTCCCGGTTCTCACTAAGATAGTTATATAAGACTAAAACGTCTAGATTACATAGTTCAATTAGAAGGTAGAGTTGTTTTCCCGTTCGTCTAGAGAAAGAAATAAGAAAAACTCTCCACCCTTACCCACTCTCCGCCCCCTTTCACGAAGTGAAATTTGACTGTGACTTAAAATACAATACTTGTTTCTTTTGTAATCTATATTTTACTTCACCGTCCTGAAAGGACAACCGGGTCATCAATCCTTAGGTGGACGGTTAAGTCCTCTGTACCCAAACTAGGGATCAGTCCTTTCTTGGGTCTACGACGCCTCGTTAATTCGGGTACATGGGGTTACTGACTCGGACCCACATGGACACGAGGTGTTACTCTTCGGACACGTGGAGTTGATCTCTCATCGGGGGTGAGTGATGTTGATCTCTTTTCGGACACGTTGTTACTTATGGGTCGTGTCGGTCTTTAGTCGGTCAGTCATTTATATTAAAAATCTATTTAATTTTTTTATTTTGCTTCATCATGTGGAAGTTTTGAACAAGAAGTAGGAAGTCGTTTAAAATCGACTATGTGTCGTTGGATTGACTCTGATGTAAAAGGTCGAAGAGAACGGACATCCATGTTAGTCATCGATTCAAGAGTGGTTGTCTTACACTTACTTTCGTTACTTAATATGAAGTTTCGAAACCAGAAATATGTGACCCACATGTGAGGAGACGATGGTACCTCAAGTGGTCTCCTTAGTGTCTTCAGTGTAGGTTTCCGACCGTCTCGGTGAAACGGTCGAACGTAGGGTACTCCAGTATTCCTTCTCGCGGATAGTCGGGACCTGACAATTCACTATCTTGTTTTAAATAGTTTCAGTGACCCAGAGAGACTATGTTGTCGAATTAGACGTGAGAATAACTATCTCTATACCTGTTTTAATTTGTAGTCTTGACGTATAATCTGGTATATTGGTGAGATGCATTTAAGTATCGTGAATCCATGTGGAAATCGTCTCTTACAGTGGGTCATACATAGATGAGGGTGTATGAACTACGGTTCCTTAAGTAACCAAAGAATTCTAATTTTTTTCGTTACTGACTCAGGTTTCATAAGTTGAGTTTTGTGTTCTTTTGATATTTATGAAATCCCTTTAATTCCCCAAAGACTCCTCGTGTACATAACAGTTGCGATTGCATTTTTTGTTTACTCTCACCCTCCTCAACTCTCTACTAGTTCATAAGTAAGACTAAAATTGAGACTTTAGGTTCATGTAAAATCCTCACTGTTCATAATAGATGTAGTGTAAAAAAAATTGTAAAGAATATATACTCGTCCTCATTAAAATTATAGGTATCAATAATCGATATAGTGAAAAATTAGATTTAAATGATTGAAATCCCCGAAAACAAATGGGTGAGAGATTAGTAAAGAGATTAGTAAATATAGTGTAAATTGACTATATTTGATAATTACAGTTGTTGATTACATGAAGATTGACAAGTATAGAATTGACTTATAATGGTTGTAGTAGGAATAAATTATATACATAAGGAGATTGGTTTACTTGAGTCCCAATTGTG
The DNA here is from genome assembly GCA_006410555.1 of Capra ibex. Classification (NCBI taxonomy): domain Eukaryota; kingdom Metazoa; phylum Chordata; class Mammalia; order Artiodactyla; family Bovidae; genus Capra; species Capra ibex. Next base: position 32,407,726 of record SJYO01000647.1, on the reverse strand, counting down.
ATTAAAGGTTCTACCCATCTTCATTTCTTAGACTCTGAGACCACGGACTTAAGGAAATCCTGTCTACCGACCAGAAGTTTCTTAAATGTTGGTGTACTGCTGACAAGGTAAGTTTTTAATATAACACGGTGTCGGTTGAAACTAATAAATACAATTGACTTCCGTCTTCTTGTCTACTAGTTTTTGTAAGACGTTTAGTGAAGATCAACCGAAACTTTATAGATAATTAAAAAAATTTCTCTAAATAAACTAATAGAAAAAGAGTCCTATTATGCTTTTTACTGAATGTAAGGGACCCATGCTCGGTTTACTGTCCTTGTATTGCCCACCAACCTGGTTAAGTTACACCCATATTTTTGTGTGGTGTTTATTTTACCTTTCGTCTGGTTAATATTCTCTATTTACTCTGAACTGATGTCTATAATTTTTATTCTATAAAATTTTGTGCTAAGACATAATCCGAGACATACCTTAATCTGAATATCCCTATATCGATTTCTCTTTTAGACACGATATAATCTCAAGTGTTCGAGTCCCTTTATTTATAAAGATCTTTGGGGAACTACCAACCTGATGGTCGGAATTTCCAAAGAGTGTCTGACTTCCTGTTCCTACAATTATGATAATCACGAAACAAGATAAAAAATTTCATAAAGTCATGTTCTATAAATAGTTAATCATTCCTTTTTATTATTGAAATGTTACGTTCTTTGTACCGTCTGTCGCATATTATGTTCTCTAGTTTAATTGTAGTGGTCGTTACTCTGTACGGTTGTTCACGAAATGAGAATGTCCAATAATTATGGTTGTTTCTGGTCCTGTGTACCTGGTACACGTGACGATACGCACGAGGTTTCAAGTTTTACCTGGACTTTAGGGAGTCTTCGGTGATCACATCGGCCCCACAGTCATGGTCTTGTCCTCCACGTACCTTTTCTTCCGGAAGAGGGAGGTGACGAAGAGAGGACCCGGACACACAGATCTTTGGAAAACTGAACCCAGTTTAAGGTAGAAGACTAAAACAAGTTACGGATTCTTTAAAGATCGTAAATTATTCTCGATTCATTATTCTGTATGTCACCTCCGTATTATTTAATTGTACTTTACGAGGTGTCACCCCGGGTAAAATACCTAATACGATCATTAGGTCCCCGGCATAAAAACTTTTTATCTAAACATAATGTTATTTGGAATAACATAATGTTGTCTAAGTGACTGAATGTCGTACAACGTGTGAAAGTTTAGGGTTTGGATATTTCGTAAATAAAAAATAAATTCTAAATATTTTAGTACAGGTAGAATTCTACGGAGGTCCGCAAGTATACTATATTTTCGTCTATGTTTTAAGATTGTTCTTCTTTTCGGTCCGAGACAAGTCTAAACGAAAACAAGAAAAAATTTCGTGATTTGTTTTCGGTATACCGAATATGGACTTCCAGTTGGGTTTCCCGGTTGAAATATTTCTAAATATTTTATTTTTTCAGATAGAGTTCTTTTGTGACGAGAGAGACCTGTGGTTTCTGTCCGGTTGATCGTTCTCTCGAAACCACCACGGAGTGACCTTCGTTCAAAATTCTATGGATTTCCTAATTTCGTGTCTAAAAAATTTTTATTTTGAGTGAAGAGACTTAAATTGAGGTTTCGTTTCGTCGCGACGCTACACAGAGGACGACACTGGCTACTACGGGTTGCGGCCTCGTCGTTGTGACGTGTGTCGTAGCGGGAGTGGACCGGAAATGGCTCGTCCGGGAAGAAAAAGTGTACGTAAGTGTCGACCTAGTCTTCCTGTCGTTTGGTTATTTTATGTTATCGACGGAATTACAACCCGTTTCCACTTTGCCATTTATCTTTGAATTACTGTTACAAAGACCATCGGAGACCACTTAATAAGTATAAATAAGACTAAAAATAAAAGTCTGAAGGGTCTGATGGAGAGGGTATATTTTTCGTCCTTTTCAGTGTTTTACCTACAGTCTTATTATCTTACGGACTTGTATGTAATCTATCAAAGTGTCAAAAAACCAAACGAAAATGATAATATAATGGATACGAACATGTTACGAAACGTATATCATCCACGAGTTTATAGACTCCTTCCACCCTCCTTCTTGTCCTTTCTTCCTTCTTGAGTTCTTCCCCTTAAAACATTCACCTTGTGTCTGTATTTCCGGTTGACATTTTAAAAGTAAGACCCTAACTGGGGTTGGGACTTTGGAGGTGAACTTTGATCGGTTTCGGGACGAAAGAAAGAGAAAGATCGTTCAAATTATATTTTGGTTTGTAAAGAAGATCAACATATACTCATTAAGGAGGATCTTAAGGATCCCAAGGATCCTAGTGACAGTGGTCTTGTCTATTTTCGTCTTAAATAAAAGAGTTCATCCTCTGTATATTTAAATTGATGTACAAATTGGGTATTCAAATATATGTCGTATATATCTTTCCCTCGTGTCTCTGCTAATTGTTCTCTTGTCAATACCGAGATTCCGGCCTGTGTACGGGAGAAGAGACGAGACAGAGTTAGGAAGTGGGGTCGTCTCGCGTAACCGAGGGTATCGAAAATACACAGTCATTAATGGTTAAATAGAGGTTAGGTTTAGACACAAGGTACACGGTCAGGAGACGTAGGTCGAAAAAGACCTTTAGAGGTAAACCTACTGAGTGTCCGCAGAGTTTGGACTTTTCTGAGTTATGACTTACAAACGAGAAGTGACGTACGTGTTAGACGGAAAGGAGTCTAAAGGGATGGAACCGTTTACCTCGTGGTGAGTGGGTCGATAAGTACATCTTTATGTCACGATTTTGCTCCGGAGGGAGAAAGGACGTAGAAGGTGTGGGTGAGATAGTAGTACAAATTACTATGATGGAAGTTTTGTAGAGTTAGTGAGGACGAGAAGTCGTAGAGGTGACAGTAGTAGGATTAGATCTCTGACGGTTGACAGTAGATGTCTTAGGATAGGATGGACGTTCTGATGAGACAAACCGAACGACATAAAAGTCTTCGATAAACCTAGTCGACAATTGTAAATGTTTAAAATTATAAATTGTTTTGTTAAACCTAAGGATCGAAGAGAACCTTTTGATTTTTTAGACCGTTGTTGTGACCCATCCATGTATTAAGGTGAACCAGATGTAATCCACCCGAGTCCTTTCCTTGTTGAGACGGGAGATCAAAGAAACGACCAGGGGAGAAGTGTCAGAGGGTTGTGACTCCGGTTTCCTTTTGACTGTAAATAGTTGTATCGAAATCATAAAAACGAATATACCCAGACGATATATGAAAATATGGTGGTGACTTCCGTTTACTCATACACTTGGGAAAAGTTTTACACTTAGTCTAGTATAGAGAACGGACCAATTTGAAAGAGTACTGAAGGTTGACTGAATTTTTGGATTTTCGAATGGTAGTGGATTTTCCGGGACATACTAGATTGGACAGGTTAAAGTAGAGGACGGTGAGGGGAGTGAGTGGTCCAAAGTAGACATGATAAGAGAAAGTGAAAGGATAAGGGTTCGAACCTTCTGTGAAGAGTATCTATAGATGGACCGACGAAGGAGGAACAGTAAGTCCAACGTCGAGTTACAGTGGATGATTTTTTCAGAAGAGACTGGTGTCTTATATTTCGTCACAGAGGGGTGTTGTGTGGAAGTAAAAGATGTTCCGTCAGAATAAAAGAAGTGTCGTTGGTGATGAAAAAAAATTATAATAGAACAAGTAAATGGATAATATATATAGTGGGAAGATCTTACATTTGCGGTAATGTTGTCCTTAGTGTTTACAGAATAAACGGTAACATTGGTGTGACGAATCGTAATTATCATTTATATGTAGTTTATTTATTATGATATTATCGAGAGCGTTGAAATTTACCCGAGTCAGTTGTGGGTAGGGGTTGGTAGATGATTAGATTTCCGATCGAAGAAAACGTCGAACCCCACGGTGTATAGTACCAAGTCAGTAAGTTGTTCGTATATGATGTTAATAAGTTCCACGACTCTAGTTTGTCACCTTTTTTAGGACGGGAGTTCCTCAAATATTAATTCATCCCTTTCTGTCTTTTATTTGTTTATACAGTCATTTAATATGTAATATAATCTTCCACTACTTCTGATTTCTTTTTGTCACCCTTTCCCGGTATTCCTTACACCACTGGTACACAGTCATTCATACACTCACACAGACACACACATGTCTCTCCACTCGACGTTACAATTTGTTTTACCAGTCCTTTCCCGGGCGACTTTCCCATTGTAAACTCCTTTCTCGTCTTCCTCTACTCTTTCCTTCGTAAGGTCCGTCTCCCTTGTCGTTCGCGTGTCTAGAGTTTCGTCCTCGAACAGACCACACCTTCTCGTTCTTCCGGGTACACCCACTCCGTCTTTCTACTCCCGTCTCTCGACATCCCCTAATCCAGACTATTCGTGCCCCTGGATCTAGTACGTCCCGGAACGTCTGACGAGTTCTTGAAACTGAAAATAGGACTTACTCTACTGCTAAATAATCTTCCAAAACTCTTCTAAAACTGAATATAAAGTTTTCATTTATAAAGAAACCCGAATGTACTACGACACCTGATTTTCGGTGACTTAACATATGACATTTTCCCACTTAACCCCCCATACACTTAATACGCAATTTTTTTTTTTTTTTTCCGTAAGGTCCCTGACTCTTGTCTAATATCTTCATATTCTCGCCTCCGTCCCTCTACTCCATAATCTTGTCACATTGTTAGATCCTCTGCCACTATCGGACCTAGTACCATGTATGTCGTCTATACCGTTTTTCACCAAGGTTAAGACCTATATAAAATTCCCCTCCTGGTTTTCCTAAACGACTACCTAATCTACATCGTATATTCTTTTTCTTCACATCCCACTGTGTTTCCGAGATCGGTCACTCGAAAGGACTATGTCCATTGTATCTACGATGAGGAAGGACGAGTAGAAGGAGGAGGAAGGACGGATCTTATGTCTGTTCCCGGAACCACAGGTCGTCTCTACTCGTACTCCTACTACGGTTGTAAGATTCCTATAGTCTTACCTTTCCTTCTTTGTCGGACCGAGGTCTTCCGTAATGACTTGACATGTGTCCTGACGGTTGGAGTTCTAAGTGATAATTCCTCTTATTCGTGGGGTTAATAAATTCAACACCAAGTGTCCCAAAGGATACTAAACGTGATTTTGCGTAAGAATTGATTATCGTTGGGTAAGAATTGTATCACTTGGTAATTTGTTATTGAGGGGTATGAGGTGGTTAACTCCGAAAGTATTGGAGATACGACGAAAATAGAGAATTCTTAAACGGATAAGGTCCATAAGTATATTCACTTTATTATGTTGTAAAAGGACAACATAGACCGAATAAAGTGAATTGTATAACAAAAATTTCAAGTAGGTACAACATTGTACATAGTCTTAAAGTAGGGAAAAATTCCGAATTGTCATCAGATGACATACATGTCTGGTATCAAACAAATAAACAGGTGGTCGTCTACTTGACTAGGTCGTCTTGACGACCTAGTATACCAAATTGAAAAACCCAAATACAAATTGAAAATATATATAAAAATTTGGTTTCAAAAATTTATTTTTCGAAATATACAAATTCATACAAACTGAAAAACTCCTTGTCGGTCTGACAAAAGACGCCGTCAACGTGGTAAAATGTAAGGGTGGTCGTTACGTGTTGCCAAGGTTAAAGAGGTACAAGAACAGTTCTTAACGATAAAAGGAGAAAGTAAGTAAGTAAAAAATATTGTCGGTAGGAAAACCCACACTTCACAATTGAGTGACACTAAAAGTGAGTCTAAAGGGATTACTGATTGCTGTGACTCTTAGAGAATGACTGGTAAACATGTATTGGAAACCTTTCTGCAGATAAGTTCAGGAAACAGATCCCACTACTAGACTTTTACGTTTGGACGATTTTTAAGAAATTATCACAGAGGAAAAAGAGACTTACTTCAAGTTTTAGGTGTTGTACTGGATGTTCCGGGACACTCTAGACAGGAGTCGAGTGATGGGTCGGAGTGAAACAGAAAGATATGAGGACAAGTGAACGAGGTAGGTGTGACGGGTTGAGAGACGAAGAGAGTCAAGACACTTACGAAAAGGGAAGGGGATATGAACCGAAGGGGGGGCAGTAAGGAGTCCCCAGTTTAATTTGTAATAAAGGAGTCCCTTCTACAGAAAAGAAAGTGACGGGAATGCTACACTGTTCAATTTACTATGTTAATAGATACATTGACAAATAATAGTTAAAGGAGGAGATCTTATATTCGAGGATTACCGTTCCTGAAAAACAAAATAATTATTATAATACCCCCCTTCCAGATTCCTCAAATTTTTTTAGTAAGGATCGGTGTCCATTAAAGGTTTAAAACATCACATTTAATATACTTTATGATAATAGGGAGAATGAAAGACTATTAATAAATCAATGGAGACTGAGTCATAATTCAAAGGAACATCGTTTAGATATTCATGTGACGAAGTCTTTGTGTAGTTTTTATACACAATAAAAGTCATTTCTCACTGTCTTAATTAAAGTAAGTAAAAGTGAGGTGGTTTTACCATGTCTAAACGGTCCGACTTTGTTAATTAAAGGGAAAGTAAAAGTGTGAATAGACATTTCCGTAGTACTTCATACGGTATCCTTAGGAGAGAGAGACTTCGGATAATACATAAGAAACATTAAATGACCTTTAACTTTATTAGTCATTAGTAAAGAAGGAAAGGAGAACAGTCCGACCTCGGGAAAAAATTCTCGAAAGAAAAGTCCAAAACGGTTGTGTAAAAAATTTTCATAAAGGGAAGAAGAAACTTTTACACGGATATTTCAAGTTTTAAAAATTTATCACGTAAGGATCTACTGTAGAATTTTTTCTCGTTAAAGTTTCGTTTTAAAGAAAAAACGGGTTAAGTCCGTAAATAGAAAGGGATCTCTATACATTTACTCTTTTCTTCTTCCAGGTGTGTATTTTTCTTTTGTCAGTTGATTTTACGAATGGACTTTTGGTGTGGTATTAAGTTTATAACAATTCCCAGTAACAGTTGTACAAATCCGGTCCTCGTGTTAGATGGAAATTTAACAACATTAGACTACCTTCCCTATTTTCAAACTATATCATAAGGAGATTTCTCTCGTCCCATTTTTCTACTCGTTATTTAGGTATTCCTTACCTATACGGCCCGACTGCAATATCTTTTCCGTGGTCCTTTTTAGTTATTGACGTCTTTTCCTGTTGTCTTGGGTACCCATTTTCCCTACACATTTAAGATTCCTAAATTCTAGAAAACCTCCTAAAAGTAACCTAATCCGACAAAAAGGGTTTTAGATCGGAGAGTCAATTCCTTTTTTTCAATAGAAGAGTTGGTCTTCAAGTATTATAAAAAAAATTTCGTTGGATGTCACACTGAAGAAAATTACGGACCAAGGTATTTACACGGACCGTGAAGTATCAGTAAGTATTTTGTAGGTACCTATAAGGTTACTCGATAGTTTCAACCATTCTATTTTGTGTTATGATTCTCCCAACAGTGTTTAGGGTCAATAAATGGATATTCTAAAAGAAATACTTCGAGATAGTGGGGTTCATCGACAATGTCAATTTGCCTATTACTACATTTTGTCCTTCTGACACGACGGTGCCTTCTTCGTGAGCTCTTTATACTCGATCGGAAAAACACGTGTGTCGTGACGGACGGAGTTCAGAATCCTTTACACAGAGGTTTGAGTGGGAGGACAATTGGACGATACCTCCTGTCATAGACAAGAGTTTGTCTCCGACCGAGTTATAAAAACGTAGTATAAACTCCTAGTCTTTCTTTCGTTCTAAAATCATCCAGGATTGAATCCGTGGCAGTCTCGTTTCTTCCTTTCGTTGAGTTTTACTGTCGACAGTCCTCCCTTTTTTTGGAATTACCATCATTCATCCAAAGACGTTTTCATTGAAGGGGTCTGTCTACTATGGTCTTCACTGACACATCGCTTCGGAGGTCTTTCATCCCTTGGTGACGGAAGAAAGAAAGTGTCGATTCGAAGAGTTTTTACAACTATATAGGACAAAGGTTAAGAAGGAAGAGATTAGGTTAGTCCAAAGGTGGGGTGGTGAGTAGATTTTGACGAGGTGTTCCCGTAAGTGCTAGAGGTACAACGATTTGACAGTTAATAGTCCGGACTAGTTTGCACTTGGGAACCGTCGTTGTGTGTTACCCAGTGAGATAAGGAACCGAAGGCTCAGTGGTGGAAGGGGACTGAAACGAGGGGGTAGTGACCGTCGAGGAGGAACCAGACTCCATGGCCTGGGAAGAGGATTGGAGTCGGAGTTGTGACCCCAAAGTAGGTCAGAGTGTCGAAACTCTGTGTAGAGTACGACCATTGAGGATTAAAATATATAGACCGGTCCTAAAGATGGAATCTGAAGTCTGTGTATAAGTTGACGGAGAAGTCGTAAAGGTGAATTCTGTAGATTATCCGTAGAGTATAGATTTTACAAAATCTCGATGAGATTTTGGATAGAACGTGTCAGGATGGAGTCAGTGACGTTAAGGTAGGGAAATCAAGAAGTCCGGTTTTTGGAACCACGGTGGACACTGAGGAAAGAATAGGGTACGCATAGAAGGTCGGTTACGGTAATCGAGAGGGAAGTTTATATAGTCTTGAAGTTCGTAAAAGGGAGTAAAGTGACGAAGATGAGAGTAGGTTCTCTGACGCTGGTGGAGAACGGATGTAAGACAATGCGAAGAAGGCGGATGCGGGGTGGGTCGGCAATCTCGTTAGTCTAGTGTACCGACGAGTCGAGTGGTGGGAGGGGTCGGTCGTCAATCCGGTTAGTCCGGTGTACCGACGAGTCGAGTGGTGGGAGGTTACCGAGGGGGTAGAGTGAGGTTCGGGTTTGTTAGGCTAGGGTATCTGATGAAAGGTAAGACGATGTCAAGTTCACCGGAGGAAAGGTAGACACCTCGTACGGTCCGTACAGGGGTACAGTCCCAGTCAATAGTAAGGAAGTCGGTCCTCGTGAGGTTGGTGTGACCAAACAAGGGATTAGAAGAAGTCCAGTAATGAATCTACAGTGGACATATTACTCCGGAGCGGACAAACTTCGACGTTTAGGGTGGGGTATTTATAGGATCAGGGAGAAGGGACGAAATAAATAAAACAAATAACAGACAGAGAGGGGTAATCTTGTATTAGAGGTAATTCTATCTGTAAAAACACGTTAGACGTGAAACGACTTAGGAATTACAAATGTTACGAGTCCAACAAGTTTGATCAGGTCTTTTCAAAGTTTCCCTTCCCCCTACGAGGTCGTAGTCAGTCCACACCACTTCAAGAGAACGAAAGTCTCCTGTCCACAGGTCATTTATCAACGACTTACTTACTTTTTTACTTACTTATTACTACGACGGTTGTATGTCAAATTCTTGTCAAGGGAGTTAGATTTGAGTTTGACCCCGAGATATTGTTGGATGTCCCCACCCTACTCCTCCCTCTGCCCTCCCTCCAAGTTCTCCCTGTCATGTATACATAACCAACGTATACAACTGACCGACTAAGTACAACTACCAACCGTCTTTGTTTGTTTTAAGACATTTCGTTGATAGGAAGTTAATTTTTTATTAATTTTTAAAATTTTTTCTTATCAAGGGAATAGATCTGTCTCCACTTTAGAACCGTCCTTGTACCTCACAATTACATATTTTTAATAACTTCAAAAATTATCCTAGACTTATAATCTTCTTCAAGAAACGGATTCTCTCCCTCTTCTTGAACCTTTAAGATTCCCTTTTAGGACCTCCTCTTCTGTCGGTTGGTCTGACCCGAGGATCTCTGTCTTCACTGGTTCTCCTTTATGTCTACCGTCGGGATACCTCTTCTATGAGATCTTTGAGTGGACACGGAGAGGAGTGAGGATGTGGGATGAACCGGTGTACTAAGGAAGATTAGAAGTGGGTGGGGGTAAGGGGTTTTCCAGTTTCGAGAGGCAATTTACAAGAGAGGTCCTGACACATGGAGAAAATGTATCGTGAATAGTGTCAATCTTAAGATGTAGTTAAACATACGGACGAACTAATGGACCGTGGGGATGACCAGATACGCACGTGAGACAACGAGTCAACACAGACTTAGAAACGTTGGGGTACGTGATGTCGGACGGTCCGAGGAGACAGGTACCTTAAAAGGTCCGTTCACCCAACGGCGGAGGAAGAGACCCCCTAGAAGCCGGGTACTTTTGTCCTTGGACAGATAAAAAGTGAGTAGAGACTGATGGGTCACGGACCGTGTCACGGACCGAACAACTTATACACAGTCACTTGTTTACTTTTTATTGCAGATTATGTCTAAAAAAATTCCGTAACTATTACCCTACCTATTACAATTCGGGAAGGAAGAGAGAGGGTCTTTCAGGTGTAATCAGAGGTTTCGAGGACAACCTTTCCTGAGAAGACCTCCTTGACCTTCGACAGAACTCAAAATATAGACCATGTGGTACTATATTGTGTTTTAATCGTGTATTCTTCTTTTCTTTACTCTCCGTCTCCTCGATATTTCTTAATTCAGGACCCTGAGTCTAAAGGGTTTATCGTGTCTTCAAAACCTGAGAAGTTCTGGTATCTTGACTCACCCCCAACTCGTGAGAATGAATTTGACGTTCTTGGTCTTCCTTGAAGTTTTCTGGAGACCTAATATGTTTACATTTCAACTTCCCAGTGAATTTTTGTTTCTCTAGATCATCCTTCTTATAATGGGTACTCGAAGTGACCTTTCTTGCTCTCCTTTTTTTTTTTTTTTCGTTTTGAGTCATCTTCAAATTTATCGTTTAAAATCCCTGAAAGGACCACCAGGTCAACCATTCTGACACGAGGGTTACGTCTCGTGGATCCAAACTAGGGACCAGTCCCTTATAAAGGGTGTACGGTGTCGATTTTCAAGTGTACGACGTTGATTCTGGGTCACGTCGGTTTATTTATTTATTTACAAATTCTTATTTGTTTATCATTAAAAATTTTTTAACACAAATTTTTATGAAGTATGGGAATATTTATGACATTTCAATGATGTTTCCTTTGAACGAAGTTTAAGACAAGAACGTCCTAATAATTTTATATAATAGTATTATTTCCAATGTACTGACAAGTATTTAGAGTAAATCAGTAGTCTGATTTAATAGGGTTCTTAGTTAGTTAATTAATTACTCGATTCAGTTGTTTGTCAGTGACTTACAGTTGAGACCCGGTCCGTGACCTGGTCCTTACTCTTTGGTAGTTAATAAGTCAGACGATTTGCATTAAAGTTGGTCTATTATATAAAGACATTAAAATATAATGTATGTTGTGACATCAATGTCTATTGAAGTTGTGTAAAAGACTTCGTAATGATATATACACTATATTATGTTCGATATACACCCTGTTTTTCTTCCGATTTAAGACGGGACTTCCTCGGTCAGAAAGTTATGTATTTAAAAAAATAAAAGATTTATTGAGTTAGATTCTCTAAATACGAATATTCGATTAACCTACCTCCAATTCTTCTTTTTTTTACTCCTCTTATATAGTTACATAGATGGACAAAAGAGAAATATCGTCTACCATATCAAACTACTTTTATGTAAGAATTAGTATGATTATTTTTCTTTGGTATACCATAACTTGGAAAAGTCGAGATTCTTCCACTTAGAGTCTCATTTTAGGAACCTGTTTATACTTAACTCTAAATACCGACCGTACTATATACTCGATGTACTAAACGGTATTTTTCCTCCTCTTCCTCGGTCAGTGTGCAGTCTGTAAAGTACTTTTCGTTAAAGTGTTGATAATTCTCTAAGTACTGCACAGAGAGTGTGTCCATGGTATCTGTTGAGGTGTTTAGGACGTTGCAAAACAGGGGTCTAGTTCATTGAATAGATTTGGTGTGTTACTAATTAAGTTGGGGAGAAGTTTCCCTTCTTTAAAGGGTTATTTCCTTTTTATTTAACTTTACCGTCGATGAAATTTAGTTCGTGAATTGATTGTACAACGATGAATTTAACGTGTCTATTTATAAGACCGGATTCAAGTTCCCTTCGTCCTTACATTTACCCCCAGTATTACTTACTCGAGATAAACCTCTTACCGACATTCCATAGTAATGAAATATCCAGAGTTTTTTTTTGTTTTTGTTGGAAGACTAAGACGAATCTTTTCCCAGACGTGCAACAATCTCCAATGGTCTTTTGGTTGATACGTAATATTAAATTTGATTATATACAACAAATGTACAAAGTCTTGGGTCTTTTATGAATTAAGAGACTGTGACTGTGATGGAACCCCATAAGGCGTCTGAGGTTCTAATTTTTTTGTGGTTCTTCCTTGTAGTAGAGGTCTTTATTACCCGTAGATCTTGGAACCGACACCACTTGCGTCGGTCTCCCCTGTACTCTAAGGTGAGACCGACGACGTCGACTCTGACGGTTCAAATGGTCACCCGGTTTAATTCCGACCATTTCAATAATGTTCGTGCAAAAGGAAAAGTATGCCTAATCCTTCGACGTTTTACATAAGTAGAAGTTTAGACGCCTTGTAATTTCGATACCCGTTACAATGACTTGTCTTTTTTTTTTTTTTTTCTGAAGTTTTTGTTATGATGACGTAAGGGGAGTTGGTAGGGGTTGACCTTCAAAAATAAATACATTACGAAAAGTTAAGTTACTCACTGGACTTTAGGAAAGAGGTTCTGTCTTGACATTGGACGAACAACCGGTAAGACGATCTTCTCTGTTGACGAGTGGACTCAAGACAAAGAAACTTAATGACCAATTTTCTGTTATAATGAGTCCTACTCAGTTGGGGTGTCGATTGAGTGATGTTGTCAAAGACATTGGCGACGAGTGATTGTCGTATTGATTCTCTCCTTGTTGTATGTTTATGTATTTCATATATTGGTAATGTCTTCCCAGAGTAATACACTCCTATTGTTAATAGACTTTTCCTAACAATTAGATAAGTGAATGTTATCCCTGGTTTCAGAGTATCACTTACACCCCCCTTTTTACAAAAGTAATTCCATTTTTTTAACTTTATAGTTTATAATCACATAAAATAGAAGTTAAATTATTTTAAACTTATTATTTACGTTGATAACATTATTGGTTTCATCATCAGTGTCGTCGTCATCGTCTACTCATTATGACTAGACTGTAGTCTGTGAGATAAATAGATTAATCGTGATCGTGTTAATGTCACTCTCAGAAGGTTTTTATGGGCCTGTAGTAGTTTAAAGGAGACTAAAAATTATTAGTCTAGGAAGAAAACTTTATTGTACAGTAATAAGACCACCTAAAAGAGATGGAGTCAACAAGTGACCGATTACGACAGTCTTAACGTAACGGTGACCGAGACGGACGTTCAAACCGTTATTAAGAAGCTGTAGTGAGAAGAACCAAAGTAATTTAAAAATAGAGGTCTTAAAAACGTTTTAGACGGTAACTGAAACGTCAACTTATGTTATTAAAATGTAGAAAAATTGTTAGCCACTGTGTAATATTGATTATCCTACCCGTTCCCTATCATAAATAGGTCCTACTCACAAACTCACCCTTGATTTAAATGTACACCTGTTAATTAGTCCTTTATAAAAATGTAATACCATTGAAGACGAAGGGATACGTTAGAAACACTGATGTGTCGTACTTTATTTTTTATAAGTCTATTATTCCCGTAGGGTATATACTTCCTGGTGCCGGTAGTATCGTTACAAACCCTTGATCTTTACGAAGCGTCCCCTGATCTTCGTGTAGGATTGCAAAATTATAACGGACAGACATATGGGACATTAGTGTCATATTTGTCTGATCTATTTTACTATGGTCCTACGTAGAGTGAGAGACCTTTAATCAAATTAGACTGTGGTAAGTGATTGGTATCCTCGTTTTAATTTTAGAACTGAATAGTTAAATTCGTAAGTTTACATATAGACCGTCGACGGTCTTAGATGTAGATGACTCGGATGGTTCACAAAAATATTCTAATTTTATATATATTGTATACTTATAAAAGGAATAGGATATTTCACATACACATACACAAAAATAGTGGGAAGTCATTCTCGATAATGAAGTCTTAGGACTTCAGGTCTTATTTTGTTAAAAATTTATAGAAACTTTGGAGTGTTTTTTTATTTCTATTACGGTGTTCTACTATTCGTCTCTACCTTTTCTGTCGTGACACACAAAAATTTTTTCGTGTTTTGAAGTCTCAGTTTGTCTGAACCTAAAGTTAGGGTCTACAACACATTGAGGTTCAAGTAATGCGATAGGTTCAGAATGAAAGGAGTAAACACTTTATGTTATCGACCCGTTATTTACGAATCGAAGGTTTATTCTGGTTTACTTTATACGTTTTACACACCTTTTGACACCCATAACGGACACGACATTTGGTATAGATTCGATTATTTGTTATTGAAGGGAAGAAAAAGGTGCGTAAACTGTCGTACTGTCATATGTCGGAGGTTTTTCAGAGACTACTGCGAGATCGACAGACGTTTCTGTTCCAATCCTATAGTAGTACACCTGAAACAGTCTTTGTGAACTATTCCGTCATACTATTTATTCCGAAGAGTCTTTGTCACTCCAGGGTCGGGGTTCGTGTGTAGACGATTCGGAATGTTCCCTTCTCCCTTCTGCAATAAATCTATGTACTTACCCAAGAAAGAGTCACTGTAATATACTATACTATATTAACAGAAATTTCGATCTGTATAGATCGATCTTAAGATCCGGAAAGACCAAAACTCTAGAAACCTTTTCGTGAATTGGAAAGACTCCGAGACATTTTACTCTTATTAGTTTGGATAGAGGTTCTCTACAAAATTCTTAAATTAAAAAAGAAATTCAACAAATTCCTGTATTTTATTAAATACATTTTCGTGATTCATGAGTCTTCCGTCGGTAGACTAGCGGTTGTGAAGAGTCTATTACAGTAAAATTTTTATTCTGTAGATGTTAAACATAAACTTTTCTTTTGTTTGGTGTTTGGAGGTTTCTAGTTATACATTCAGTCCCAGGAAGTCTGAGTCTAAGACGTCCCATGTAAAACAATACCATCGGTATTTTGTGTAGGGACTCTAGACAAGGATCTTACAGTGTAGATGACCAGTACAGAAGAGATTCTACTGTTGTGTTTATTGTTTGACTATTTTTGGTTACCCTACTGTCAGTGTATTACTCATGACAGGTTACTGTTCCAAGTTTTATTAGAGAGTTAACTGGTTCGGTATCTGTTCAAACATTTTTTTGTGTGGTAGAAAGATCCATACTACACCCGTTACCGTTGTCCTTGGTAGATCCAGTGTAAGAGTCGAAGTTAGTTTGGATGACAAAAAAGAATCAAACGAAAGAAAGGTCTAAGACCCGTGTGTGTGTCCAAATGTATTCAAAATATAAAATTCTATTCGGGGTCCTAGACAAAAGTTCTTTTGATCTTTTATCGATGTAGAACAAGTATCAATTGTCAGTGCCGTTTTCTTCCCCACACACACACACCCACCCACACACACACACACTCCCCCCCCACACACACCCACACACACACACCCCACACACACACCCACACACACACACGTGCGCGTCCGCACGCGTACCCTGACACGGGTGAGTGTACGAGTCAGTGCAAGCCGAGAGAAGTTGGAGTGTTTGATATCGGGTGGTCGGTCACCACCAGTTCCGTCACGCCAGTTGTATTCTGTTTTTATCTTTTGTCATGGACCTACACCCGTTAATAATGATCACAGGGTCCCCATTAATGGAGATCTGAAAAGAAAACCCAGAAACGTTTAGGAGAAGTGAAAGGACGGGGAGGGTAGAAGGTTGTGCGACCTGATCGGTTTGAGGGTGGATAAGGAGCTGATGAATGAAGAGACTTGAATTCTTGGACTTGACGTGGTCTCTTTTGGTGTGTTGTTCCGTCTACCTGAGTGCGACGGGTTAGAGTTTATCCGTCAGTTGGTCTGGCGCGTACCGTGTCATGAAGGGATCTTTCGAATGAGAGGGGACGACGTTGTGGATCAAGGGTGAAAAGAGATGAGATAAGTCTGAGGGTTGAAGGGAGAGTGAGAGTCGACTACTGAGACAAGGTAAGTAGGATTTCCTTTGTCTTCGGTGGGGTGACCGTGAGTGTCATATTTTGGTCTAATCAGAAAAAAGAAAGGAGGGTAGTGTGTATTAATTCCACAGAGTAAAGTATCTGATAGAAAAAGAGACGGAGAAGTTAAAGAGAGAAGACCTAGGAAAATAAGTTGTAAATTTGTTCGCAATCGTGGAGAGTAAGAATTTTTGTGTGGTAGGACATAGAAATATATGGAAGGGTCGTTTCAAAGAATTCAATGAGTTAAAAGAAAGAGGTAAAGGAGTAGAGGACCTCAAGAAGAAATTTTTCAAATTAGGAGTTAGAAAAATTAAATTTTTTTTTACCGCAATGTCGTTCATATTGTTTTCTATTTATTTTTAACTTATCTAGAAAGATGAAAGGAATGAGGTTGAAGTAAAAGGACTTATTAGTTATAACTTCAAACTACACGTAGGAAGGTATGGTAAGAGATATGAGTATGTTTAAGTATATTTGTAAATATAAATGTATAGATACATATATACCATCAAATGACTGGTTTTTTTCGTAATAGAGTTAGTACAAAAGTAGATTATTACAAATACCTTTAGAAAGATCCTATTAAGTATCTTCCTAAAATTAAAGATTAAAATGACTTGATGACTTGAGGGGAAAACTACCCGTAAAACCATCAAATGTTGAAAATTTTAAATGTCTGTTGAGACATGATTGACAGGAATACATGTAGGAAGGAGACTTATTCAAAATGGTTTTTCTACTAACGACGATCTTGTGTATATACGTAAAAATTAAAATGATATTTAATGTTAGGATTAGAACAAAGACGGGGATGACGTAGTATGATGCAGACATTTTGACGATAGAGATTCCATTTGACACGTGAGATACGACGGTTCCGGTTAACTATGAAAGGTAAGGAGTAGGTGAACCAGAACGTCGTTGTAGACCGTAATGACTGGACGGGGAGGAAGAACTTTGGTGTGAAAGGACGAACAGGAAGAGAACGACCGACGAGGAAGGGGTAAATGAAGTAACTGAAGATGAACTAGTTTAAGTTCTCGTGGAACTTGAGTCAAGCTCCAGGAGAAAAGAAGAGGAAGAAGTATGTTGATATAAGATAGAGTAAACTTAGATTGGTTGAGGCGGGCGTTGAAGTTTATGGTAGGAGATTCTGTTGAGAGTACAAAGATAAAGGTTAGATCTGGAGGAAAAATCAAGGTTCGGACATAGATATGTAGTGAGGAACCTTCAGAGTGTTCGACTTCTTGTATAGAATTTAAGTAGGTGAAGATTAAGAGGACCGTGGTAGGAATATGTTCATTGGTGGAATGGAGGACTTGATATTGTTTCCGGAGGATGAGTAGAGGGACGGAAATAATGGTAGGTGGGATTGGGTCTCTAGTTGGAGAAATTGTTCCAGGAGGTCCGGATTTGTTAGACCAGTAATGGGTGGGAGGGGAGATAGAGTGGTGACGAGAAGCCGGTATGTTTGAAGAAAAGTATAGGAATAAGTCTGGTTCCATAAAGAGAGGAGTTCCCAAAAGATAAACAGAGATGAGGTTAATGAAAAGGGAGTAAGGGGAGAACGGAAATAGACTAATTAAGGATCAGTAGTGAGTCCAGAAACGAATTTGTAGTGGAGGGATTTTCCAGAAGAGACTGACAGGTCAACTTTAACATAAGAAGACGAAACCGTGATTACGAGTGAACATAAAAAGGAAGAAACGTAAAAAATTGTAATCTTGGATACTAAGAAGGAAATGAACATTAATAAAACAAATTATAGACTGAGAGGATGATACGAAATTTGAGGTATTTCCTTCTCCTGTACACCAATTTCGAAAGGTGACGTTAAGGTCATGGATCGTGTAACGGACGGATCGTGTGTCGTCCGTGAACCATTCATAAAAAACTTATTTATTTCTTTTTCATAAAAATAAAGTAAACCTCTCTAGTTTCTAAAGGACCTCCTTTGTCGTGAAATCTTTCCCTGTTTTATCATCCTGTGTACTTTCTTCGTGTAAAGTCTTTCTTCTTTAACAAGCGTTGTTTTACAAATCATGATCAATCACTAAAAAATTAAGTTTTTAGGTTTTGTTAGGACCGTGGTTCACATTTTATTTTTAGAGTGACATACTTTCGTTTCATCTACTTTATCGTCTCACAGTGGTAAATGAAGAATTCATTGATCAAGTTTGACCGAGAGAGTGTTGAAGAGAGGTGATTACGATAGGGTGTAGGGTCGGTAGATCGAAGATTTGAAACACTGAGTTAAAGAACAAAAGGGAGAGACATAGGTTAGTCCGTAGTTAAACTGATGATAAGGAAAATTTACAGAAAGTGTCACTAAGAAAAAGAGGTAAAATAGGTTTTTGTTGGATTAAGTTCGGGAGAAATGTATATTTTAATGATGTTGGAAGAGAATTTAGTCCCAAAGAGTGGGAACTGTGATGACTGTAAAAGTGGACCTATTGAGTAACGACATCCTCCGACAATACATGTAACATCCTACAAATCGTCGTAGGAACTGAAATAGGACCCGAAGAGACCACCGAGTCTACCATTTCTTAGACGGACGTTACGTCCTTTGGGTCCAAACTAGGGACCCAACCCTTCTAGGGGACCTCTCCCCTTACTGTTGTGTGAGGTCATAAGAACGGACCTCTTATGGTACCTGTCTCCTGGGACTGTCCGATGATTACGGTCGTCGTCGAGTCATTACAGGTTAAGAAACTCTGGGATACTTGACCTCGGGCGGGCCAAGGAGACAGGTACCCTAAAAGGTCCGTTCTTATGACCAGTCAGTCAGTCGAGTCAGCGAGTCAACACAGGTTGAGAAACACTGGGGTACCTGACGTACGTGGGGCGGTCCGAAGGGATAGGTAATGGTTGGGAGTCTCGAACGGGGTTGAGTACAGGTATCTCAGCCACTGCGGTAGGTTGGTAGAGCAGGAGACAGCAGGGGAAGAGGACGGAAGTTAGAACGGGTCGTAGTCCCAGAAAAGGTTACTCAGTCAAGAAACGTAGTCCACCGGTTTCATAACCTCGAAGTCAAAGTCGTAGTCAGGAAGGTTGTTTATGAGTCCTGACTAAAAGAAATTCTACCTGACCAACCTAGAGGAACGTCAGGTTCCCTGAGAGTTCTCAGAAGACGTTGTGGTGTCAAGTTTTTGTAGTTAAGAAGTCACGAGTCGAAAGAAATACCAGGTTGAGAGTGTTGGTATGTACTGGTGACCTTTTTGGTATCGAAACTGATCTGTCTGGAAACAACCGTTTCACTACAGAGACGAAAAATAAATTATACAACAGATCCAACCAGTATCGAAAAGAAAGTTCCTCGATCACAGAAAATTAAAGTACCGACAGGAGTGGTAGACGTCACTAACACCCCGGGTTCTTGACAAAGACAGTGATAAAGGTAAAAAGAAGGTCTTTTTACAGAGGTCTGTAATGGTTTACAGGAGACTCCTTGTTTTTAGTGGGGAGTGACTCTTGGTGAAAGGGTCTACTAGAGTACTCTTTTTAGGAGATTTTCATGGGTTAGTTTTGAGTTGAGTACCCTGAAAGAACCACCGTCTCACCAATTCTTAGGCGGACGGTTACGTCCCTGTGTCTGAGTTAGGGACCAGGTCCTTCTAAGGTGTACGGAGTCTCGTTCGTTCGGGTACGAGGTGTTGATGACTCGGACGTACGGATCTCGGACACGAACCGTTGTTCTCTTCGGTGGTGTTACTCTTCGGGCACGTAGTGTTGTTTGTCATCTGGGACGAGTGGTGTCGGTCTCCTTTTTTTAATTATTTTGAGTAGGAAAGTCCGAAGGGACACCGAGTCTACCATTTCGCAGACGGACGTTACACCCTCTGGGTCCAAGCTAGGGACCCAGTCCTTCTAGGGGACCTCTTGCTTTACCGTTGGGTAAGGTCATGAGAACGGACTTTTTGAGGTACCTGACAGCGGACTCCTCGGACCCTCCACTGTCAGGTACCTCAGCGTTTCTCAGTCTGTACTGACTCGCTGAAGTGAAAGTGGAAGTCTAGTTGAGTTTAGAGTAGAAAAGATACTTTTATACATACGAACAGTTTGTCTACGTGTCAACAAATTAAAATATTTAGTAGTTTTTAGACGTGGTATTTTATTTACACTCTGATGGTAAATGAACAGTCAAACTATTTTTTGAAATTTTATTATTATGAGTAACAACTGTTTCTACATCCCTTTATCCATGATAGTTTGATGACCAGTTCTATTTGACCATATTACGAAACATACAATAAATGGTTATACACAGTATAAAATTCTACCATTATAGAAGACTGAGACGAATACAATTCTCTATTAGTTTATACGTACGTCTCTGATATAATAAGATATTGTCATTTTGGTTTTTTTAAGAATGTCAGGGAGTTATCACCTGAAATCCATTTGTTATCATATAAATCTTATGACACGATAACAATTTTTCTTATTTCGTCTATAAATACAGGACTGTATCTTGTTATCGGTGTTACTTATATGTGTACACGGTCCAAAGTTTTATTATACACGATGTACTATGGTAAAAATATTTATTGTATAAATACATATCAATGTGTCTCTTCTTTCTGATCTTATATACAGTTTTATGCTTGTTTTAAAGACATCAGGTTAGTGCAGAATCTACATATTGTCCTTGACAATTTAATAGAAATTTTTAGAGGACCTCTTCAGGTCAAACACTTCGAAAATGAATTTTAAAAAGTCAAATGAATTTCGTCCGGATATGTAAATAAATGGTGGAAATAATACCCGTTTATAGGATTCCATCTTATAAGACAAGACTCGGTATAAAAACGGGATCTCTTTAGTTACCATTTTTCCTTCAAATGTCTCTTTTTATATAAAAACACGTACTGTCGAATGGCCACACTACGTAGATACTTAGTATGACTTTTATTCAGGGAACTTTAGTTTCCTTTGTTACACAAATATATTTCTTACACGGGGTTTTAAGGGGTTATTTCTTCTGACAAATTAGTTTTATAAACAACTGTCGACCAATCACGACTAAGATTTCGTCTTTTCTTTTAGTCATAGTAACATCTGAAAACAAAACACATATTCTCTACTTATACGTTTAGTCCGGTTTTACCTCTGAGTAATAGACAAAATGTGAAGTTCACACTAAAATTCGTGGCATCCATATATATGTGTGTGTGTGTAGGTCTTATGTGTATATAGAGTTGTTTAGTACGTGTAGTAGACAAGTCTTGACCCTTTGCGTACGTACGAAGATGTTGTAATTTACCTTCCGTCTACCATCCGGGACTAGTTGTCTTTATTTCACTTTAGGAAGATTTAGGATGAGGGAGATTGTAAGGAGATTAAAAAAAGAAATCTTTCTATAGTTTGTCAAGAAGTAATGTCAACTAAACGTTGAAGTTTTAATGTTATCCGTTACATTTTCTCGTAAAGTTTCTCCTTTTTTGACAGAAAACCATGTCTAAGAGAAAGTATCAGGATCCGTCCTCTATTGTGATTGAAACTTTGAGTATCGAATGAGATCAAAATAGTCATAGATTACACATTTAATCGAGAAAGACATTGACCTCCAAAGCGAAAGTTTTATATATTAATGACTAGTAAAATCGGACGTAGTGTAAAGAAAACGTCCCACTTTACTTGATTTTGTCGACAATGTAGGATTATCGAAGTATTACACGTATCTTAAAGATACTGATAATCTTCAATTTGGATGTCGAAGGATAGTCCGTCTTGTGTAAGTTACACACATATACTGGGTGTAATAAACCTTCATGTTAATAATTGAATACTTTAATATTAAACTTTGTATTACTTCATTCCGACGATCTCTTTTATAACGTCGAGAATTTACTCCAGTTTCGACGACCAGGTGTGGTTAGTCAGGGGGGTGGAAAGGATCGTAGTTACTTTCATGAAACCCGGTTTCCTTCAGATTCATAAGTACGATGGTGATAAGGAACGTCCCTAGTTCGGGAGATAAAAGTATGACCCTCTACTTAAAAATTTCCACTTGGTTCAGACCGTGAGACGGGTCTTAAAGACCGTCGGCTGTTCGTTAGACCAAAGTGAAGACCAGGTCACAGGGAACTCGATTGGAACATAGGTGTCTTTCGTGGGACTAGGTCTCTTGGACATGGTAAATATTACTACTGACTATTTCGAGACTACTAAAATAATTGGTACCCTGTGCATGTATGTCAAGAGAAATTCGTATAAAAGACGTTTTTCTTATTTTATAAAAGTAAAGGATCATAGAGGAAGATTGTGACCCCTTTTTTACAATGTTCCTAAAGAGGTCTTTTTTTTTACTGATAAAAGGTCGGTGGATTTAAGTCCCTACAATCTCCCGATTTTCCTAAGTTGTTCTATAGACTATTCGTTTATGATGGTTTCCTTATATGTCACTCCAGGTCCTTGGTATTTTTTTTTTTATCTCCCCGTATATTCTAGATGATACATTAATTACCGTTTTAATCCACTAAGTTCGATATTTACAATACTTTCCAGTCTCGTTAGTTACGATCCGTTACACCTCATTTTAAATTTATATGTATCCCGATTAAGAGGTGACTCTCTTAATAATTGATGAATTGGTCATAGAAGAAATCTACTGGTAAAGGTTTCATTTGTCCTAACCTTTTGTTGATACATTAAGTGTTTATTCGGGTACAGGTGCAAAGAAACAAAAATTGGAGATTCTAGATCGTCAGGAAGGAAGAAGAGTTTGAAGGTTTTTCTTTCACTCACTTTCAAGTAATAAAGGAGTAAGTGAGGTCTGCGACCCTACCTCCAGGATCTTGGTGAAGGGGTGGTAAAGGTAATTAATCACCCCAAGACGAGAGTAAAGATATCGAGTGGAAACGGAGACAAAGGATACGACCTCCGTGGGCCGAGTATATTTCCTGTGATTTCAGGGTCTACACCTCTTCCGTTACCGTGGGGTGAGGTCGTGAGAACGGACGTTTTAGGGTACCTACCTCCTCGGACCATCCGACGTCAGGTACCCCAGCGATCCTCAACCTGTGCTGACTCGTTGAAGTGAAAGTGAAAAGTGAAAGTACGTAACCTCTTCCTTTACCATTGGGTGGGGTCACAAGAACGGACCTCTTAGGGTCCCTGCCCCCTCGGACCACCCGACGGCAGAGACCCCAGCGTGTCTCAGTCTGTGCTGACTTCGCTGAATCGTCGTCATCGTCGTTTCAGGGTCTACTGAAACAGAAGATAAGGAAGGAACAAATGAGGAACTGTCTGGGGGTCAGGGTACGCGTTGTCAAGTTATGGACGCAAGGACTGAGTCCTAAAGGATTCAGGGTATTTATTCACACCCGTTTCATGTCACGGTTTTATGACCCAACCGGTTTTCCAAACGAGTCCAAAAATGTTTGTTTGCTTGAAAGACCGGTTCGGGTCATGTAAGGTTTTCCTCTAGAGTTTAACCTTTTGACCATATGAGTACAGTTGAAGGAATATCTGTCGTATATGGGTTGTGTTTCATGGATTTTTTCACGGAATAAAAAGATTCGTTTTCTGTGTGACTGAGTTTAGGACCGAGGATTTCTCCCTAATAAAAAGGAAGTGAAGAACTCCTAAAAATGATAAGAAACTTATAAGAAACACTTTTAATTAGATCAAATACCAAGAAGTATCCCTTAGAAGATCAGAATAACTTTCTTTAATTTTTGTTTTGTTTTTGATTTACTTTGGTTCAAGGTCTATGGACTTTGTCAATATGTCCCAGTGTACTTTTCTCTTCACAGTCAGTACATATCAGAGTACATATCCGTCTTCCGTATTCGTCTACCGTATAAGTATTGAAAAAACAAAACCGGAATGACGTACTGAACACCCTAGAATCAAGGGGTTGGTCCCTGACTTGGGTCCGGGAGTTGTCACTTTCAAGCCTCAGGTTTGGCGACCTGACGGTCCCTTGAGGGTAATTTATCTACTAAATCTGACCACTCTGGTTTTAGCCTTAAATATGATTCTTGGTTTTTCTTCGATCTCTTCGTCTTCCCCGGTCACTACGTCTCGGTGCCCACTTCTCAAATCTATACTGGTTCAGGTGACTTCTGAGACGGAAACCGTTTTCTTGTTTCTCGTAGGAAAGAGGGTATGAAAAAGGACAAGTTATAGAACTAGGGAAACAGGTTTAAGAGAGAAGACATCCTGGAGGGTACTGATACAAGATCTTATTGTATATATATATACACATATATATATATATATATGTATGTGTATATATGTGTGTGGATAATAACATGACTAGTGTAAAATGAAATAGGTAGTAGTCTTTCAACAGTGAGAATAATATAGTACTTCAAACACTCTCGTCGTTGACACAGAACAAGTGGGAAAATACGACCTTGGGTTTGATTCACGGACACTATATTGTCCATAAGTTATTTATACAAACGACCTACTTACAGACTACTCATTCAGGATATTCATTATCTCATATTAATTCTTCTCCCTTCCTGAAGGGACCACCGAGTGTATCATTTCTTAGGTGGACGTTACACCTTCTGGACTCAAGTTAGGGACCCAACCCTACTAGGGGACCTTCTCCCGAATCTTGGGTGAACTCATAAGAACGGATCTCTTAGGGGTACCTGTCTCCTCGGACCGCCCGACAATTTCAGGTACCCCAGCACCTCTCAGTCTGTGCTGACTCGCTGATTCGTGTCATGTTGTTCGTCTCCCTTTTGTTCCCCTTATTTTCTACAAATTACTAGTCGGTCCCTCCATGATAGACTTGAATTAGGACTTTAACGGACCCTTCGTTGACATGATGATGGTTTATATCAAGAACGGGAAGGTCTTATATTTTGTCTGTTACCGACAAACGCCATCATTACTGTCCAGTAACCACAATAATTGTAGTAGAGTGTGAATAGTTTTCTACGATTAAATATGAGATTTTAATATTCTATTTTAAGTTTTCTTTTAAGTCATAAAAGGACAAGATAAAAGAGTACAAAGTTGACGAGGTGATATGTGTTTTCGTCGAGTTGTACAATAATAGGAAATTTGATTTATTTTGTTTTTGGTTTTCGGATCTAAGTTAACTTTTTGAATTCGTGTTTATCGGTACAGAGTTTCCAGAATGACTTATGTTTTGTGCCACCCTTTATAAAAACCGGATTATTCTCCTAGGATTCACTTTTATTGTATTTTAATTAGTTGATTTTTTCTTTGTCAAGTTCTACATTTTTCTAGAACACTTTAAGACATTATATGCTTTGAACAAAGATTTGTGTCGACTTCGTTTGTTTAGTTCTCAATTCTTGTAGTCGACGTGAGGCATTATTATTTCGGATTTTAGTAGAACACCTCTTGATTCCCCGTCCTTTTAAGTTTCCAGATAACTTTTTGACTGTTTTGTATGTATTTCCTAACGGTGTGAGGGAAATCCCGTGAAATTTTCTCCTTTAACAAGACGGAGGAGGAGGAGTCATGGGAACAGTACTGCCCCTGATACCGGTGGGGTCCAGGAGATAAGGTCGTGAGGACCTGTGACGAGGACGGCTTCTCCGTCGTTCTCGAACAGGTCTCGAGGCACAGAGGGGATGGGAATTCGTCCCGATGAAGAGGTGGGGTCAGGCGTCTCCGTTACAATCTGACCCTCCAATTGTCATTGGACGTATAATTTGAAGAGACTCCGAGTCAAAGGTGTAAGCATGTTAATACCATCAATCACCACAAGGAGAGGAGTTCGATAGTACTCTTAGTCACTATTTCCTCGTCATGCACAGACCGGGTGTTGTCTGTGAGTTATTTACAATCTGACAAGAGGACAGAGAGGAGACTCCAGGACATTGGGAGAGAGAGAAAAGAAGTGAGGAAAGAAGACGAGGGACTAAGGAATATTTATAAATTACCTAGATAAAGGAAACTCAATAAGAAGATAAATAAAGTTTTAAACTTTCCTTCTATTTTTTCTTGAATAAACATACTTTGACTTATCTACATGATGTCTTCGGGTGTATAGACGATATAAACCGTCTACTGCTCAGTTCCCGACCGATCGTGGACTTACATGGAGACACCTGAAGTCCGTATTAATTACGAGGTGTACTCATCTCTCTGAATTTATCATGTTTATCGAAGTGTACAATAAAGTGTTTAGTGTCTGAAGTCTTGTTAAATATAAATTTATACCAAAATTTTTTTCGTTAAAATTAGAGAGAAGTCGGGGTTCATTTTGACAATACTAAATCACTGTGGTACACCGATGTAAAACGAAACGTGAGAATCTCGCAAGGAGACGAACGTCCAGTGAGACATAATCAAGTTAATACTATAGTCTCAACATCCACCTCCATGTTAAGTTTGATTTAATAATAATTTCGTACTTGATTTTACTAATGGAAATTTTTGACTTTGACAAGGAAGAAGGTAGACTTATTCCGTAAAGAACTTAAGACTTCTGTACTTAGTATATTTATTTCCGAGTCGTATTAAGATCCATACTAATATTTCGTAGGACTACTCTTGGTGACTAATTACATTTGAACAGACGGAAATTTTCATTTATTTATGTGGTCACGGGTCCATACTCCGACCCCCTCTTGTTTCTCTTTTTTACCTTCTGCGTGTACGAAAACATGTTACGATTATAGCATCCCTTTCCTGCGAAGGTATTTATCGTTACAAATAAAAGATTAAACAAAATACAGAACATCTAGATATCGTGACAATCCATGATATTAGATTACTTTTACCCATCTTTTTTAATACGACGTAGATTACTACCGTCCCTACTCTCCCCTGAGCCTTACATACCATCGTTATTTTCTCTAATTTCACGGGATTTGGTTCTTCGTCGTGTCAAAATCATAAGTAGATTACTCCAGAGGATGTCGTCTGGTCAATGAGGACTTATTGTAAGTCACGTGTGGTTTCTTTCGGGTTTATAGATGTTGTTTTTGGTCTCTTATAGTAGGAGAATTTAGAGACGAACTTTGTGGGTCGAGGGGAGAACCCGAAAGTTGTTAGAGGATAAAATTTTTTGGTGAGTGAAGGATCTGGGACCAGTTGTAGTGTCATGGTAAAATTGTTGTGAATTTTAATGGTCTACAAAAGAATGTCATATATAGACAAGGAGGGTTCAAGATACTCTCATCTTTGGAACCGTCAGAAGTAGTCACAATGCCGGAGTCAAGGATTATGTTACGTATCGGGTTTCATCCTCCAATAAATACTTTACTCATTCATTACCTACTTTTATGTCTACTTATTTATTTCTTTTTAGATAAAAGAATCGACCACTTCGTGTGGATTTACAGAATAACATACACTTTCGTCTTGGTTTATCACTCTACAAAAAGTAGTAAACACTGGAGATGAGACTGGTCACTCTGATTCTCTGTTCCGGTCGTCTACGAGATACTGTGGGAAAGAAGGTACTGTATAAACCGTGTAATAATAGAGATCAAGATTCTTTTCTTCTTTTTCCTCCCTTCCCTTTTGGTGTTACTAATTTTGTGAAAGTAATTGTCAGTTTCTTTAGTTACTTGCCTCATCTCATATACAATCTTAAATCGTGTACTGTTTATACCGACAAGTATGGTCACACCATTCTTGTTAATAACTTATTTACCAGAATCAGTCGACTGAAAGGGATAGACTTTTATATGTACTTTTTATAAGACCGACCTGATTTATAAATCTATATTCCTATTTTTATTGTTCGTCTTTTGGATTTTTATATTGTAAGATTGCGACCTCACTCCTTGTGGGTGTGTCTACACAGATTGCCTGAAAACCTGAGTCTCCCTCTCCCTCTCCCACCCTACTAAACCCTCTTACCCTTAAGATTGTACATATGACAGTACATTCTTAACTTAGCGGTCAGGTACAGACTGCATCCCACGTCGTACGAACCCCGACCACGTACTCCTACTGGGTCTCTCTACAACACCCCTCCCTCCACCCTCCCCCCAAGTACAAACCCTTGCGTACATTCTTAATTTCTAAAATTTTAAATTTTTTATTTTTTTTATTTTATTTTATTTTATTTTTTTATATTTTTATTTATTTGTATTGTAGTCTAATGGTCTTTTGTATTTTTGTCTACCCTGTCTCAACTAATGAAAAAAATTTGTATTTTAAGGTACACTATTTTTCATGATTATTTTATCATTTTTGATTATTTTATATGTTATGTACTATCCGTTTTCATATTAGTATATTTTGTATGTATATGTTTATTCATATTTATATATACGGTGTGTATATGTAATATAATTTGTATATATAGTTCTACATATATAGTTGTATTTCAAGAGTGTTCGGTTTTTGTTTTTCTATTAATGTGACCTTCTTTTTATATGTCTTCTGTTTTTATCCGAAAAGTATTTACTCTTTATTAGTTACAGTTCATGATATTCTATAGGATGAAGTGACTACTATTTCCATTGGGTTTAATTTTATTCCGTTAAAAAAAATGTCTAGAATTTAGTGTGACCGTTTACAACTGTTACGAACGTAACCACTCCGAGTCTCTTCCCCGTAAAGATACACGATAACCATCTTTGACTCATGTCGGAATAGTCTGCCGTCCGAAGTAGTTATAAACTTTACATATGATATGATATTAAACCCGAAGAGACCACCGAGTCTGTCATTTCTTAGGTGGACGTTCTCTGCGTCCAAGCTAGGGACCCCGTCCTTCCAGTTTCTCTTCCCCTACCGATGGATGAGGTCATAAGAACGCACTTCTTAAGGTGCCCGTCTCCTCGGACCACCCGATGTCAGTTACCCCAACGTTTCTTAGTCCGTGTTGACTCGTTGATTGTCATATAATATTAAATTATTAATTTTACAGTATTTTACTGTAAAGGTAAAACTATTAATTTTTGTTTTCCTTTCCTTCTTTCTTCGGGTCAAATCACAAGTGACCCAAGTTGGGAGGACAGTACAAGACTTGACAGTCCAACGTGGGACAAGTTATGGGAAAGACCGAGGAGACGTAAGAGGAGAGTGAAGAGATTAGTCGTGGTCGTTATTTGGATAGACGGTGGGTAAGAAAGGAAAGGAGAAAGTTGTCCATGTAACAATTCTTGAACCGAAAGTTCGGTTGATAAGAAGAGGAAGTTGAGAGTCCAAAATGGGGTTTTACCGAGATCATTAAGATCGATGGTCGGTGTACGTCCGATGGAGATGTGTGTAAGTGTAGGTACAAAAGTTCAGAAGAGTATAAAGTCGTTGTAATGTGTCGACGGTTATATGATCGTGGTACAACTCTTTATCGGTCTTTTTTTTAGAATTTCGTAGAGGTCCCGTGAGTCATAAAGGTGAAGAATAATCACAAAAAACAAGTCAAGGTCCGAGGTGGTAGATTTTTGAGATACGTTCCCGAACTTCTCTCAAAGGATCCTTCGGTTTTTCTGTTACGTTTCCATCCCTTTAAATACCCATACCGTCTTTAACAGAAAAAGACTTTTTCTGTTTCGACTATTCTATCTTCTACCAAGACTCATGGTATATTTTGTCTATTCTCACGGACTTCTTGATACCTGCCTCCAAGTACTGTACCATGTCCTCCCACACTAGTATTGGTAGAAGTTCTTTTTTTTCTACGTTTTTCCGTTTTCCAACAGATTCCTCCGGAATATTTATCGACTCTTTTTTTCTCTTCGTTTTCCGTTTCCTCTTTTTCTTTCTATATAGGTAGACTTACCTCTCAAGGTTACTTATCGTTCCTCTCTATTCTTTCCGAAGGAGTCGCTAGTCACGTTTCTTTGTCTCCTTTTTTTATATTACCTTTTCTGATCTCTAGCGAAGTTCTTGTAATCTCTATAGTCCATTTTAACGTACGTTTCTACCCGTGTTATTTTCTGTCTTTGCCATACCTGGATTGTCTTCGTCTTTTACAATTCTTCTCCACCGTTTTCATGTGTCTTGATGTGTTTTTTCTACTGGGTCTATTGGTGTTACCACACTAGTGAGTGGATCTCGGTCTGTAGGACCTCATTCTCCAGTTCACCCGGAATCCTTCGTAGTGACGTTTGTTTCGTCCACCTCCACTACCTTAAGGTCAACTCGATAAAGTTTAAGATTTTCTACTACTACAATGTCACGACGTGAGTTATACGGTCGTTTAAACCTTTTGAGTCGTCACCGGTGTCCTGACCTTTTCCAGTCAAAAGTAAGGTTAGGGTTTCTTTCCGTTACGGTTTCTTACGAGTTTGATGGCGTGTTAACGTGAATAGAGTGTACGATCGGTTCATTACTATCATACACTTGGCTCTTGAAGGTCTACGAGTTCGGCCTAAATCTTTTCCGTCTCCTCGGTCTGTAGTTTAACCGTTGTGGACGACCTAGTATCTTTTTCGTTCTCTTAAGGTCTTTTTGTATATGAAGACGGAATAACTGATACGGTTTCGAAAACTGGCACACCTAGTGTTGTTTGACACCTTTTAAGAAATTCTCTACCCTTATGGTCTGGTGGTATGGACGGAGGACTCTTTAGACATACGTCCAGTTCTTCGTTGTCAATCTTGGCCTGTACCTTGTTACCTGACCAAGGTCTAGTCCTTTCATCATGCAGTTCCGACATGTAACAGTGGGACAAATAAATTGAATATACGTCTCATGTAGTACACTTTACGACCCGACCTACTTCGTGTTCTATTTTAGTTCTAACAACCCTTTTTATAGTTATTGGAGTCTATCCGTCTACTATGGTGGGAATACCGTCTTTGACTTCTCCTTGATTTCTCGGAGAACTACTTTTACTTTCTCCTCTCACTTTTTCAACCGAATTTTAAGTTGTAAGTTTTTGATTCTAGTACCATAGACCAGGGTAGTGAAGTACCGTTTATCTACCCCTTTGTCACCTTTGTCACTGACTGAAAAAACCCCGAGGTCTTAGTTACGTCTACCACTGACATCGGTACTTTAATTTTCTGTGAACCGAGGATCCTTCTTTTCGATACTGTTTGGATCTGTCGTATAATTTTTCGTCTCTGTAATGAAACCGTTGTTTCCAGACAGATCAGATCCGATACCAAAAAGGTCATCAGTACATACCTACACTCTCAACCTGACACTTCTTTCGACTCACTTCTTCTTAACTACGAAAACTTGACACCATAACCTCTTCTGAGAACTCTCAGGGAACCTGACGTTCCTCTAGATTGGTCAGGTAGGATTTCCTCTGGTCAGGACTCAAAGTAACCTTCCTGGTTACAACTTCGACTTTAAGGTCATGAAACCGGTGGACTACGCTTCTCGACTGAGTAACCTTTTCTGGGACTACGACCCGTTCTAACTTCCGTCTTCCTCTTCCCCTGTTGTCTCCTACTCTACCAACCTACCGTAGTGGCTGAACTACCCGTACTCAAACTTGTTCGAGACTCCCAACCACTTTCTGTCCCTTCGGACCTCACGACGTCAGGTACCCCAGTGTTTCTCCGTCTGTGTTGACTCGTTGACTTGACTTGACTTGGTATACCTTTTGACATACTCTTGACTGTTCAGTGAAAAGAAGTAGAGGTCGACCCCCGATCGCCCTGACACGAATCAGATTCGAAAACCGATGTAACTCGTCAGGTGAATTGGGTTGGTACGTAAGGACTTTTCCCGGATCTTTCTTTCTCGTCTGTGACGACAGTATCGTAAATGGTTAGGTTTCAAAAGGTCGTGTCTATATGTAAAATTGTTTCTGTACCCATTTTTTGTGGTTACTTTTATATATGTATAATTATAACTTAATTAGAGAACAGTAATGGACCAGTCACGGAACTGGGGTTTGAGCACGATCGTAAATGTCTCATGGATGACGTATGGATGTATCGGACTTATGGTATGTTCTTATGATTTTCTAATCTTAGGTATCAGGAATGAGGGTTCTCGAATATTAAACCATAGTCTTTATTCTGTTTGTACATTTTCTGCGACTTCTTGTTTCCACTGTATGTTTACACGTTTAATTGATTGTATTACGTTTGACTTGTGAATGCACGATTTCTTTCTTACATATACACGGGTCATTTCAGAGACCTTCTTCACATAAATCTTGTAACGAACGACGACGACGACGACGACGATTCAGTCAAGTCAGTACAGGCTGAGACACGCTGGAGTCTCTGTCGGAGGATGGTCCGAGGAGACAGGGGTCCTAAGAGGTCCGTTCTTGTTATTTACTAACACTTCTATTCTTTGTGGTTCGTGTTCCGTAGAAACCTATTAGTTATCCCCGAGTGATTCAAGTAAAATTTTATGATGGTTTTAAGGTTTGATAGTGTTTTCCGTCTCGAATACTACCTTACATAATTCATTATACTATTCAATCCCCTGAAGAAGATGGCCGATTCTAAGACGTAAGGGTTACGTCCCCCGGGTCCAAACTAGAGACGAGTCCCTGAACCTAGGGTGTACGACGTTGATTTCTAGGGTGCACGACGTTGGTTCTAAGCCGTGTCGGTTTATTTACTTATAAAATTTTTATATATTATTCAATTTCACCAATATTTATAATTTTATAAAAAGAGTGATTTTACGTATGTCCTGAGGGAGGAAAAGAACAATAGTGATAGAGATTGTGGTGGAAACGAGTCCAAAAGAGATGGTCGTAACCCTCCACCGATATTGTCCTGTTTTTAATCGTAGCGCTTATGTCGGTCCGAGATGTCGTGTGTTTTGGTTTTGTTTCCGTTCCGGTGTCTCTTCTCTGTTTTATTCCTTTTCCGTCATATTTATTACAGGTAATCACTTGTTCTCTTACTGTAAAAGATTTTCGGTGTCTAGTACTGACTCCCGTGTACAGAGGGAGGAGTTCCGTCCTCAAAGGTCCACTCATTTCGTGTACGGAAACAGGGTCGACGATAGTGTCCGTGTCGTTAAGCAGGACCCTCAGTGCAAAGATCCCAAAGTTTAATTTATGTTTGTGTCTCAGGAAACCTAGTGTAGTCTGTAAGACCAACAATGTGACGAATAAAAAATTGGACTATGTTGGTATTATTACACTCAACTACGTCTGAGTTAGGGCAGGAGGTGAAGCCCCGTGGAGACAGTGAGAGTCTCATAGGGATCCGTCAAGACTCTGTGTCTTAGAAGTGAGTTAAAGAACAGGGAGAGTAAAATTATGTAAGTTTTGGGGAGACTATTTTCTCGTTGACGGTCTGGACTCTGTGAAATGAAGGAGAAACCCCTTTACTTTAACTAAAAGAAGTAAAGGTGTGTTCTCCTAAGGACCCATTGTTATTACACAGACCAGTATGGGTAATTCTTTTTTTTTTTTTTACATCCGTTGTAAACAATGTCATGGTCTCCGACTTTCCAAAACACCACAAGGACACCATCCTCATTCTTAAGTCGGACTACGACAATCTAGTACGCAATTTATTCATATTCCCATAGAAGACTGGTTCTCTCATTTACGACACTCCGTCGGGGTAGACGGGGTTGAGTCGGTGTGACCTACAGTCAGCCCTTGTACTCATTCTCACACCTCCCCTCAATCCCAACCCCCATTCCTCCGGACGAGGTGTACGAGGGACCGAATATGGGTGGTATAGGGAAGGGAAGAGAACAGTGTGGATTGATTTATTTGGTTAGTGAAAGACGGAAACTAGAGAACTCAATCCCACTATAGACTTCCCGTTAAAGGTTCCCCTTTTCGTGTTGTCTTTTTTTGTTGTTGTTATCTTAAAGTCCCCAGAAATTGACGTAAAGGGTCAAGGAGTTAAGTAGTAAGTAGGACCAAAATATCTTAAAGTCTTTCTTTCGAAATTTCTACCGAGTATGGATTTCATTCTTATACTTTGTAATCTTATCAAATAGTTATGAATTTTTTTTTGTTTGAATGTCCCTCGATTTTATATATTGTTGTTATTATGAATTCCACGAGACCAACTTCCCTCCCACACTCAGATCTTGGGGTGGTCGAGTCGGTGGAAACGGGGTCTGTGTTGGAGTGAATCTTTGTGGACGAGACAGTTTAGGGTGACTATAAGTGACTGGATCTTTTTCTTGTTTCTCTAAGTCTTGTATGTGCTTCCGTAGGTTTTTAGAGGACCGGGACTCCTGACGGTCCCTTCGGAGGTTTTTATAGAAAGGACCGAAAACACCTTTCTTGTGTGGGTGATTGTTATCCAGACGAAAGTTCCATATCGTACCTTAAATTTTTCGCAAAGGTGTAGAGTCATAGGGAAGAATAGGTAAATGTCCAGATGATGTATTTGTACCATGTTTTGTCAAAGTGTCCTGTGATATTTATAATTCTACAATTAAAAGGTGTCAAAAGGATTCACAAAATCAACCTTACGTAAACCATCGACTATGGGACTTTTTGAAAAGAAGATACTCTGTCTTTTGTTTTAGACAAAGAGTTGTAAGTATAGAGAAATCTGTTTGTAGTCATAGTAAATATTCGGTACTCTTGATGGACGTCTGTGCCCGACCTTTTATATTGAAAACGGTCCTTGCTGTGTTTATGACGCTTACTAGTTAGTGAGACTAGGTCAGTTCAAGTAGGTAACTGTGAAGTTACTTCATACTTATTCTGGATACTTAGTTTTCCTTTTTCCGTCTTTTTTTTCCTGGTATAATTTTATTGTTCACCATAAAATTATTTTACAATTTTCCATGTTTTTTATATGATGAGTACTTAATCCAAAAGACTTGTTACTGGTTTGGGACTACTACTTTAAACATATCTAAAGGGATTGTGTCGTAAATGTTATACATAACTTCAATAGAGAAACTCACAGACAGACGGAATGATCCAGAGTTCGACGAATTCTTGTACAACGAATCAGTGGTTCAGTACAGGTTGAGAAAACACTGAGTACCTGACATCGAGTGGTCCGAGGCGACAGGTATCCTAAAGGGTCCGTTCTTATGACCTCACCCAACGGTAAAGGAAGAAGGCTTCTAGAAGGACTGTTTCCCTGACTTGAACTCAGAGGACGTAGCGTCCGTCTAAGAAATAACGACTCGGTGGTCCCTTTCAGAGTTCAACGAATTCTTGTACATGGTACGGTATAATTAGACGTATATAAGTCCCAGATCGTACCACGGACCGTACAATAGTCCATGTCTTCTGTATTGTCTTGATCCTACGGGACGTGTGTGGTATAAACGTCTAATTATTTCGGTACTGTCTCTCTCCTGTCTTTTATCTCTTCCCACGAAAGAGGAAGACGGAAGTAGCCGGACCCACGAGTCGGGATGAGAGAGTCCTCCTTTCCGTTGAGACTTGTAAAGGAGTGACTCCGGTCGAATAGAGGACTAGGGAGGGTCGGAGGATGGTAGGGTGTGTGTTTGTGTCGGACGTCTTGTTATTTACTGTACCCACTTCTCTATAATGCACAAAGAAAAGACATGTTGAATTTTAAACCGTCGATTATTAGACGGTCATTACTTTTGTCGGATAGTAGGAGGGGACCAGTCGATGGGACCTGGTAATGTACGACCAGGGTAGGACCTGTTTAGATATAAGGGGACAGTATTCGGTTTAAATTTAAACTCTACGTCAATAATGAACATGACATTATAGTTGCCCTTGTTAGAGCCTTCTAAATCCACTGGTATTTACAGTCGGACGTTGGTTGTCAACACTGGTCTTTTCGAGTCGAATAAACCACAGTAGGGGAGTAAAAGACGAGGGGAGTGAGGGTAAGTAAAATAGCGAGTCAGAGTTTGACCAATATTGGAAAATAACTTGGAGAGACCCAATAGTCGTTACATCCTATATTAAAATGTTGTGTACAGTCTTAGAAAAACCGAATTCTAAGACTTAAAAAGTGGAAACGAATCTTACTATTGTTGAAGACACTCTATTGTTGACCATGTACCATTTCAGGGGACACTTACATTGCGTGTATGATTTTGTTTCACCGGATATTTATAAATTGTAGGACCTTTACTACTATTGATGGAAGTTTACACGATTGGAAAAAGATAATGAAAATATGATTAAATTAATAATTAATTTACTTACTTATATACATTTTGAAGATCTTGTCATGGATGATGATAATAATTAGTCTCTGAGTACCTTTATTATGTACTTACACAAGGTAAAACGGTTTGTTTGTAGTATAAGATAGGTTATTCTATGTATAGTCCTTTATATAAGAATTATATTTCCCTTGTCTATTGGTTCTCTATTGGAGGTTGTAGGTGTGTGTACCCTTTACGACCGAGAGGGAAGTATTTCGAAGGGAGTGTGAACCAAGTTTACCGGACTTTCGGGTCACACCGCCAGTCACCACGATTGTTCTTTTTACTTAATTGGTCGTTCTAGACGTCCCAAAGTAGTAGGAATGATAATTCAGGAAGAACGGATCTGCATTTTTTGTACTCATCCCGGAGTCTCTGACGTGTGGTCATAGACCCATACATCCCAAATCCAATTTCTATTCGTCATTGCTCCCTCTGGCAAGTCAAGAATCAGTGGGATGACGAGACCATGAAGACGGTAGTACCGACTTGGGTCTGTGGTGTCACCCACTTTTGGTCTCACCGATCTTTCTTTCCAGTTGAAAACTTTGACCACCCAAAGATCCGACCTGGGGTGGTTTAGAAAAAGTGTTAAAACAAAACTATTACTATAAATAGGTGTGATTTTCTGTTAAAAAAGAAATAGGTATCATATTTTACCTAAAAATTTCAAAAAGATTATAGATTTTCATTAGTTAGTTCATTTATTTATCACCATTGGGTTTACCACCTTTTATGGTTTGTTAGTAATTTTCATTGTAAAATGTACCTATTTGTTCCTGGATGACATATCATATCCCTTAATATCAGTGATAGGATGCTATTTGACATTACCTTTTCTTATACTTTTTTTATATACACACATATACACACACATATATATATTGACTTAGTGAAACGACATGTCGTCTTTAATTTTTGTTATAACATTTATTTGATATGAAGTTATTTTTAAAAATTAAATAAATAAATAAAACCGACGCGACCTAGAATCGACATCGTTTGTCCTAGAAGTTAGAGACAACGTCGTACATCCTAGAAGTCACACCGTACGTTTGAATATCACCGTTGTACACCCTGGATCAAGGGACTGGTCTCTGACATGGGTCCAGGGGACGTAACCCTCGAGTCTCAGGATCGGTGACCTTTTGGTCCCTTCAGGGATTTTTTTTTAAAAAAATTCATTGTAAAATTTTCGTATCTTATAAGTGTTACAAAAGTAATTTTTCACTTCAATGAAAAACATATATAGACTAGAAATAAAACATTTTGATACACACCAAAATGTCCAAAGACAAAACACACACAAATACACACAAATATAGTGATACGTATTGTTTTTTACGATCAATCTAATCATGTTTCTAATTATTATCCGTCACTCTAATGATCATTAAAAATAAAAGAAGAAACACGAAAAGACATAAAAGATACAAAAGGTGTTATTTATGTACAAGTAATGAAAGTATACGTCTTTTCTTTGTTTTTTACAACAAAATTTCTTTACGTGAATTAAGGAGGGGATTTTGACTTGAAGTTCTCTTTGTGGTTTTACTACTGTTTCTATATTTTGTAGTTTAAACATTTTGGTTTCGACTACTGGTGTTTCAATCCGGTAGAGTTAGTTTTATACAGTCAAAGAGAGGTTCAGTACGATTACTGAATGGCCGATAGAGCCAGGGTGTCCTCCTAGGCATACACTAACTATTACCTGCCGACTGGATCGAATTAGAGTTACGGTCTTGCTGTCAGTAGTAGTTAACCCACGGATCTTTTAGGTACTAGGTTTAGTATCAAGACTCACAGCGGTAGATTATTCCGTCTAAAGTCGAGGGGAAAGTGTTGGACCCGAGGTATGAAGTATCAACGTTACAAAAGAAGACCATGATTCACTTTTTATCTTTTTCGTGTTGTCAATGAACAATTTAAAAGGTAAAACCTCTCTTTTCTAATTTTAAGATCAACTAAGATCATATACGTAAATTAAATTGTTCTCTGTCCTCTATACCTTACAGACACTCCAAATTCTATGGTAGTGTCAACTTTAAATTACTGTGGTGGCATCGGTGATTCACGGACCCTGATCAATACTGATTCTTTTTCACCATTTATGATCCTTTTTGATACAAGATCCTGTTTGTTTAGTCGAGACGACTTAAGTAAGATAATCTTCGAAATTATAGATGAACTATTTTTATCGTACATTTTACTGGATATGGACGGTGGACCTGACTCGTGTTTTATATTTTCGTTTCGTTTATGCAAGTTAAAGACTGTTTTGTCTTTCTCTTGTAAAGGTTATGTCGTCTCGACAACCAGTATGTTCCTGCACGACTTAGTTAATAAATTTTTTGTTTTGATACAAATTTTCTTCTATATGAAAGTTTTTATTTTTAAGTCAGACAGTAGTTTTAATTGTAATACTAATATTGATTGGGAGGAGAAGGGGAGAGGTTGTGATCTACATGATTCTCAGTTAACAAGGATTCTGAGACTTCAAAAGATACACTTAAAACGAAGTGTCTAGACCTTTGAACAGAAGGTCCATGATTGTAAGATTATGACTGTGAGAGAGGTACCTCACTATTCTCCGTTGTATTTTATCTACAATTCTAGAACTCGAAGTTTCAGTCCCAAATTTATTACGACGGTAGAAAGCGGTCTACACAGTGAAACCCCTTCAGTGTAAGAGACTTGAAGTCAAAGAGTTATCCCGTAGTAGATAGGGTGTCCACAAAATTCTTAATTTACTCTTCTAGAAACGTTTCGTGTCTGATTTGAGATTTTTTGACGGTAATAAAAATGTTTTGTACACATTTTTTCGTGTGTTATTCTCGTGACCGGTTCAAATGTCTACCATATTTATTTACGACTTAAGAGTGTCTTACATATATAGACTGATCCACCTTCATACTCGATATTAATCCGAGAATCCCTTTTCCTCGTTAAATAGTAACGTCTAAAGATCCTTTTACGTCTAAATTTTTGAAAAAAAAAGTTTACTTCTGTCCATTTCTCTCACCGAGGTCGACTAATTTTTACGTCGACTTTTTATCCCAAACGCAACTTAAATCAATTGGACGTTTTCTGATTCCGTTGAGTCTTTGGTTTGGTTTACTTTTATTTTGGATCAGTACTAGTTGAAGAATGGTGGTCTCCGAATACACGAGTCAAAGTCAAACAACAACAAGTCACAGACTGAGAGACACTGGGGTACCTGACGTCGTACGGTCCGGAGGGACAGGGAGTGGTACTCGACCGGGTTCAAGTACGAGTAACGTAGCCACGACGGTAGGTCGGTAGAGTAGGAGATTTACGAGAGAAGAGGAAGACAGGAGTTAGAAAGGGTCGTAGTCCCTGACAAGGTTCCTCAGTAGACAAACGTAGTCTACTGGTTTTATGACCTCGAAGTTGTAGTCAGGAAGGGCACTTATAAGTCCCCATAACTGATCAAACTAGAGGGACAGGTTCTCTGTCAAAGTCAAATATTGAAGGATTTAAGATAATCACCTCCTGTCTCCTCGGACCATACGACGTTAGGTACCCCAGTGTTTCTCAACCTGTGTTGAATTACTGACTTGTTGTTTTTTCAAGATAATCGAGTACCTTTAGTGTGTATCACAAGTATAAATAAAAAGTAAATAGATTGTTTGTAATAGTTAAGGAAACTGGATCAAGAGTATTATTAGGAAACTCACATCCTGAGGATAATGTAAGTAAAGCGTGTACCCCTTCACCTCGTCTCTTCCCAATCCACCTGAAACAACGAGTTCCGATATGTCAGTCGTTCCTCGTTTCCACAATGACCTTGTGTCCACCAGACAAATGGTCCCGGGGACGGGACGATGATAGTAGTATTTCCCAAAGAGTGTCCTTCTGGTATAAAGGGGGGCGGGGGGTGATCGAGAAGGAAGATTCCAATGAATCAGGGTTTCCTTTCTTTGTCAGACTATTTTGAAACAACAAAAAAAATTCAACCTGAATTTTACTCTTTTAGATTCAAACTCTGAGTCCGAGATGGTGAATGATAGGGACTACTCCAGAGAATCAGAGAGACTTAGACAAAAGAGTAGATTTTGGTTATTTTTAAAATGGGTTGGGTGGGTGTCTCGATGAGATTTTTAGTATGACGATAATATATGATTTCATGATATATTCATATTCGTAAGTTAATCAGTTTTTTGTAAATGATTCCTGGGTAAGACATGGTACACTCCGTGACCCCCAGGGAGTCACTTGGTTTGTCTCTCTTCGACTCCGGAGGTTAGAACTCTACTTCGTAAAATATTTCGTTCGTTTGTTTCGGAAGTTTAAACACTAAAAGTCCATAGTGACTACACAGTAATGAACCACTTTTGTTTAAAAACAAGGGAATGAATGACACCCACAGGTTTCAGACGACGACGACTGGTGACCTTCGTATAGGAGGTCGAGACTGTGGTGAGTCAAGTCAAGTCAGCGAGTCAGCACAGGCTGAGAAACGCTGGGGTACTTAGTGTCGTGCGGTCCGGAGGGTCAGGTAGTGGTTGAGGACCTCATGTGAGTCTGAGTGCAGGTAACTCAGTCACTACGGTAGGTCGGTAGAGTAGGAGACAGTAGGGGAAGAGGAGGACGGGGGTTAGGTAGGGTCGTAGTCTCAGAAAAGGTTACTCAGTTGAGAAGTGTACTCCACCGGTTTCATGACCTCAAAGTCGAAATCGTAGTAAGGAAGGTTTCTTTAGGGTCCCGACTAGAGGAAGTCTTACCTGACCAACCTAGAGGAACGTCAGGTTCCCTGAGAGTTCTCAGAAGAGGTTGTGGTGTCAAGTTTTCGTAGTTAAGAAACCGCGAGTCGGAAGAAGTGTCAGGTTGAGAGTGTAGGTATGCACTGGTGTCCTTTTTGGTATCGGAACTGATCTGCCTGAAATCAGCCGTTTCATTACAGAGACGAAAACTTATACGATAGATCCAACCAGTATTGAAAAGAAGGTTCCTCATTCGCAGAAAATTAAAGTATCGACGTTAGTGGTAGACGTCACAAAAACCTCGGGTTTTTTATTTCAGACTGTGACAAAGGTGACAAAGGGGTAGATAAAGGTGGTGATCAGTTCTGGTTCTGTTTCCCCGGTGAGTTCGAAGTCTACATCTCGGACGACGATAGGAAAAAGAGATTTGTATTCGAAAAGTGAAGATTTTAAATAGTTCGTTTCTTATTGTATATTCCGGTTCTCAAAACTTACCGGTATCGACTTACAGATTTTACCTTTATTTTAAAGCTGGTGTTAAGATTCAAGAGAAGACTCCAAATAAAGTTCTCCTGATCTCTTGAATAGATTGACAAGAACTATATCTCAGGGACATAGAAAGTGAAGTTTTAACCCCTGTAAATGTTTTTACCTTTAAGAGAGTACCATTGATATTCGACTCATAGAGTGTCCTAATTTTTATGTTGAGGTTAATAAAAAAAGGGGTTTTAGGTATCAATTTACTACTTAAATTTTCCCTGTTACTAGTGGTTTTTTTCAAGTTCAGTATTGTTTTATTAAGTTCGGTGTTTATGAGAATGACGGATATTAAACGGATAGGCATCTATTTTCTCGAGAGTTTTTTTATCCCACCGTCTCTAATTTATTCTGTCAAGTCAAGTCTCAGCCTGTACTGACTCGTTGACTTGACTTAGCGTCGTACGGTCCGGAGGAACAGGTAGTGGTAGAGGGCCTCAAGTGAGTTTGAGTGCAGGTAGCTCAGCCACTACGGTAGGTTGGTAGAGTAGGAGACAGCAGGGGAAAAGGAGGACGGGGGTCAGGAAGGGTCGTAGTCTCAGAAAAGGTTACTCAGTTGAGAAGCGTAGTCCACCGGTTTCATGAACTCAAAGTCGAAATCGTAGTAAGGAAGGTTTCTTTAGGGTCCCGACTAGAGGAAATCTTACCTGACCAACCTAGAGGAACGTCAGGTTCCCTGAGAGTTCTCAAAAGAGGTTGTGGTGTCAAGTTTTCGTAGTTAAGAAGTCGTGAGTCGAAAGAAGTGTCAGGTTTAGAGTGTAGGTATGTACTGGTGACCTTTTTGGTATCGGAACTGATCTGTCTGGAAACAACCGTTTCATTACAGAGACGAAAACTTATACGATAGATCCAAACAGTATTGAAAAGAAGGTTCCTCATTCACCATCTGTTGTTATTAGCAAAAGAAATGTAAAGATTAAAAACTACGTAAAATGTTTATTATTCCTTTCTTTTACTTTGAGATTTCAAGGTGTCAATTCGTCTTTTTTCAGTTAATAATCTTTCTTTTTGATTCTTCTTTACCTCGTCCTGGTCGGGGATCGATGTGTCACGGTTTTAGACTTACCATGATCCAATTAATAGAACACACAAAAAGAAATTAACGAAGTACAAGAATTAGTAGGAAATAACTTGAG
The DNA here is from genome assembly GCA_006410555.1 of Capra ibex. Taxonomy (NCBI): domain Eukaryota; kingdom Metazoa; phylum Chordata; class Mammalia; order Artiodactyla; family Bovidae; genus Capra; species Capra ibex. The sequence goes on along the minus strand of SJYO01000647.1, from coordinate 32,365,248 downwards.
AGACAACGTAGATCCGACTCTACCGACAATTGGGGACTACCTAGTAAACCTAGGTGTAAATCAAGAGACGTGGGACGTTAGAGAAATGGGTCAAGACAGGGGATTTAGTGTGAGATGAGGGGATGAACTGAAGGGACTTTTTACATACCTGGGAGGGACGGTCATTCGCTTCGTAATGTCTACTGAAAGGACTAGTGAGGAATGGAATTGGAAGGAGTAATAGATGTGAAGGACGTCCGGACAGAAGTGTAGATTGTCATGAATATAAGTTTGTGTGGTTTGTCTTTGTCTTTTATTGGGTCGTCCACTGACAGTTCCTCATGACCGGAGTACTCAGTCTACTCGTGAAACCAAGATCGAGTCCGTAACTAAAGGGAGCTTGAGATCCGTTCAATGAATGTTTCTAGTGTCTTATTTTTGTGAGTTCTTGACTTTCCCTAGCAACAGGTTAATTAAATTTCCTTTTTTATATAAGGATTCGACGAAAGACCCACGATAAGTGACACGACCTGAGTCGGGAGGTCGGGAAGTCGTCACGTGGTAGATAGCCTCTGTTGTCACGTATAGTCTGTGCTTTACGTAGACTCCTCCTTGGAGTCATCTACTGAACACTTGGGGGATCAAATGTCTACTTCTATGACTTTTGATGTTAACCCTTCCGTTATGATTGTCTCAGTTTCTTAAAAGTTTTATAATTTCCAAGTAAAAATAATGACAGAAATACACTATCTACTCTGTTTAAAATTTAAGATCAAATCTTTGTTGACTACCTAAGTCGGTAAGTAAATAAACCTTTTCAGATCTAAGTCTGTGACACGATCCACGACCCTTTTCTGTCCTCCTTTTTACATTAATGTCAGGAGTTCTTCGAGTGAGACTTATCCTTACATCCGTTCTTTTCGTTGTTAATATCAAAGTGTCACTGTTCGGGGGAGTCAGATCAATAACTTTTGATACCCGTATCCACACACGATGGTACATGGATGTCGTGTCTAAATTTGTGTGTGTGTGGGTTTGTGTTTGGTTATGGTATTTAATCGTCCGGTTCTTTCGTGTAGCTGAAAATCGGTTATTTTTTGTAGAATTCCTGTCTTCAACACTACACGATAGACAATATTCTTACTTCTTTGTTGTTTAATGACAAGATAAAGGGTTTCGGATTTTGGACTCTATGTGTTTTGTTTCTTATTGAGTCAGCCTTCTCTTTTTCGTGATTGAAAGTTCCTTCTGTATCGAGGGGTCGATCCTGTTTTGATTCATAAGTCCTTACCAGACTCGTGTTCATCAAATTTATAGGGTTCCTTTTTTTAATTAATCTTTCAATTAAAGGTTTTTTTTTCAATTAAAGGAAAGGCGTCTATATATCTGACTACGAGTAGTAATATATACATGTGTTGATGTAGATATCGTGTAAGAGTTTTTCTGTCTAGTGACCATTCAATTTTTTTTGTAGGAAACCTAGGAAAAAAAAAAACTTCCCCACCCACCTTTAACGAAATTAAACTATACGTTGGCATTCGTAATTTGGTACGTCATTGATTATAATTACTTGATTTTTTTGCTCAATCATAAACACGGGGATCTATGATTAAGGGATCGGGGTTCTATCTTGGAGAGTTACAAAGTACCCTTCAGGAGTTTCTGAGGCTTGGATATGGGTCCCTTCTTGTTTCTTTGTTTGTTTGGAGTTGTTATTAAAGTTTTATTCGTCTTTACAGAAAGATCTAGTAGTCGAGTCCTTGTGAGGACTTAAAAATATGGAGAAAAGGGGTTTGTCACTTCTTTGACCTAAAAATTTTTGATTTTACTTACAAACTTATTGTAAATGAATCTTTTATTGATTGGATATAAAATCCTAGACTCTCCTTTCACTTTATGAGTCATAAAGATAATAATCAAAATGATAAGTATTTTACTTTTTTAGTCTTTTTCTCAGACGATGAATCAGTAAAAAGTTCAAATATTCAATCTTCTAAGGATTCGTAAACTTATTAGAGGAGGCACTCGAGGGTGACTTAATAAGGTTTTACTTCTTAAATTGTAAATATTCGTCATATAGTAAAACTTTGACTTACGAGGAGTTGACCAACCAGTGGGGGAAAGAACCATTAAAGTACCCAGATAACATTGGGTCCAGACTGTGGATATGACTGGTCGACTAGTTAAGGTCCGAAGGTCATTGATGTACTTTGCAGGTTTCGTAAAGGAGTGAAGACATCGGTACAGGGTTCAGATGGATGTCGTTATTACTTTGACCCGGACCCCGGGATAGTTGTGGAGTCAGTTTTGATCCTGTTTTTCCCCCCTTTTCCACGAATATATTCTTTCCTAGGTTGTCACTTCTAAATGTTTGCGATTTTGATATAATGAGGAGAACAATGAAGAGGGGAGAGGGAGGAGGGTAGGAAATAGTTTCCGACTGGGAATTGGTCATGGTAAAAGGTCGTGGAGATTAAAGAAAAAAAAAAAGAAAACAAGTAAAAATAAAAAAATAAAAAAAATAAAAAAAATTAAAAAAAAAAAATTAAAATTTTAGAAATTAAGAATGTACGCAAGGGTTTGTACTTGGGGGGAGGGTGGAGGGAGGGGTATTGTAGAGAGACCCAGTAGGGGTACAGGTCGTGGAGATTAAAGAATGGGCTAGAAAGGACCGGACAAGGGAGATCGACGGTATGATAAAGAGATGATGGAAATGAGGTTGTATGTGTGGCCCATCAGTATGGACCATAAATGATATAAAAGTTTGGATACCGGATTAAGAGACATATCAATTCGAAGACAGGTCTGATGATGGTTAAATATAGGTGTGTTGACTATAGGTTTTTAAAAGAAAGTTAAGCAGAAGAAGAACAGGAGGGTCGTGGTGGTCTATGGTGACTGATGGGAAGAGGTATCTTTACGAGAGAGAAGACATTGAGATTGGGTCAAAAGAAGGATGGAAATTAAGAAGGGAGACATGGAAACCTGGGGACCGGTTTCCAGAAGAGGCTCAGAATCTGAAATCTAAAAGTAAAGAAAGAGATATGAGATCGGGTCCAAAGTTAAGAAAATAGTGGCCGAAACTGACGAAAGATATGTCGTCATTATACAAAGGTGACGAAGATCAGTCAAAAAGAACGTAATTAAGTAGTTCGTAGACGATGTCTGATGAGTTCACACAACTTACAACTCTTTACAATCAAAATTTACAACACAAGTGACGATAATAAAAATAAATAGTCCTTTTGTGGTACATTCATAACCTTTACGATATATTTATAATCGGTAATAATCAATAATTATAAATCTTAGAGGTACAAGGACTTTATTATTCATATGTCGTACATAAGCCATGACTAAGCTACCTCCTTTCCTCTTTTCTAGAATTGTACTCTTCTTTGAAGAGTGTTTTTCATATTTTGAAGACTGTAAGATCCCTCGTGATCTCTTCAGACAGGTCTTTACCGTTCTTTATGTATAAAACACCAGATGTTTCCGGTTCGTTACACTCCTCCTCAATCGTCCTCTTCCTGTCCTTCCGTTAGGTGTCCTTCGTCCCGTGATTAGGAGTCTGGCTGTGTGCATGTGGACTTGATGCCAAACCATCGATCTCAAACAGCGACTCTCATAGTATCCTATGTTTGTTTTGAAAAACCACTCTGACCGTATTTGTCCATGAATGACTCGTACGGAGATATTAACTCCAGGTACAGGGCCGAGAGACTAGCTTGAAATTATCGTAGGTTCTACCGTAGTCCTCTGTTGTCAGGGCTTCCGGAGTGTTGTAAGTCTTCAAGTCACTCCGAGTAGTCTCCGTTTGCGTGTCGGACGTACTAAAGTCGTACTAAGAGTAAACTTAATACGAATGTGGTTAAATTGTTCCGATCCTTTTATAGAAAAAGTCCTCGACGTTTACTTAGAGAATTATGCTACAAGTTTTCACGACAGACTTTTCCTATTTTTCCTTTTTAAGGTCAATAATACCTCGAGTTGGTACACATACTAGTTATTCATTTTGAAATGACTTGACATTCATAGTGAATATAAATTCGTTAATTGAGAAGAACTGGTAGAAGAAAGGAATAAGAAACACGGTATATGAGAACGGGTAATACCGACACACTTGTCGATATCCGTAGACCATGGATCAGAAAAGTTGTGTACACGTGGATAGAAATTATTTTATTATTCTTTTTACCGTTACACTCTTCGACAACGAGACATGTGCAAGAAATCGTCTTAAATGAAGAGATTCAGTCATTCTATGTAGATCGATAAATTTTAAGTTTTAGATCCAAGCTACGTCCTATGTCCTACGAACCCCGACCACGTGACCCTACTGGGTCTTCCTACCATATCCCTCCCTCCATCCTCCCCCCAAGTCCTAACCCTTGTGCACATGTGGGTACCACCTAAGTACAACTACATACCGTTTTGGTTGTGTCATAACATTTCATTTTGTTTCATTTTTTTTTTTTTTCTTACGTTTTTTTTTTTTCTTTATTGAATCATGAGTCGTTTTCTGAAAAGAAGATCTTTTATAAGTTATTTATAATTTCAATAATTGTTATTTTTTTAAGTTTTAGAAAACAAGGTGTCATAATGACGAGATGGTATAAAAGTCAAGAGTACAAGGATTTTAATGAAGGTCGTTGTGACCACATTGGGATATTCTAGGAACGGAGATTTTTAATTCATTTTTAGTATCAATGTGTGTTTTGTTCTGTACATCAAAAAGTTTATCCAAAAGGGTAAGTTTTACAAGTCCAGGATCCCCGCTGTGTCTTTCCCTTTCCTTTCTGTTGGTGGTCCCAAGTTTCCTTCTGACCCCTTTTTGTCAAAATAAGATCGATAATATACCATATTTTGTGACGTGTTATCACTTAAGACACGGTTTTCTCCTTTTGTTTTTTTTTTTATTTTTTGTTTTGTCACTGAATTTCTAGTATTCTTCCGACTCGTGGTTTCTTGACTACGAAAACTTGACACCACGATCTCTTCTAAGAACTCTCAGAGAACCTGACGTTCTAGTTTGGTCAGTTAGGATTTCCTTTGGTTGGGATTTATAAGTAACCTTCCGGACTACGGCTTGGAGGTTATGAAACCAGTGTACTACGGTTCTCGGTTGAGTAATCTTTTCTGGGACTATGACCTTTTCTAATTCCCTTCCTTCTTTTTCCCCGTTGTACCAACCTACCGTAGTGAGTACAGTTACCTGTACACAGACACGTTTAAGGTCCTCTGTCACTTCCTGTCCATTCGGACCACACGACGTCAGGTACCCCAGTGTTTCTCAGTCTGTACTGAGTCGTTGACTTGTTGTTATGTAGTAATAGAGGAAATACTTGAAGGGGGGAGTATTTATTCCTTAGTAGTCAACGTGAGAGACAGTCTCTTTATGACTATGTTTTGGTTTTTTGTCATACGTTGCGGTGTTCTGTCAGATAGACTGTAGTAATGTAACTCTTGGTGGTGGGGCGCCGTCTCAGAGAACGTGTGTCTTGAATGGTCTTCTTGGAATTTTCTTTCGTCGTCGTTAGACGGAGGGAGAATACACTAGATCTCAGAGTCATCAGTCTCCGTCTATCGATCTGTCTAGTGGAGAAGGTGTGATCATCGAAAAGAAAAATAAGAGTCAGGTGACGATATAAAAAAGAGATATCTATATTTATTTTGTTACGTATAACGGACATTTAATGAACCTCTGTTACTGTGTGGAATCTTTCCCTCTCCTTCGGAAGCGAACTCTCATGGAGGACTCGTAAAGACAGGTATTTGTACGTCGTGTACGTTCAATTGAACCCTTCACTCATCTCTGACCGTTGTAGTTTTCAGTATGTCTGTAAGACTTACAATTCATACCACGTCTCCATGAGTCTCCACCTTAGGAGGTCGAGGCCTTTAGGCATAAATACTCGGTCCGAGTTTTTCAGGTCGTCGTGGAGGAGGAAGAGTAGACAGTCGCAGCGGGCGGGTCACATCTACATGAATTCGTCGTAACACTTACGAAGACGTCACCACAGAACTTCTCCCTAAAGCCGAAGTCCGACTCTAAGAGCGTAAGGTGGTATGTCATTACGAGACGTGTAGTCTCCTCTTTGCGTATTCCTTTTGAAGTTCATCCTAAACGATGTTTGAATACTTTATTTTAAATAGTCGTATTATTTTTTTTTGGTATTTACACAAATCACTGTTTGTAAGTCCACTTCTTTATATATCATTAGTGAATTTTACTAGATATTTCGTTCTCTTTATTAAAATTTTGATAAAACTTAATTAAGATATGTGTTGATTACTTATTAGAATTCTCGAGTTCTTTATTTTATCTGTAAGTAATTAATCTTTCTACTTTCACGAGAAAACTCTCCTTGTCTCTTTAGTTGTATTTGGACAATTTCCAGTTCTTCCATCAAATTTTTTCATTTCGAGGTATCCTTTTCTATATTAGTCTACTTTTGTTAATTTATATTAGTCCACGATAAGAAGGGCAGTCTGACCGTCTTTAATCTTTGGACAATTATGAAAGTCATAAAAATTCTTATTTTGTTTTAGGGGTGTAATAACGAATAGACAAGTAGATTCATTATTTTTTCGTCTGTTAGGTCAGTCCATTATGTAAACTTAAAGATGGAGATAATGAGATCTCCCTTTTCTCCAAAAGAGCACGTGACATAAAATTCTCATATTTACCTCTGGGGAAAAACCTTTTCTTAAATTCATTATAGATAAGTTTAGATTTTACACGTATGGGAAGTCGACTCATTAGAGTGAAAATCCTGAGTTATTGTGTCGTTCTATTTCTATTTACATATTGTTCTATAGAACTTTGTTACCTTTTTGGAATTTACAGGTAATTCACCTTGTACTAACCTTTTTTGATACTATATATACAAGATACGTCGGTAATCTTTCTAGTTCCCTCTCATTATATATGACAGAACCTTTCTACAGTCCTGTATCGACCATTCAGTCCAACGTTAGGAATGCACATCGTGTCTTTTTTTCACATATGGTGTATGAATGTAAACATACGTGTTTCCATATATGTCTATGTAGATAAATATAACTCTTCTCTATGTATAATTTGACAATTGTCACCAACAGAGATCCCTTACCTTTTTCTACAGACCCTCCTTTCCCAGAAGTAAACAGTCAAATATTTAAATTTTACTTTAAGTACTACCCTAATATTTACTAGACTGAAAAGATAAAACAGAAAGTCATAAAAAGTCTAATTCTGTTTTAGGGGTGTAATAACAAATAGACAAGTAGATTTATTATTTTTTCGTCTGTTAGGTCAGTCCATTATTTAAACTTGAAGATGGAGATAATGAGATCCCCTTTATTATACTTGGTTAATTTCGAAGGTTAGGTAGTCGTTTCTTGTTTCTTTCTCACGTCTTTTCCTTCTCATTACTTTACCCACTCTTTCTTTTACACTGATTCGCTCTCGTTCTCTCATTCCCGTTTCTCTCTAGGGGAGTGAGGACACTAAGAGTCCCGTCCTACTCGTAAAGGTTCACAGGGAGTTCGAACGGATCTTGAGGAGGGTGGGAGGGGGTCTGTTCGTCCTGTCCTGTAAGGACAAACAGAGTTTCTTTGTCGACTTTGATGGGTGGTTTTCTAAGTACCTATAAAACTCGTATGAAGAAGTGACCCAATATGAGACGGATATTTGTGGACACTTCCAAAGGTAATTAGGTCTTGTGTAGGTTAGTTACTGGAATTTCAATGATAATTGTCTAATTTCTTGTGGAAGGACCCCTCTAGAACGGTTCTGGATAAGAGTGAGGTCACACTAGGTACCATGAATGAACTTAAGAGTTACGAAATTTTCACCAAAACTGTCCTGAGGACCCTTCAGAGTTTATACTTGGGGATTTGACATCTTCCAAGGGAGACCATGTCAATCGAACAGGAATAGACCTTTAACTATCCGAGATACTGGTGTGAGTATTCTGGAGAGGTCTACTGATTGTCAATTGGAAGGAAACGTGTTCTTGTCATAGTCGTTACTCTTAGTCAGATTCGACCGTAACCATTACTGACTCAAATTGGATCACTCGGTGGTCTATAATATTTCCAAGTTATGGGTGTTTCTCTGTCGTTCTTGTTCCAGTCATTCATTCCCCTTATATAAGGTAAGTAAGTTATACGAGAAGTTTACAGATTCCTATGAACTCAAAGAAAATTCTTATATGACTAGTGGATTTTCTATGGGTCTATGTCAACAGAGTTTAAGAAAACTTTCTCCTTTCTATATACTATCATTATTTATGATTTGGATTCCGACTTTTCAAGATTCAATTATTTCTGACCTGAGAGTATTCTGTGAAATTGTCATTGTTTACCTTCTTTCTTTTCCCTTTTGTTTTCATATGTCTCCTGTCTGACCGTTTTTATTACTGGTCTGGTTCCGCTCGACGGAGTGGAGCTGCCCTCGTACGATCGATCTTGGGAATTGTTTAAGGAGAGTAGAGATTCGAGGACCGAGGGAGATACAACCGTAAAATATACAAGTTCTATCTTACAAGATTTGTACAAATATTTCGTGACATCATTCTCAAGATCGATTTATCATTTATAACGGTTCTTTGTATGAGATGATGTTACACACACTGAGGTCCACATGCAAAACGAAGAGTTAATTAATATTAGTATTTATTATAGTCTGACATCAAAAGTGATTTTCCATTCACTTTAAAAGAAGTACGGAAGGTGTAGAGTTAAAAATCTATAGTTCAAAGTGTTTGTTTAGGTGCTAAAGTACCTATACCTGAGATGTCGAAAAAAGTTCCTATATAGTAGTCAGTTATTAAGTCATTACTAAGGGAAAATTGATTGTAATCCATTGTGTCTCTCATTAATCTGGAGTCAAATTATAAATATTGGGACCTTTAATCCCCAGATTCATTGTATGTTATCGATGCATATTCATGTGCGTACGAAAGATGTATTTAATTGTAAAACAAAGCAAAATCGCGATTATATTGATACTTTGAACCAGAGTCATTTATAAATTCAAAGGAAATGAAACCCCAACAGTTTAATGTACAGAGTCTCTATCTAGACAAACCAATGTATATCCAGGACCTGAGTCACTAGACTTTGATTCTCCATATGTACAAGTAACCGTTCAGGTTTCCAGTAAGACGGATATGTTGTTCTCCTGACAGACGGTTATTTAGTCAAATTCAAGGTAGTCAGTAGTTGACACTCCTCTCCCATTCCCTTTTTTTCTGAGTCGGACTCTTTATAACAACTCTTGGACCTTCTACCAACTACCCCATGTCAGGTCGGACTCTTCGGAAGGTTGGGATTCTACTACTGAGGACTTTCCTTTTCCATAAAAGTTTTTATATTGTTTTTCAGTTGTTTCTACTTTACGAATATCTACAAGTTGACTTACTGTCGATCTTAAACAACAAAACAATGTATAAAAAGTATCTCACCTTTTATGGTCACAGAAGATGTTCACTGAACATAGAAGTTTTTCATTATATGTGAATGGCTTTTATAACCGTGGAACGACGATTTTAATGGGACACCCGTCCTTTTGCAAAGAAAAGGTGTTGTTTACACTGCAGCGGTATAAGAAGGGGTTAGTTGTTCCGTGGTTATACAAGTCTGTTTTACACGTGTACCAGTTAGAGGGGGTGACGTCATTTCCCCGCTTCTCCCACCGACAATGAGTAGAACATCTTCTCCACTATCAGCAACTAGATAATATGTTTCTTCCCTACTCTCAATCACTCTCTGCTCCTCATGTGAAGTTTTTGGTGTATGATATTTCTGTCTATCCATTTTTACATAAAAGATTTTTTAGTGTTTTCTCTCACTAAAATAGTAGTAGTAACCATAGAGATAATTGGGTAGATAAGACCCTTCATCAAGTCGGATAAAGGTAATTGAGGTGATAGGAGTGGTGGAATAGTGTGATTTTGAGTCCTAGAAGTTTGTAATTGTCGTGAACCTAGGTAGTGTTAGATCTTTTGACACAAGTTTGACGCAAATCCAGGCAATAAAGAGTCATAGAGTCCTTTTTCTTTTAGTTGTTGGTCTTCTCAAGGAGAAAATCGTGTCGGCATAAATGATTCCACCCATATTGATCGATCTGGGTCACCTTTTGAGTAAGTCCGTATCTAGATCTGGACTTAGTGTTTGTCTTATTTGATTTAGGCTAAAGTTTATTAATGTCTTTAAAACTAGACTTTGGTAGAATTCATAAAATAATTTTCTAATATTAGAAGACTTCGGTGTTTTTATTTACCTGTAAATAATTACCTTCGAACATCATTCGTACATTAAAGGGAGATTCTTTCTTTTTGAGGTCATAAAAAGACTTCTAACAATTGAAGGTCAAGTTTGAAAATAGGGACTATTCGTCCATCGGACACAAATAGTGTTGTAGTGATGTAAATTAGAGTGCAGGAACGAAAAGAAAGGATGTTTACGTTGACGTTTAGTTTTCGAATTTTGAACTAATTGTCGAAATGTATAGTCTTTCCCCTCATTAATAGAAGCTTTCGATTTTTACCTATATAAGAATTTATAGATGACATAAAGGGTCTACATTCATTGGGTGGTTCACCTACTTTCGGGAGTGATCTCACGTCCACAGACTTCACTGCTACACCGACTGTCGAGCCTCCACTCTGTCGAGTCTCCACAACATGGACTTTGATCTTAACTCAGTCTATAAGACAGAGGTGATCTGGGAGGAGGTGTGGAAGGACTTGAGAGGCGAACATTGTCCTAATTTCTAATTCGGTGAAGATTGGAAATGTGAAGGTGTAAGTCCAAGTAACAGTTGTGTCATACACTACGAAAGGACCACCGAGTCTCCATTTCTTAGACGGACGGCCACGCCCTCTGTAAACAAGATAGGGACCAGGACCTTCTAGGGTGAACGGTGTCCCGTTGTACTCGGGCACGGGTACTGATGACACGGACACGAGATCTCGGGTTCGTGGTGTTGATGACCTCGTGTGCACGGGATCTCGGACACGGGGCGTGTCTCCCTTCGGTGGTGTCACTCTTCGGGCCCGTGGTGTCGATCTCTCGTCGGGGTGAGTGACGTCGATCTTTTTTCGGGTGTGTCGTGGTTTCTGGGTCGTGTCGGTTCTTATTTATTTTTATAAAAATTTTGATTTTCTATTTTGTTCGATACACTTTTTAACGGAAATAGGGGTCTCTGACATCACCTTATGGGAGTGTCAGGTCAAAAGGGTCAATGGACGATGAGGTACGGGTGAGGGTTGGCTCCCTTACCGTCGTTCCTTACACTGCATCTCCTTGTGTCTCCTACTCAATCCGTTCCTTTGTGGGTGGGGTCTATTCATTTTCTTCGAGGACCGGGGAGCATCCTGATAGTCTCCCGATCGTCATATGAGTAAGAGTCCCGTTTAGGGAGAGGGAGTTGGCGTTGGACGTAAACTTTCGGGATTTTTCACCTAGTAGAGGTCAGTGGAGACAAAAATCCCGGTTTAAGCCGAATTTTCCTAGGTAAATCCTCACAGGGGTCTTGTACACCTTAAGTTAGGGAATTATATGCTATGTTGTCAGATTGTGTCTTCAACCGTTTGAAAAACGTTTACCAGTCTCTCATTTGTAAAATCCGAAACGTCCGGTTTATCGGAGACAGTGTTGGTAAGTTGGGATAGTACTCATTGGTATCTGTCGTTCATTTACTTACTTGTACCGAAACGAGGTTATTTTGATAAATGTCTCTTCCCAACCTAAATTGGGAGTCTAATATCAAACGGTAGGGACGAGATTCTTTACTAGTTGCTGACCGATATAAGATGTATTTCCTAGTCTAACAAAAACGAGAAACGAAACTAAAGACCGAACCAATAGGTTTGTTACAAGTTTCATAGTGTTAGTAAAGGATACAGTCAGTACTTTAAGATTTTGAGTGACTATGGACTAAAGTTTTAGGGTAAGAGGAAGTTGGTCTTGACAGTGTTGTGATAGGTCATCGAGTTACTACTACGTGCTGAGGTTTGTTTTATCTACAAAAGGGATGGTCTTTCCTACGGTACATGTATGGGTTACTCATACAAGAGACCATATAATAGAATTTTAAAATAGATCCAATAGGCACTCTGAGTTTACTAATTATTGAGGACTACCTGTTACTATCTAAGAACCAATTGATCGAGTTTCCATTTAAATATTAAGGAGTTAACTATGTATTATTTGAAATTACGATGTATATATTTATAGATAAAATTATTCAAGAGGTCTAAACATGAATTATACATTTTAAAGGAAAACGATTTAAATGTAAGATTAATACGAAAAGGTTGACCTCCATACTTCGTTTCTAACAGCACATATACTTTGTCTGTGAATCATTTCTTTAAAAATGTCTTGTTATTAAAAGTAACCGTATGTCTTTATTAAAATTAATCTGGTCACTAAGAGTTACTTCGAACGGTGTTGTCCTTAGTGACTCCTCGAATTTTGTGTTTCTACGAACTCGAGGTGAGTGGTCTTTAAGACTACGTCAACCGGTGATAGACTTTACTAAGATTACGAGTTGGATCTTTTGTGAGTAAATAAATCTGCGATGACAAGATCCAATTGTAGGGAAGAGTCCATGTATTTATGCGTTTGTTATAAAGACGATTCTTTTAAATAAATCCTATGCTAGGGTAAAAATTAGAATGACGTTTCTCCGTTTACTACGATTGGGTCAATGTTCACGGTGTCGAACATACGTCTTTTATAAAAGTGGGTTACGGGATCGAATAGGTACTTCACTGTCGAACCCAGGTAGGTGAACGGTAATTTTTTTTCGTACAAAATTTTCGGTGTGTGAATGCTGGGTCGTTAGGGTGACGACCCGTATGTGTGGCTCCTTTGGTCTTAACTTTCTCTGTGTACATGGGGTTACAAGTAGCGTCGTGACAAATATTATCGGTCCTGTACCTTTGTTGGATCTACAGGTAGTCGTCTACTTACCTATTCTTTCGACACCATGTATATGTGTTACCTCATAATGAGTCGGTAATTTTTCTTAAGTAAACTTAGTCAAGACTACTCTACCTACTTTGACCTCGGCTAATATGTCTCACTTCATTCGGTCTTTCTTTTTGTGGTTATGTCATATGATTGTGTATATATACCTTAAATCCTTCTACCGTTACTGCTGGGACATACGTTCTGTCCTTTTTTCTGTGTCTACACATATTGCCTGAAAACCTGAGTCTCCCTCTCCCTCTCCCACCCTACTAAACCCTCTTACCGTAAGATTGTACATATGATAGTACATTCTTAACTTAGCGGTCAGATACAGACTGCGTCCTATGTCGTACGAACCCCGACCACGTACCCCTACTGGGTCTCTCTACAATACCCCTCCCTCCACCCTCCCCCCAAGTACAAACCCTTGCGTACATTCTTAATATCTAAAATTTTAAAATTTTTATTTTTTGATTTTTTTTTTTCTTTTTCTTTTTTATTTTATTTTAATAAAGGGTAATTTTTTTTATTTTTATTTTTTTATTTTCGGTGCGTAGTTATTTCAATCGTAAAATTTTGTAGTTAAATTTAAACTATTTATTTCTTTTTTAATTTCGAGTACCTCATTTTGATAAATGACTGTATAAAGAATATGAAATTACGATTATGAATAAGACGATGATTGTTGTATACACCAGAAACTGTTCACAAGATTGAAGGTACTCTAATAAAGGTATGGATATTCCTGTTTCTATATCATGTAAAAAAATTTCAGCATAAAATCTTGAGACGGTGGTGTAAAATTATGGTGACAAAACAGGACAGTATACTTTACTGAGAGTACTGAGTCGTATACCTACCTGAATACTAACACTAAATAATGTCGTTTTTTTTTTTTTTTTTTTTCCTTTTCNTTTTTTTTTTTTTTTCCGTTTCGTTTTAGTCGTTTCCAAAACTTTTTCATGTGTACCGTTTCAGGCCCCCTTGGATCTGCGTTTGAAAGTTCCGGGGAGAGGGTCACCTCAGTGTGACGTACACGATTTAATTTGAGGGGGTCCTTCGATACTGTCGTGTGACGGGTGGCTCCTCGAAGGCTCTCTGCGTCGTGAGTCCCACGATTTACTCTCCACAACCATATCTGCTCGTGGCTTTTGTTCCTCGGATTTGGGATAGACTATCTGACTGACTTGGAGTCTAAACCTGTCCTCTTTCGCTACGATTCATTTATTGGATGGGGTAGACGGGCTTAATCAGGGACTGGGGACTGGAGGGTTGTCCGGTCTAGGTTTGGCAAAGTATCTGTCCAAAGAAGTTTTGAAATTCCTGGTCTACTAATGTCACAATAAATTGGATAAGGACACGTGTACTCAAAAGATGGAGAAGAATACTTCGGTTAAATTGGGACTATGCTTCTACACTAGTGTAGTGTGTGAGTCTTTAATCATTTTTACTTTTTTAGGATACATATTATAACGTTTTGTCTTAGTTCGTTTTCCTCGGTACTGTTTCAACCAGTTAAGGTTCTTTCTATACTTATAATCGTTTTTATTGACAGTAGTTTTCTAATTTCCTCTTTTTTAGTACATAATCGAGTTATTTTCGATTTTAGAGGAAAATTTGTTAGTAATTCTTCAAGTAAAAATTTCAGAATTAACTTATCCCTATTTACTCATAAAAGAATTGGAATATGTGTGTGTAGGATTGATATTGTCTATGCACACAAATCAGTGAGTCAGCACAGATTGAGAAGCACTGGGGTACCTGACATCGGGTGGTCCGAGAAAACAGGTACCCTGAGAGGTCCAATCTTATGACCTCACCCATCGGTAACGAAGAGGTCCCTATTATCTATATTCTTTGATAATTATTATTTTTGTGATCTTTGTAGGAATCTTTCAAACCTTTATTCTGTTCCTATAGATAAGTGGTAATAATTATAAAAAGTCTCCGTTCTCTGTTACGTTACTTCTTTCAATTTCCATTTACCCTAATCCTTTGTTTATTCGTTTCATTAGTGATAAACGACTATTAGAGTAACGGATGTACTTTTTTTAGGTACTCTAGTTGACTTTTTCTACACTCTTTCATTCGTCCCAAGTGGTTCCACTGGTGTATTTAATAATGTCGACTGGGGACTTGTACACAAATTTGACGTACTCAGGTGAATATGAACCTAAAAAAGTTATTTTACGGTGTCATGATGTACTCGGTGTTGACGTACTCGGGGTTGTCTACCTATCCTTGTCTCCTTGGAGTGTGTACCTTCTGATTGGTGTAAACTTAAAAGGTGACACACCTCCCATCCGTGGGGTTGGTAACATAACAAGTTATTAGCTGACGTATACTTTTATATATCATCAGAAAGTACAGGTTTTGTTGGTCTATCTTTTATACTCTGTTGGTCTATCTTTTATACTTCCCTTTCTAGACGTTAGACACTGACATTATAGATCCTTATTTGAGTGTCTTGTACATTTCCTTCAATATTTTGAGAAGACTCCCTAAATTCTTTTTATTTACTTTTCTGTATGTTACAAACCTCTACACCGAGTCTCCAATTTCACAGACGAGCGTTACGCCTTCTGGACCCAAGCTAGGGACCCAGCCCTTCTAGGGGACCTCTTCCTTTACCGTTGGGTGAGGTCATAAACACGGACCTCTTAGGGTGCCTGCCTCCTCTGACCACCCGATATCAGGTACCCCAGTGTTTCTCAGCCTGTGCTGACTCGCTGAAGTGAAAGAAAGTGAAGTAGAGATTGAGTGGGATATCTTTACTTATAAACTATAAAAGAACAGGAAGTATAACAATTGTTTTTGTTTCGAAATCGTCGTCTTTTGTTTTAAGTGGTTTTACAAGAACCATCCCTATGTCAATTTTTGTTATTAAACTGTTTACTCGTGTGTATAATCATTTGACTCTTCCTTTTGTTATTAAAATATAAATGTTCTCTAAAAATTTCGACTCTCTTACAAGATTAATTATGTCCTTAATTTTCATTATTACTAGTCTTGGTGTTGACTCAAAAATTTCATTTAACCCCGTTTCTTCAATTAGACTTTGTTATTTATACACTACAAAGTGTATATGAGATTTTTTCTTCTCGTTATTTTCCTCCGGTCCCATGACCTACTCTTTCGTTTAGTATTTAATCTTGTTTATTCGTTACAGTAATTGTGTAATTTTGCAATTTGTATTTTAATTTGTAATTTTGTAATCAGGTCTTTATTTGGGTTTATATGTCTCCTTAAGTCATAGGGCCCTTTCTGACTTCCGTTTTCGTCTTCCCCCTTCGTCTCCTACTCTGCCAATCTGTCGTCGTGACTGAGTTACCGGTACTTAACCTCGTTTGAGTCCCTCTGTCATCTTCTGTCTCCTCGGGTTACACGATGTCAGACGCCCCGACGTTTCTCAGTCTGTGGCGAATCGTTCACTTGCTATGGTTGTTGTCTGTGTCCAACCCCCGACAGAGAATATGTGTAGATCTANCCCCCACCACCACACACACACACACATACACACATACACACACACACACACACACACAAAAGACATTGTCATTTTTGTTTGTTTTTTTTGGTTGGGAATTTACGGGTAAATCACCCTTGACCTATTTGTTACTATTCGGATATGTTACCTTATGACATGTTACTAAAATTTTTTATTTCAATTTATGGAATAACTGTAACTTTTTAGTTTATATACAAATGTACGTTTTTCCGTTCGACGTTTTGTTATTATATTGGAATAAAACAATTTGTGTATTTTTCGTGTGTGGTTTGTTCCCAATTGTTCCCAATTGGGTTACCTAATTGGTAACCCGATACCCCTTTTAAAATGTGTCGTATTTTAGATAAAGACATTACAAATTTTAAAAATATTGTTCGTACAAGATAACATTATTTTGATATGTGTTTATAAAGTTATTTAAATCGGTGATTTTAGTGTTTAATTTGACCAAAAAAATTATTCTGTCGTTCACAAAATCAAACGATTTAGGTCATCATGGGCTGAATCACTGATTCTGTCTTACCAGTTGTCTTCCTAATATATAATGTGATGTTCATTTTTTATTAATTGTTAAACTTCAGTTCCTGTTTTTCAAGTAAATGTGATTCTATCCATTTTTCATTACTTATAGTCTATGGACCCATCGTATCGGATGATATTTGTAGAAGTGGAAGTCTCTAAAAGTCATACTGAAAAGAGTTAAATGTCGTATAAAAGAACCTACATTTGTTTCACCAGACTTTAAACAAGGCCAATTGTCAGGGTCTCAGATTTGAACGACTGCAAGTGTCCTTATCTCCTCCAATTAGATAAGTGAGTTCGACAAGGAAGTTCCATTCTCCTTTCTCTGCTCATCCTTCCGTTCCCCTTGTCTCTGAATGAGATTCTCTCCTTTACCATGGTAAGCACTATAGTACTAGTTAATGATCAACTCCCAAGACTCTGAAGTATACTTAAGTACATGGTCCCTACCACCATATCTTTGATAGCATAAAACACACTAACCAATTTGAAAGGACCTAAGTTTGTGTAGTCTTAATTTTTTTTTTTTTTTTTTTTTTGACGATTTCGACGTCATAATTTTAAGAGTCCCAATAACTGATAAATAATACGTTATTTTTTGGGTGTACGTAAACAACAGTGGCTTTATCCTTTGTTACAGGTGGTTATTTCGTTCTCGTGGTATACATCAAGGTTTACAACATTACGACATTAACACTTTTTTGGTTTGACTGGATTTATAGTTGAAGTAATGAATTTCAGTGAAGGTTGTCTTGACAAATGTTTGAAAAGAAATTGTTCCCAAATGATATTAAAAACTTGAATTTCAAATGAGAGGTCTCAGATCAGTCCTTTATCTGTTTCTGGTTTCAAGGTGGTCCACCTCTGCGGTTTCTCAGGAACTTGACGACATATTTAGAGGGGACCCTTCGGGAGACAAGGGTACATAAAGAACTGACTTTCTTAAAATACTCTTTTCTCTGGACAAGAAATTAACGTTTTATATTTACTAAAAAGAGAACTCCTTTCTCTACCATAAATGTTCGTATACCAAATCGTTAAAGAAAGACACGAATCATGGGTACACCACACATTAAACTTCATCATTAGGAATTTGAAATTTAATTATAGCGAACCCCTCTATTTACTACAGGACAGACGTAGAATTTTGTGAGTGTTTTTTAGTGCAAGAGCAAAGAGTACCCTTCCTCCGGGGTGAAGAAAACTATATATGAGATGGGAACAGTAGGTTGTCAGACTTATTTGTCCACATCTGACCGTTAGGACCATCCACATTGGAACTAAGACTTTAAGACGTCTAGGTAAAGATTTGGAACGTCTTCTCGTCGTAGTCCGTCATTTCACGATGTTACTCTTTATACTGACCTCAAGTACCCGTAGAAGAACAGAACCCTAAGGACTGTACAGAAAGAAACCCTTTTTAATTTACCAAAAATTGTAGGTCAGGTCGAGGTTTAAGAACAGTGAGATACTAAAATATACAAACATTTATTTATAAATATCTATAAGAGTCGAACCTTGTGATTCCTTGACATAGTATTTTATAAACTACTCTAGTAAAATACCTCTCACATACATTAAGGTAAATGGTTAATGGTGTACATAAATGGTGAACAAACGGTTTCCTGTTTGATCAAAGACCTCGATATATACTAAGTAAGGTGTTCTCTAAATAACTCAAGAGTGATGTTATGTCACGATCCACTATGTTTGTGTTTCTAATTATTTTCTTTCAACGATGGAAACTTCTTGAGTGACAGGTGACTCCTTTCATCCTGGTCTACTGTTCATTTCAGTTGCGATCTTGATCGGCACTCAAATACTAGACATCTTTCAGTTTCTGTCAATAGAAGGTATCCATGGCATGGTTTTGTATATGTTTTTTAACAATATGAGAACATAGTCTTATTCTCAATTATAAGTTTATTGCTCGATTGACGAGAGATTTTACCCCGTAAGTGTGGGATCCCCCTCACCTTATGTTTGGTGCCTTTAAACCCTTTTTAGAATTGTGAACCTACGCACGAGTCAGTGAAGTCAGCACAGGTGAGAAACGTTGGGGTACCTGACATCAGGTGGTCCGAGGAGACAGGTACCCTAAGAGGTCCCTCCTTGTGACCTCACCCAACAATAAGGGAGAAGGTTCCCTCGAAGGTTGGGTCCCTGACTTGAGTGTAGACGGACGTAGAGGACGTAACGTCCGCCTAAGAAATAGGTGATTCCGTGGACCCTTCGGGGAGAATTGTGAATGTGACTATATATAAAAATTGGATCTTTTTACTCGATTTTCCTTGACAGGAGGAAACAAGTTCCCTTTATAGTCCAAACGGACCCGGACGATGAACTTAAATGGTTTTTAATATATCAAATTCAATAACGAATGTTTTACTGTTCACTTAAAATTTTCCAAGGACGTTCCTTTGGTGACTAACTTCTATTATATTGTAACGGTTGTGTTCGTCTGTTGTTCTTTTATCGGTAATACTGTTGAGATGAGGATCATTAGTCTAAAATATTCCACTGGACAGAGGGTTATTCAGGATCTGTCGATTATGTGTCATATCACTTGTATCTGTTGTTACAACATAATATCAGTTTGAACGATTCTTTGATTTCGAATTAATAAGATTGGTGATTTTTCTTTATTAATGCATTGTACTGTCTCCAGGATTAATAACATAGTACCGTTAGTTTAATATTATTTATTTACATCGTTTAGTTGTACAACATGTAGAACTTAATTATCAATATACAGTTTATATAAAGTTATTTTCATCGGTAGTTAAAACTTTAATCGTTCTAGTAAACTTTGTATAAGATAATAATTGTTGTTTGAAAGTATAATTTCCGTAATTTTACTGAAGTCTGATATGATGTTTCGATGTCATTGGTTTTGTCATGTCATGACCTTATTTTTGTCTTTATATCTAGTTACTTTGTCGTATCTTTCGGGTCTTTATTTGGGTACGTGGATTCCAGTTAATTAGATACTGTTTTCTTCGTTCTTATATGTTACCTCTTTTCCACCAGAGAAGTTATTCTATTCGTTACGAACTTTTTGATCTGTCAATGTACATTTTCTTACTTTAATCTTTTAAGAGATTGTAATGTATGTTTTTATATGAGTTTTAACTAGTTTCTGGATTTACAATTCCGACCTGTGATATGTTGAGAATCTCCTTTTGTCCGTCTTGTGAGAAACTGTATTTACCATCGTTATAGAAAAGACTAAGTGGAAAGTCTCATTACTTTTATTTTTGTCTTTGTTTGTTTACCCTGGATTAATTTAAAATATCGAAAACGTCTCGTTTCCTTTAGTACTTGGTTTTTTTTCTGTTGGTTGTCTGATCCTCTTGTATAGACATTTGCTTCGTTGGTTGTTCCCTAATTGGAGGTTTGATATATTTGTCGAGTACGTCGAGAAACAGTTTTTTGTTGAGTTAGATTTTTTTTCCTGTCTTCTTATCCGTAAAGAGGTTTCTGTTGTATGTCTACCGGGTTCATATACTTTTCTACGAGTTGTGGTAATTAAAAATCTCTTTACGTTTACTTTTGATGTCACTCCGTAATTGGAGTGTAGTCAGTCTTACTGGTAGTAGTTTTTCAGATGTTTGTTATTTACGATCTCTCCCCCATCTCTTTTCTCTTGGGAGGATGTGACAACCACCGTTACGTTTGACCATGTTGGTGGAACCTCTTGTCATGTCTCCAAGGAATTTTTAATTCCTTTTCGATCTTTGTCTTGATGGTTTACTAGGTCGTTAGGGTGATGACCCGTATATAGACCTCTTTTGGTATGAAATCTTTGTATATACGTAGGGTTTCAAGTGACTTCGTGATAAAAGTAATCAGTTCTGTACTTCCACTTCCACTTCAGCGAGTCAGCACAGGCTGAGAAACACTGGGGTACCTGACATCGGGTGGTCCGAGGAGGTAGGTACCCTAAGAGGTCCGTTCTTATGACCTCACCCAACGGTAAAGGAAGAGGTCCCCTAGAAGGGCTGGGTCCCTAACTTGGGTCCAGAGGACGTAACCTCTATCCGCGAAATTGGAGACTCGGTGGTCCCTTCGATCAGTTCAGTACCTTCGTTGCTTTACAGGTAACTATCTCCTTACCTACTTCTTCTACACCATGTATATGTGTTACCTTATAATAAGTCGGTATTCCTGTTTTATTACGGTAAACGTCGTTGTACCCACCTGGATCTCTAATAGTGTGATTCTCTCATTCAGTTTCTCTTTGTTTATAGTAGACCATAGTGAGTACACCTTAAATTAAAAATGTTTACTTGGATAAATGTTTTTCTGAGGGTCTAAAACTTTTGTTTGAATACCAATAGTTTCGTCTTTACACTCCCTCTTCCCCATTTAATCCTTGAACTCTAATTGTATGTGTGTGTGTGTGTGATGATATGTATTTTGTCTATTGGTTGTTCCTGGATAACATCTCGTGTCCCTTGGGATGAGGTATAAGACATCATTGGATATCCCACTTCTTAGACTTTTTATTATGTATATACGTTTATATGTCGACTTAGTGAAACGACATGTGGACTTTGATTGTGTTGTATATCATTTAGTTCATATGAGACTATATACATATATAAATATATAAAATTTCCGTCTTTTAATTTCGTCTCATTGTTAGGTAATTTATCATTGTTTAATTGTTAAAACATCATCCCTGTGTCTTTCAAGTCAAGTCAACGAGTCAGCACAGACTGAGAAACGCTGGGGTACTTAGTGTCGTGCGGTCCGGAGGTACAGATAGTGGTTGAGGGCCTCAAGTGAGTCTGAGTGCATCTACCTCAGCCACTACGGTAGGTCGGTAGAGTAGGAGACAGCAGGGGAAGAGGAGGACGGGGGTTAGGGAGGGTCGTAGTGTCAGAAAAGGTTACTCAGTTGAGAAGTGTACTCCACCGGTTTCATAACCTCAAAGTCGAAATCGTAGTAAGGAAGGTTTCTTGTGGGTCCCGACTAGGAGAAGTCTTACCTGACCAACCTAGAGGAACGTCAGGTTCCCTAAGAGTTCTCAGAAGAGGTTGTGGTGTCAAGTTTACGTAGTTAAGAAACCACGAGTCGAAAAAGTGTCAGGTTGAGAGTGTAGGTATGTACTGGTGACCTTTTTGGTATCGGAACTGATCTGCCTGGAAACAACCGCTTCATTACAGAGACGAAAAGTTATATGATAGATCCAACCAGTGTCAAAAAGAAGGTTCCCTGTGTCTTTCATGAAGAAGAAAAAAAAAAAATCTTTCATGAAGAATGGATTATTATTACCAATAGATATGGTCCATCGAGTCATCAATTTTTCTTTTTTTAGATGGACGTTACGTCCTCTATATCCAAGGTAGGGGCCCAGCCCTTCTAGGGAATCTTTTCCTTTACCGTTAGATAAGGTCACAAGAACGACCTCTTTAGGGTTCCTGTCTCCTCGGACCGACCAATATCAGTTACACCAGTGTTTTTTCATCCTGTCCTGACTTGTTGTCCTTGTTGTTGTTTATTATGACTCCTGAATTCATATTCGATCCGTCTCAGGAATCGTAAAATGTGTATGGTACGATGGGTCATAACTTTATTCACCTAATTCGTGTATGACAAGAAAATAAATTGTCCTTTTTGACTTCCTGTCTGCTCTAATCCGTTGTTCAGGTTCCTGTGTCTGTTATTTATTGTATAAATTTGGTTTCAGACAGTTTCAAGACTTGAATGATCTCGATACGACATCATTATGACTTCTTCAGTCTTTATTAAGAGAGAGACTGATGATCTGGACGATTAATCGAGGAGTCTGATCGTCAAGAGCTTAAAAAAAAAAAATTATGTGAGATAAGTCTGTCCATTTTATACGATACCACAATTTTTTTTTTTCCGTCACAGTAAAAAATTAGGTTGAAAAAATTGATGTTACAAAATTTTGAGATGACTTTTTAATGTCTGGTTCTTATAATTATGTTTATACGTAGTTATATGTGATATTAATTGATCGATTTGTTGAACATTGTTTAATTTAACTATTATTGTTCTGATTTGTCATTGAATACCCCTTCTTGTCTTTATTGAACTTTTTATGTTGGTTGAGTTGTCACTATACATAGAAAAGTTTTTATATTGTATTGACATTGAATACGTACAAGTGTACACCTTTTCCTCAAGATATTACGACGATGTCTGACGAATTCGATCTGAAGAATCATCTTGTGGTTTAGTCTTAGAAAATACTTGAGATCATAATCCGATTGTACCTAAATACTTACGGTGTAACACGTATAAGAATTACGAAGGGAACATGCCAGTAATTGTTCCACGGTTTCCTATATATTTGTTTTCTGATACTCTAGAGGACTGTAAACGGTCATAAAAGAGTAGTTCCGGATGGTCACTGGAACCCGGTATAAAATTCTTCGTAAAAGGAACTGACCCGTTACGAGGACCGAATCAAACCGTTACTGTAGATTAAGACACCACCGACGCTCTTCGATGAGATAATAAGTTAGTGTTTTATAGACTCTGAGGGTTTCGTTTATACAGGGTTATATATGTTATTAAACGTCATAATAATAAAAGATAAGTCATGAAGTCAAAGAGATTTAGGTCAGAGATTTTGTAAGAAAGGGTTTGTGGAAGTTTGTTTTCGTAAGTTTAGTCCATAGGATTTTGTTTTATTGTTCACTGGGTTCACTCAAAGTAAGGTAATTATAATAATATAATATAAAGGGGTTTATAACTTCGAACAAAGAAGAAAGAAGGGATGTCTCGTGGAAGAACTCAAATACGAAGTTTCCATGTCTTTGAGTGGTGGTCTAAAATAATTGGATAAATGGGTTTCTGGATGCAATAAGTCAGTGGTTGGATGGGAACCAGAGAGTCGAGAACAAGCACGGCGACACATTGAGGGATATTCTGTTGGGAGACATTCTATCTTTACTGTTCAGTGTCTGAGGTTGACCGATAGTAAATATCTAGAGTCTCAAATATATTAATAGGAAAAACCCCAATAGTCAGAAGGACTAGAGTTCAGATAACTTTTAATATACTTGACATACGATCCTTGTCTTTTTATTTACGTGGTTCTCGGATTTTTTTTTTTTGTTACTTTTTCAGTATTACTCATGTCTCCAATAATCAACATTATTATAAACTTTTATGTCCTGTCGGTAAAGAAAAATTAAAGAAGTCACCGTGGAATACCCAGACATTATAAGAACGAGTCTAAATTTAATATACTATAAAAGGATTAATTATTTCCAATAATATCGTACTTGAGGGTAATTTCGTCACCTTAGTAGTTAACGTTGTTAAATTAAAGGAACATCACTTCGATGACACTTGTAAACCTAATAACAGACCCATTTCCTTTAACCGAAAAGGAACATCTACAATATTTTTACAAGACGACACGTATGAGACTACGTCAAACAATTTGGGACGATAGGACCGATAGAAGACTCTTTTGACTTTATTTTTTTCTAGTTGACTCCTTAGTCAGGTGGATGTTTAGAACTAAATGTTTAAATAAACAACGGTAAGATCGTGTGTTAGATTTCCTGTACAAGTGTTTAATATGATCAGAAGGAAAACGGGAGGGGGGGGGGTGTATATTAAGGAAGGGAAACCAAAATACTCGTAACAGAAACAAGGAGATTGTATGGTAAGAGATGACGTTACTTTTCTTTCTTATTTTGAGTCTCTATTGATAGGAGTATATCAGATCATCAATGACAGGTTTTATTCTGGGTGACTGGGTTTAGATACCGAATCCGGTTCAGTTTCACTTTCAATGAGTCAGGACAGGTTGAGAAACACTGGGGTACTTGATATGTCAGGTACCTTAAGAGGACCGGTCTTATGACCTCGCCCATCGGTAAGGGAAGAGGTCGTCTGGAAGGGTTGGGTCCCTGACTTAGGTCCAGAGGGCGTAACGTCCGCCTAAGAGACGGTCGACTCGGTGGTCCCTTCGGGAAGATGTCGGTTTCGGTTTACATATCGTATATGTATCTTATTCCCCTACTTATCGTGTGTAGTTCTTTTACTGAGTAAAATCCTTGTTTTTTAAATCCGTCTCTCAAGTTCTTTAGGTGTAGAGAATGTTAATCCCCTTTTTACCTGAAGAGGACATTTTGACAGTAGAAAGTACTAGGTTTGAATTAGGGTGGGGTCTAGAAGGTGTTTGGGGGTACTTATATGTTGGTACACCGGACGGACATACACGTGAGGAGACCACGTGTACATTTGAGGTGGGCGGACACCTTCTTATCTTACATAATCTTCTCTTATTACGTACGAAGAGGGGAAGACAGAGTCTTGTTTTTGAGATTTCCCATCACCTATCCGAAAGACATAAGATACGTGATTATGGGGGTTCTACGATGACTTATTAACTATTCGAATACTAATCTGACGATAAGAGTCAAGACTTGTGATAAGTATCCGGTTTAAATTAAGTGTAGATTATGACTTAAGACGGAGAAAATAGTAGTAGTTTTATACGTAGTTCCGACAAGAGACAAAGAATCTTAAGGTAGTCAACTCAGAAATGGATTTCAGTATTAGAACCATACACTGGTCGAGTTGGTGTCATGGTTGAACCCTACAGTGACTGTGTTTAATAGTATCGGGTAGTTCTTTTCGATGGCCCTGGTACGGAAATATTCTCTTCGTTCGGAGGTTACATCCGTATAAATCCTTATATTAGTCTTTATTAATATAATTGTGTTCTCCTCCTCTACGATCACTATGAAATATATTTATCTGATGAAAGAATAACGATAAAGATTCTCTTTTTTATTTGACGTTAATTATTTTGAATATTACAATTCTACCTTAAGTAAATCAAATTACGGTAGTATAATAGACTGTTTGTATTTTACTAGTTTACATCGTCTTTAGGACGTTATCTGTTTACGGACGTTAGATAAAGGAAGAGGTTCAAATATTTTCTTCGAATACAAAATGAACCGATTGTCCCACCGCAGTCGACGACTATTCCTTACAAGTATTTTATGAAGGAAGCAACACGATACGGATACCCATTTAGATTTCATTGGGTATACGGGACACCTCTTCCTCCCGAAATTTATTACCTTCTTCCGTCGAAAAATTCCTATAATTTACTTTCGACAAGGTACATCTGTTCTACCGTTTCCGACACTTGGACTTTTCCTTCACACGAAACTTATTGTTGTCTTTTCTTTGTCTTTGTCTGTTCGTCATACCATCTTAGAGCGTGATATTTTAGACAGATTTGATTCTCCGGAAGTTCCCTTGTGTCTAGTCCCTGACCCTGTATCAAGACGACCCATTTTAGACCCGTTTAGTAAAACTCAAAGACTCCAAGTAGAAGACAGAATCTTTTCCTCACCTACCTCAATCCGGTGTAGGACACCAGGGAAGTTCAGGATTTAGAGATACATTTATTTAGTATACACATCCTAGTCACTGGAGTGCACTGACAACCTTCCTATTGACCAAGTCGAAGAATCTCCAATCGAATCGTGTTAGACAGTTTAAAAATTTATATATAAAGGATATTAGGTCGTTGACACGAAGATCTTATAAATTAAGTCGTAACGAACGTTATCGTCTGTCCACTCCCCTTCCCACTATTTAACGTTACGTAAGTATGTTATGTCGGTAATTCTTCTTCCCTTGTTTAGTTTTCAAGACTGGCCTTGAGGTATTGTGTCATTCATTTCTCCTGTCCGAAATCAAGTTATCCTAAGTTGATGTATTTGTATACAATTCACATACATATGTAAATTATTCCGTGAATTTATAGATGACTTACTTAATTCATTTATGTGTATAACCTTTTTTCTTGACATTCCGGTGTGTGGTTGATGATTGTCGTCATTCATTGGAGGGTCCTACCCCACCCTGAATCCCCTGCCTTCCCTTATTTATCCTATCAAATACAAATTTGAGTTACGTGAAGACTTCTCATCGGAAAAAAAAAAAATTAACCTCATGTTGTCGAAATGTAACAACACCATAAAGGAAGAAAATTTTATTCTTAGTTAAATGGAAAATAAATTTATAAAGTTTTTTAAAATTCTTCACCTTGGAAATTTTTGACTACTTTATAGACAAATAGATTTCCTTCGGAGGGGGGATGGGGGTGGAGGTTTGTTTTCCTACTTTTGTGACTATATCTACTAGAGACTGGACGATATGAAAAGACTCTCCATTGAACTCTTCTTTTCTCGTTTGTAACTACCTTGTCTAAAAATCATGTATTCTCTAAAAATTATCGATTTTATTCGGTTTTGTTTTAGGACCTCCCGTCACTGATCCAGAAAGAGCGTAGGGTGTTCCTGTTATAAGTTGTTTGTTTATAGTGTGACCTTACTTTACTTGGTGTGTCCAACCTCTGTGTTTGAACCCTGAGGTTCAGTGAGAGTCCTCGACTAATATTTTTATGTACACGTGTAGAATTTTTAGAGAGAGTTGTCAAATGTTGGTTTACAAAAGTAATTCTGCAAGACGGGGGGAGATTATAAGTTGTCCACAAACCAAAGGTTTAAAGGTGAAGCGATTAGTTCCGATATAAGGCATAGTGTGAAACGTACAACAAAGAGTATAAAAAGTTCATAAAATTTTGAATTTTGTGTTAATAATACGTCGTGGAAAGAACCACAAGAGAAGGATTCGTAGAGCACTAAATACCAAAAAGATAACGTTTGAGATATCTATGAAGTTCTTACATTTGTTCGTAATTGTTGTCATATCAGGACTCTCAATTGTAAGGCCATTTTTTAGAAACGATATAGTGATGACATAAAAAGGTAGGTGTTTTTGCATCTTGTGGTCGACTGCACGAAACATCACGTGTCCAGACGTGAGAGTCTTTTCTCCTTCCTATCCCGACAAGAAAGATGTACGGTCATAATAAATCAAACAACCCTATTCGGGCACAACGAAAAAGATTCCCCTTCCTGACTTCCTTTCGTTCACAAATTCTTACTTTTCAAGTGTTTCCTTTACTAAGTGTGTCGAGTCAAGGTCCATATAAACGAAGAGTCGATTATAAGTTGAGTTGTTCGTTGACCCACAGCGGATCGATGTCCCACTTCTTTCATTGTCCACTACTCGTAATGGGTATTTATGTTTGAACTTCTCGATTGACGAAAAGAGGACACGACATTGTGGACATTGAATTTCGCTAGTGTGTCGTTCGCTAGTGATGGCAAACAAGAGGTTAGAATTGGGAAAGTGTTAATTGTCTTCTACTGTAAGGTTTTTGTTCATTACATATCCAAAATCTTAAGAATTCACAAAGGGTGTCTTTGTTGTAAGGTTGTAGACCACCGGTCAGTGTTTACGTAGAAATAAGGGCTTTCATGAATTCCTAGTCTGGTGATACCTTTGATGGGTATTGTGATATGTTTTTACGACTCAGATTTACACCCTTCTTTTTTTTTCTATGGAGTAAATCGAAGTCCCGCTATCCTCTCTTTTAAAAAGAGGTGAACGGGTACGAACGACCTATTCTGGGTCCTTAATGGGGAGACGGAAGAAGCAACCGAAGTAGACGTATAAAAAGTTGTCCGAGAGGGAGAGAGGTGAGTCGTCCTGTCTTAAAAGTACGTGAGAGGACGGCGGAACCTCGACGTGATCGGTTTTGCCACGGATCAGTGACTTGGGAACTTAAGTACCGGTCAGGTTCAACTCTGTCCGATATTTTACTTGTGACAGAAAGTTTCTGAATACTTTTGTAGAATGAATAAAAAGTGTGACTCTACAACTTTCCTGTTATGAAATCTATATGATCCGAATTATTTTTATAGAGATTTAATTAAACTGGACAAAAAGAAAGGAAGTAGTACTGATAATTTTTCAAAGTTAGTGTTTGTATCGAACGTAAACATCGAGGGTAGTACAAAGAGGACCGTCTTGACGAATATTTAACATAATCTTTTCCCTCATTTTTCATAGGTCAATATGAATAATGACATATTGGGAACTGTGTCACCCAAAGATTCGGAACAAAAAGATTCGGAGGTACAAAAGAAGATATTTTACACCACCATGATTTCATGATATAGAATGTCCTGACGACCATCTTAATTCATTCCATTTTGTTAATGATACCACGGACTGTGTATTATTTACAAGTCATAATTGGTGATAATAGTGAGGTGATATGATAGTAATAATAAGCGATTATGTACTCCCCCCCCCCCTTCCTGTCTATGTTCACCTATTTTTTTACCTTTCTCCCGTGTGTGTGTCTGTCAGGTCTCTCTTAAAGCGCAAAGAGAAGGTTTCTGTGTCGTGGGTATCTCTGGGTGTGATGAGTCGCCGTCGTAGACTCATAAAGGTCATGTGAAAGGAGGTGTACTTACACAGTCTCCTGTATCTTTGTGTGTTAATTTTCCCGTACCGGTAATGACATCGTTAAACTACTTCGAATCGAACCTGTGGCCCTCTGTCTAAACGATTGTTCCATCGTCGGTTCATATGAGGAACCGATGACCATTGGAGTGAGCATTTACTCTTCTTTCCCAATTTCAAGAGACTTCAGGCAAGGTTGATGACTTGTGAGAAGAGAGAGGTTTTACCAACGTCTCGTTTCGGTCGATGTAGTCTCCAGGTCTGGTGGTGTATTTGTGGGTTGAATTCGTGTCTGTGACGGAATGGTGGTGAACAGGTCGGATATCACTTTTGGTCCCTAAACCTTGACAACCGAGAGGACTCTAAAGTAACAGAAGAGAGTATGTTAGTTCGAAAATGATGACCTTTAAGAATATAAGAGGAGTAGACCGATTTAAACGGACGAGAAGCTCCAAGTCCTTGTCTGGAGTGTGGGAAGTCGTTGTCGGAGGTGACTATGACGATCAGAAGCAGTCCACAGAGAGAATGCACGAAACTTTAGTCGAACAAAAGGAGGTAGTGACGGGGTAATTGTCATAGGTCACTAGAACAATCACTAAACAGAATAATCATTCGTTTGAAGGTCTCTCATTATTGCTTAAGTACGTTGTTTGTGACTTAATTACAGAATCAGGAGAAATGTAAGGGTCATCGATTATGTCAAAGATCGTATAAATTCAGGAGTTTTAATTGTTTTTTTCCGGTATATCTATAATTGTAGAGAGAAGGGACTTAAGGTCTGGAGTTGTAGGGTGAAGGATCAAATAGAGAGATGAACCAATGGAGTTTTCATGAAGTTTTAAGTGAAACAGGAGGGATGTGTAGAGACGGTGATTTTTTGGACGGGATGTTACAAGGGGTCGAGACACTTGGGTTAATACCTTTGGTCTTACTGTAGATGAAGTTGGAATGGAGGGTATGGATTAGATAGTCGTTCGGAAAATTAAAGTGGAGGATTTACTCGAGAGTTTGAGTAAATGAAGAACCGTTGAAGTAAGATCAGGTGTGGTGGGGACGGAGAGTGAGTCTGGTAGAAAGATTGGGTAGAGAGACAAAAATGAGGTTTGACAGAGGTATGTCGTTGGTCTGACTTACAGTGTAAGATTTTGACTAATACTTGAGAAAGGGAGTTGGGGAGGTACTGAGAGTAGGGGTGAATTTATGGAAGTCACCGAAGGGTTCGGAGATTTATGTTCTCTTCCTTTTTGTAAATTGATCCGGAACTCCGAATACCTCAAACCGAGGGAAGACTGAGGTGTCAGTAAAGGGATTACAAGGAACCGTGTACTATTCGAGGGAGTCTGGTGTCCCGAAACCGTATATCAGTTAGGACATTAGTCCGTTGGAATATACTCTGTGAGGTCAGTTGACCTCTCCAAGAGGACGACCGAAACTTCTTCAACAGTCTAACACTCTCTCGGGACATCAATTCTGGACTTTCACCGGAGGTCCTCGACTCTCCCTGGGGGTCGTCTGTCGGTCATTCTTTGACTCCTGGAGTCAGTAAGACGATTGTTGGTTTCTCGGACCACCTCCTGGGGTTTAGAGTCTACTCTGGTGTCGGGGACGTCAGGGGAGTTTAAGTCGGACCATTCTGGGTCTCGTCTCTTATATCGATAGGGTACGGACCTGAAGACTGGATGTCTTTAATAGTACTCCCCGACGTCAAAGTTCGAGATTCAAACACCGTGTAGTTGTCTTTTGATTACGTCACCCGTAGTTGGGATAGTCTGAGTTGTGGGTAAAAAATATTATTTTTAAAACGATATAACGGATGACAAGACATTATTTTAAGTATCTAACTCTTGGATGATCAATCAATATTTTTATGTAATCGATATTCCCTCTCTAAAAAATTATTAAATATTATTTTATTATACGTAAAGTTGGTTTAATCTTTTGGTTTGACAGAGATATTTAAAAGTATTACGGAAGACTCCTCTCTCAGGTATTGGTATCGAAGACGAACGGTCCTGTGACATAGATCTTGTGTGACTTTTTTAATCCTATAAATTAGAATTTTACGAATGATGAACGATTAAAACAAAGAAATGTGTAGTACAACATTGCCTACAGAAACTTTTAGTGTCATCGTATTATAACAACAAGATTGGAAAAGGGTTTTACCTGAATTCTTCCAAACTTTCGGAGTTTTAAAGGAAAATAGGGAGGAGGAAGAGTTAATAAATCATGAGTGACCCGTGTACTATGACAATAAACTTTAATTAAAAGTGTGAATTTATCTGAAAATTTCGAAGATTAATTAAAGGGTTGAGAGCAAAAAATCTACACTTGTCTCTTAGTGGTAGTAGATCGTCGAGTAATATGTGTGATATTTTATAAAGTGGGGTCGACACTTCGACCGGTATCATTTATGTAAAACAACGGAATTAGTTCTAAATACTATTGTATTATTACATTAAAAATTTCCGGTGTACGGTTTACGAGAGATTTAATTATTTTTATGAATCATGAATTGGATATTGTGTGAAATTTTAGCAGTGTCAGAGCGTCCATCGAGACTCGGAGACACGGGTCCCGATCATTGTTGACTACCTCTCGGACAGTGGCTCGGGTAAATGAACTAAATAAAATGTCATCGGAAGATTCCGGTGTATGTATTATCCATGTGTGACACACTACCCTTTTATTTAATAAATCAGACCTGTTGGCCTGTCACAATGGTGATTCAATAATTAAGTGACTTCCCCCTTTATACTTATCGGAAAAAAGTATGGGTTATCGTTGTGATAAATCATTGATAAATGTCTAAGGGTCCTTGGATCTTGATCTTTCCTGAATTCCTAGTATTGGTACCAAAAAATGTTTACTCCTTTGACTCTTTTGACAGGTTCGAATGTCGGTAGTCACCGTGTTTGATCCTATTCCATTCCCCTCTATTCCGATACCCAAGATTTAGAGGAGTTGGTCTTTTACCCCTATTGGTGTAGGGACCATCCCACCAATGCTTCTACGTCACTTTATTATATTTTGTGTACTTCCTATGTCATATACGAACTGTGTATTATGGGGTATTGATAGGAAAAGAACGGGACCCGAAGGAGGTGATTAAACGGGATAGTGTAAAAAATAAAAAAAATTGGTTTGTAGTAAATCCTACTACATGTAAACCGCTACTAGAAGACTGTCCAAATGACGACGACGACGATTCAGCGAAGTCAACACAGGTTGAGACGTTGGGGTATCTGCCGTCGGATGGTCCGAGGGGGCAGAGACCCTAAGAGGTCCGTTCTTGTGACCTCACCCAACGGTAAAGGAAGAGGTTACGTACTTTCACTTTTCACTTTCACCACAGTGAGTCGGCACAGACTGAGAATCACTGGGGTACCTGACATCGGGTGGTCCGAGGAGGTAGGTACCCTAAAAGGTCCGTTCTCATGACCTCACCCCACGGTGACGGAAGAGGTTCCATATGACGTAACTATATGTTTAATCTTGTTTGATATATAAAGTAAGTCCTTGTCTTCCTGAGTGATCCTCCAACGTCTCCTTCGTCGACTGAGGTTCGGAGTCCTCAATTCGGATATGGGGAGTTGCCAAATTTTATGAAAGTCGAACGACCTGACTCGGGTATAGTCGAATCGTTTCCACCTGTCGTATATCCAGTCAAAAAACTTTAATAAATTAAAAAACCAACACGACCCAGAAGTAACGACGTGTGCCCGAAAGAGATCGACGCCACTCGTCCCCGAGGAGAGACCAGCACCACGTGCCCGACGCGTGACACCACCGAAGAGGGCCCCGCCTCGTGTCCGAGACCCGTGAACCCGAAGTCATCACCACCACGTGTCCAAAATCGACGGGCGTCGTACATCTTAGAGGGGTCTGGTCCCCCAGTTTGGGTACGGATGACGTGACCGTCCACCTAAGGGTAGATGCCGTGGTGGTCCCTTTAGAATACAGTCAAAAAGTTATGACATGAAATGTGTTTCAAAAATTAAGGAAAAGGTCATAAATGAGTTGAAAAGTATTCTAATAGAAATGGGCGCCAGTGGAGAAGGATTGGTCGTTAAGTGAGGACTTAGGTGAGTAATAGTCGGGTAACGAGGTGACTTTGGCAAGAATAGTTTCGGTAATTATTGGAGAATTAACCTTATCTAAGGTCGATACAATCTTTATTTCGATTATTCTACGTTTTTAAAAAATTTATAGGTTGTCACCCGTCCCCTGTGACAGGACCGGACCCCGTGTTACCACGGTCGAGTCAAGACCTACTATGTCTACCCAGTGGAACGATGGATATTGAAACGGGTACCCCGGACCCGGAGGGGTTCGTCGTCGGGGGTACGAAGTGTATCCCGTTAAGTATTCGACTTTCCGGTCCTTCCCGAAGACTTTCAGTTTACCGATGACCTCCCTGAAGGAACCACCAGGTCACCGATTCCGAGGTGTGAGGGTTACGTCCCCCGGACCCAAGTTGGGGACGAGTCCCTTAATCTAAGGTGTACGGTGTTGATTCTACGTCGTGTCAGTTTATCTATTTAATTGAATTTTTTTTTTTCTTTAAGTCCCCTTTTTCTTTTTAGTGGTTGCTTTGAATTAAATATTTTGGAACGAAGTGTAAAGTTTTTTATGATGGAAAAGAGGTTTCGTAGGAAGGTCTTTTATACCACTTATGTGTTCAGTCTTTGTGATGTCGTGCACGATGTTGTTTCCATTAGTTAAAGTCGACTCTTTTGCTGAAGTATACTGTCTAGGTACCAACAAAGTTTTGTACAGATGTTTGAAAAATGTAGGAGGGGTTTTGCCACCTCGGATTTTCCGAAAGGAACTTACACCCAACCTGAGTCACTGGGTGAATGTTGTTTCTCTTACAACACCGTGACACAGCAGTTCTATCCCATATATTCCGTACACCAAAGGAGAATATAGTGAATGAGACCCATTTCGGTCGACTGTACGACGCTCCTATTAGTTCGTCGGGATGTTTCTGGACTCCGACGTCGGTAGTACCTCCGTCTAGGAAGTCGGGGAAAGTTCAGAAATCTACTGGACAGTGTCTTACAGATGTTAACTCAGTCTTAGGTGGGTCGATTTAAAGAGTGGGTATCCATGACAATCTATTCTTTATAAACAGTAAAATTCGACGATTTAAATCTGCATTAAACAATGTACAGTACAAGTCAGTGAAGTCAGGACAGGTTGACACGTTAGGGTCCGAGGAGAGAGGTACCTTAAAAAGTCCGTGCTTATGAACCCTAAAAAGTCCGTGTTTATGACCGTACATAACGGTAAAGGAGGAGGAGCCCCGGAAGGTCTGGGTCCCTAGTTTGGACGTAGAGGACATGACGCCCGTCTAAGAAATGTCGACTCGGTGGTCTTTTCGGGGTTAAACAGTGTTTGTTTATGTCCCAAATTATAAATAGGTAAAAATATTAAAATTGAAATGAATTTTCAAATAATACTTTAATCACCTTTAGTTGATACGAAATGTTTCTATTAATATCAGTGATAAGGGTCCTTACATATTTTAACCTGAGTTTTCCATAGTCTTATTCTTGTAGTTTGGTCTTCATCTTATATATGTGTTCATAGATCGAACATTTATCTAAATTTTTTATTTGTGAACTCACTCACTTTCCTTATTCACCACACCTTTCTTTCTGCTAATCGACTCTTTAAAGTTAAACCCCACTTCGTGGTTCTGTAAAAAGTGATTCACTATTTTTTCCTCAAGACTTAAATGAAATTTACAGTAATCGAACCTTTTCATGTTGAGAAGGAGGTCTTCTGACGTGGATACGTATCTCTTACCCTTTAGACTTACAAATACATTTTATTGGACAGTCAGTTGGTTTTTGAAAACCCAGTATATATCGTCCAGAAGTGTCCTTTTAGGCGTACCCCCGGAAATTAACAGATGGAGTAAAAGAAGAGGTAAAGATTGTTATAATAGTTTAACAAAGTTAGTAAGTCCGTCAATAATTTTCAGAATGAAGAGTTTGTTGAAGGGGGTTTAGTCGTCTGTGTTCTAACCTAAAGAAGTAGATCTATAAAGGGACGATCCCAGGGTGCGACTGCCGTGACTTCTCACGCCGACACCTCTGGTTCGTACCCCGACGTGTGGACAGGGTGGAGTGACCATTGTTTGTGTCCGTTTGACAAGAGGGGTAAGACTTTGAGTCGACGGATTAATTATTTTCTCCTATTATAGGTTAATACTCATCTTTTCCGGATCGTATTACGTTGGTGAACTATTTGTCACCGACTGGCAAAAACGAATATACGTGATATAAAGGTTACCTCTTCCGTTACCGTGGGGTGAGGTCATGAGAACGGACCTTTTAGGGTGCCTACCTCCTCGGACCACCGATGTGACCCCAGCATTTCTCAGCCTGTGCTGACTCGCTGAAGTGAAAGTGAAAAGAGAAAGTACGTGACCTCTTCCTTTACCGTTGGGTGAGGTCACAAGAACGGACCTCTTAGGGTCCCTACCCCCTCGGACCACCCGACGGCAGATGCCCCAGTGTGTCTCAGTCTACGCTGACTTCACTGAATCGTCGTCGTCGTCTTCGTTGATATAAAGGTTTGGTTCTTTTGTTCCTGTGTCTGACGGTCTTATAAAACACACAGTGTATTTCTGGGTTTTCCATCGGGTCCTCTAATTATTCCTAAATACTATGTGATATTAAAGACCTTATAATATTTTCGAATGTTCGACTTTAGCTTTGACTTGTGAGCCCACAAGTTTATAATCTCTTGGATCTGACACTAGTTATAAATATATTGTATAGTATAAGATAAAACAACAAGTCATCGAATCAGTACAAACTGAGAAGGGTTGGGGTACCTGACATCGGATAGTCCGAGGAGGTAGGTACCCTAAAAGGTCCGTTCTTATGACCTCACCTAATGGCAAAGGAGGAGGTCCTCTAGCAGGGCTGGGTCCCTAACTTGGGTCCAGAGGGTGTAACATCCGTCTGTGAAATGGTAGACTCGGTGGTCCCTCCATGTCCCTCGAACGAATTTAGGTGCAGGTAGCTCAGCTACTATGGTAGGTCGGGAGTAGGAGACAACAGGGGAAGAGGAGGACGGAAGTCAGAAAGGTTCGTAGTCTCAGAAAAGGTTACTCAGTCAAGAAGGTAGTCCACCGGTTTCATGACCTTAAAGTCAAAGTTGTAGTCAGGAAGGTTACTTGTCGATGCTGACTAGAGGAAATCCTACCTGACCAACCTAGAGGAACGACAGGTTCCCTGAGAGTTCTCAGAAGAGGTCGTGGTGCCAAGTTTTCGTAGTTGAGAAGTCGTGAGTTGGAAGAAATACCAGGTTGAGAGTGTAGGTATGTGCTGATGACCTTTTTGACTTTTTTGATCTGTCTGGAAACAACCTCTTCATTACAGAGACGAAAAATTATATGACAGATCCAAACAGTAACAAAAAGAAGGTTACTTGCGGAAAATTTAAAGTACCGACGTCTGTTTATTTCAGACAGTCGCAAAGGTGACAAAGGGGTAGATAAGCGGTACTTCACTACCCTGGCTGTTCCGAGGGGGACACCGAGTTAACCATTTCTTAGACGAACGTTAGGCCCTCTGGACTCAAGTTAGGGACCCAACCCTTCTAGGGGACCTCTTTTTTTTCCGATGGGTGAGGTCAAAAGACCGGATCTCTTAACATACCTAACATGTCAGGTACCCCAGAGTTTCTCAACCTGTGTTAACTCGTTGAAAGTGAGTGAATTACCCTGGCTTACGGCGATCAGTAAAAAACTTACGACTCAAAGTTCGGTCGAAAAAGTGAAAGGAGAAAGTGAAAGTAATTCTTAGAGAAATCAAGGAAAAGCGAAAGACGGTAATCGTACCACAGTAGACGTATAGACTCCAATAACTATAAAGAGGGTCGTTAGAACTAAGGTCGAACACGAAGTAGGTCGGACCGTAAAGCGTACTACATGAGACGTATATTCAATTTATTCGTCCCACTGTTGTATGTCGGAACTGCATGAGGAATGGGTTAAAACTTGGTCAGACAACAAGGTACAGACCAAGATTGACAAGGAAGAACTGGACGTATGTCCAGAGAGTCCTCTGTCCATTCCACCAGACCATCAGGGTAGAGATTTTTAAAAAGTGTCAAACAACATTAGGTGTGTCAGTTTCCGAAATCGTATCAGTTACTTCGTTTACAAAAAGACCATAAGAGAACGAAAAAGTTACTAGGATGCCTGTGACCGTTAAACTAGAGACCAAGAAGACGGAAAAGATTCAAATCGAACTTGTAGACCTTAAGAGTCAAGTACTTGGCTCTCTTTATACAAAAAGAGGAGATGGTTTAATATATAATAAACTGACGAAATTTTTTAAAAAGACCTGAAAGGTCCACCGTGTCACCTATTCTTAGACGGACTGTTACGTCCCCTGTGTCCAAGTTAGGGACGAGACCCTTTTAAGGTGTACGGTGTCTCGTTGGTTCGGGCTCGTGGTGTCATGATTCGGTCGTGAGTTCTCGGGCTCTCGGGGTTGATTACTCTGGGACACGGTTTTGGTGAATTCAGACGTACGGGATCTCGGACGTGCGACGTTGATGATTCGGACACACGACATTGCTGGCTTCGGGTACGAGGTGTTGTTCACTCCGGTGGCGTTACTCTTCGGTCGTATGATGTTGTGTCATCATCTCTTTCGGGCGTGTTTCGTTACTTTGGGTCGCGTCGGTTTTTATTTTTATTTATTTTAAAATTTTTAAAGACATATAGAGATATAAGAGAGTACCGAGATCGTATGTATGTATCCCGACTTTTTTAAATAGAAGTTCAGGAGTCACAGATGAGTATAATTATAAACGACAACAAGTCAGTGAGTCAGTACAGGTCGAGAAACGTTAGGGTACCTGACGTCGTACGGTCCGAAGGGACAGGAAGTGATAGAGGAACTCAAACGAGTTTGAGTACAGGTAACTCGACCACTACGGTAGGTTGGTAGAGTAGGAGACAGTCGGGGAAGATGAGAACGGGAGCTGGAAAGGGTCGTAACCCCAGAAAAGGTTACTCAGTCGAGAAACGTAGTCCATCGTTTTCATAACCTCAAAGACGAAGTCGTAGTCAGGAAGGTTGCTTATAAGAATTACAGATGAGTATTGTTATATCAGAATTCTAACATTTTAAGTCCGTAGTCTAGAAGGAAAGTGTTTCCACATATAGTACGGGACTGTTCAGCGAAGTCCGTGCAACCTGAGAAACGCTGGGACACCTGACAGCGGACGGTCCAAGGAGACAGGTACCCTAAGAGGTCCGTACTTATGACCTCACCCAACGGTAAAGGAGGAGGTCCGCAAGAAGGGTTGATTCCCTAGTTTACGTTCAGAGGGTGTAACGTCCGTCTAAGAAATGGCAACTCGGTGGTCTAGGGATTGCCTTCGGTCGCGACCTGTTCGTCTCGTTAGTCGTAGTGAGATCCGCATCGCGAGACGCGTCAGAGACCGTGTATCATATCTGAACTACTTGCCTACAATCATCTCTCCTACTTAAGTCACTCGTTCTCGGTTTACTCCGTACGACTCATCGACTGTCCAGATCGATGTTACATTGAGGACTTTAGAGAAAAATTACACAAATAT
This sequence comes from Capra ibex, assembly GCA_006410555.1. Taxonomy (NCBI): domain Eukaryota; kingdom Metazoa; phylum Chordata; class Mammalia; order Artiodactyla; family Bovidae; genus Capra; species Capra ibex. Next base: position 32,326,319 of record SJYO01000647.1, on the reverse strand, counting down.
AGAAACGTGTTGATAACAGACTAAAGGAATATATCGTCAAAAGTAAGGTTAGGGTTTCTTCCCGTTACAGTTTCTTGCAAGTTTGATGGTATGTTAACATGAGTAAAGTGTACCATCGTTCCATTACGAGTTTTAGGAAGCTCGATCCTAAGTTGTCATACACTTGACTCTTGAAGGTCTGTATATTCGATCTAAATCTTTTGTATCTCCTTGGTCTCTAGTTTAACGGTTGTAGACAACCTAGTATCTTTTTCGTTCGTGTGAGGTCTTTTTGTAGATGAAGACGGAGTAACTGATACAATTTCGGAAACTGACACACCTAGTGTTATTTGAGATCTTTTAATAATTTCTCTACCTTTATGGTCTGGTAGAATAGACGAAGGACTCTTTGGACATACGTCTAGTTCTTGGTTGTCAATCTTGGTGCGTACCTTGTTGCCTGACCAAGTTTTAATCCTTTCATCATATCGTTCCGACATATAACAGTGGGACGCATAAATTGAAGACACGTCTCATGTGGTCCGTTTTACGACCCGACCTACTTAGTGTTCAACCTTAGTTCTGACAGTCCTCTTTATAGTTGTTGAAGTCTGTACGTCTAAACAACAACAAGTCAGTGAGTCAGTACAGACTGAGAAACACTGGGGTACCTGACGTTGTGCGGTCCGAAGGGACAGGAAGTGATGGAGGGTCTCAAACGGGTTTAAGTACAGGTAACTCAGTCACTACGGTAGGTCGGTAGAGTAGTTCTCCGAGAAATCAAGAAGAAGTGAAAGATGGTAATCCCACCATAGTAGACGTATAGAATCTTACGTCTACTCTTATGGTCTGGTGGAATGGACGGAGGACTCTTTGGACATACGTCCAGTTCGTTGTCAATCTTGGTCTGTACCCTGTTACTTGACCAAGTTTTAACCCCTTCCTCATGTAGTTCCGACATATAACAGTGGGACGAATAGATTGAATATACGTCTTATGTAGTAATCTTTGTAGTCCGACCTACTTCGTGTTCGACCTTAGTTCTAACGACCCTCTTTATAGTTATTGGAGTCTATACATCTACTGTGGTACGATTACCGTCTTTCACTTCTCCTTGATTTCTCGGAGAACTACTTTCGCTTTCTCTTCTTACTTTTTCGACCGAATATGAGTTATAATTTTTTTACTTCTAGTACCGTAGGCCAGGGTAGTGAAGTACCGTTTATCTACCCCTTTGTCACCTTTGTCACTGTCTGAAATAAAAGAACCCGATTTTTAGTGATACTTACCACTGACGTCGTTACTTTAATGTTCTGTGAACGCGGAACCTTCCTTTCGTTATTGTTTGGATCTGTTGTATCAGTTTTCGTCTCTGTAGTAAAACGGTTGTTTCAAGGTATATCGGTTTCGATATAAAAAAGGTCATCAGTACATACCTACACTCTCAACCTGGTATTTCTTCCGACTCGTGACTTCTTAACCACGAAAGCTTGACACCACAACCTCCTCTGAGAACTCTCAGGGAACCTGTCGTTCCTCTAGTTTGGTCAGTTAGTTACCTTTAGATGGGACTTATAACCTTCATGACGACGATTTCGAGGTTATGAAACCGGTGGAGTACGTTTCTTGGCTCAGTGATCTCTTCTGGTACTACGACCTTTTCTAACGTCCGTCTTCCTCTTCCCCTGTTGTCTCCTACTCTACCGATCTACGGTAGTGGTTGAGTTACCTGTACTCAAACTCGTTTGAGGCCCTCTACCTCTTCCTGTCCCTCCCGACCGTATCATATCGAGCACCCCAACGTTTCTCAACCTGTGTTCACTCGTTGACTTGCCGTTGTCGTTTTGTCTTCTTGAGGGAGTATTGAAGGATAGTATCTACATCCTGATTGTAGATACTATAATCGTGATTGTAAACACGATATACTCATGTGTTCTGTACATTCTGGGTTTCATGTAGTCGTTTCTTTCTTCAGGAATACAAGGACATGGGGAGGTAGGTGTAAAGACACTAAAATAGAGTAAGACAAAGAAACTCAAAACGGGTAGGAGAACATTTGTAGGGTCCATGTGTTTCATATAATAAAAGAATCAGATATTTGGAAGTTTCATGGATTATTTTCTATGTCTAACATTAGAACCGTATAAAAATTCTGTCTTACAAGTCTGAAAAATTTTATTTTAAAAATCAAACATGACCCCATATTCGACTAATTGTTACAACAGTGTCAAAGTCCACTTGTCACTACCCTCGAGTCGGCATGTATAGAACATAGGTAAGAGGGGGTTTGAAGGGAGGGGGGGTCCTACGGGGTATTGTAACTCGTCTCAGAACCGTGAACAATGACTGTTAATAAAAGATTGACCCGAGAGACTGTAAATCTTCTCCCGTCCCCGTAGATTAAGTCTCAGTTTTCGTGGATCAATACGGAGTAGATAGACTTTCTTTAAAAGACGTCAATAACACAAATACACAGAGATATTTTAATCTTTGTCATAGAAGAGTCACTTTGACGTCTCTATTTTCTCCTACTTCCTTACAATCATGAACGTTAGTGGGTGTTCCTGTAACAATTCTACAAAGTTTCCAAGCAAGTTTGTTACAATACACGGTTCGTAATATGGTTTGAGACCTACTTTTGTCTTTATTCTTACTCAACTTCAAGTACCTTGACCTTTCGTCTTACCACCAAGAGGTCCGAGAATGAAGGAATAAAACGAGATTTGAAAGAGACTTAGGAGGTAGTTGGAGTTAGATAAGCAATCGGAGATACGACCGGGGAGAAGGAAGTGGTTAGGAGATTTAGTCACCAAGAGCCCTTATTGTTGTAATCGTAGTGTACCCTTGAATAAGTTTTGCGTTTAAGTTCTCGGGGACGGTCTGAATGACTTAGTCTTTGACACCTCCACCCTGTGGTTCTTTAGACACAGAATGGTTTCGGAGGTCCATAAAGACTACTTACGAGTTCAAACTCTTTGGTAGGTTTTCAAGGTGAGGTACAAGAAAGGTCAAGAGTAAGAGTTGAAAAGACCCATCCTAATAGAAGAAGGTGATAGAGACGTCGACATTGATAATGTTGTTGATTGTCGTTGTCGACAGTAAATAATTCGTAAATAGCAGGTTCGTGACAGGACAACACATGTATGATAGAATTAACGGTTTTGTTAAGTTCATAATAATTGGGGTGAAAAGTCCCCCCTTTTTTTTTTGTGTCCAAATCTCTACGATTCATTCAACAGATTCCAATGAATTAGATTAGTTGTCTCCGTATTCTTAAACTGAAACCCAAAAGGATTGAGGTTTCTGATATAATTCAGGATCTTACGATGTGCCATCGGAACCTCCGACAGTCAATATACTGTTAATGAAGATTTCAGACTATTTGAGACCTCATCTTGAAGGTCAATCGATTACCTGGAGAGATTTGAGGTGTGTCTCCGGAATTTTAATTGTACGGTAGTAAAGAAGGGAGGTAACATTTAGACAAGGAGGAGGACACAAAAGATTAGATTACAGGAGTATTAGTAGTCACGGTGAAGACTGGAGAGTCAGAGAGAGTGGAGATCGACAGGTATTGTAAGTGTCTAAAATTGTAGATTTTATAGAAATGTTCGACAGGTAAGGGTGACAAGGAGAAGTTCTATACCCGTGGAGACTGGATGTAGGATTAACCAAAGGGACGGAGAGGTGAGATTTCGTTGAGACGTGTACTTGACGGTGAAGTGAAAGACTAGACTAATAAGATGGAAGGTGGTAAGAGAATAGTGGTTGTGTCCTAATCACGACCGTCCGGATCCGAAAAATCTTATTTTCTGAAGGAGTACTAAACCGAGGTTGGTATGGAAAGGACAGAGTAGTGAAGACAGTATGTTCTTCGGATGTTTTCTCTTGAGTTTCAAAATGGTGAATTAAAATTAGAAACCGTTAAGACGAATATGAGAGGGGAGACGTACCTTACTAACAAAAAGGAAAAGGTACACCGTTTTATGATTAATTGGAAGTCCCGATTCAAGGTAGTAAAAATTTCAAAAGGGACTGAGATAGTTAAATAAAGGGGTCGGTTTCATTAGATAAGGAAGTCGTAAAATAAATAAGGTTTTTGTCACTCGAGAAGAACACTGTACAGTACCGATCACAACCAGAGGAGACTATTGTGAACTATAAAGTCCATATGACACAAAGGAAGTGACAGGGACGTGGGTTGTGTCACGGGTCGGTATCGGTAATGGGCTATTTATAAACGACTCAACAATTTATTACGTTGTAAACCACAACGTTGTAATGTGTCCAATCGTTAAGTTCAAGTCCAAATACGTTGTGAGTTTTCTTTCGAGTGTAATGTTGTTTTCTATTTCTCACTTCCAAGTTATAAATCGTCGTCGTAGACGTTAAAAGAGTTTTAGAAAAACAGTTATAAAAACTCATAGGAAGTTTATCTGAGGAAAGGGTCGATTGTACTAAACATATAAAATGTCCTAGTCGTCCTTGATGTTTGTAGTGTCTGGCGATATTCTCTATTAGGGTTCCTTTTGACACAGTGACTCTCATCGACCTATTAACGAAACCCATGTAGTAAAGTCATGTAAAGGTTATCTTGCCGGGGTCGTTGTAGTCCGTCTAAAATCTTTACTCCCGTACGTGACGACTGATTTATGTATTCTATTCGCGTGTCATCACTCCGTGAATAGTTTAATCATGACTTTAGTCTCCATATGCCACGAAACCCAAGTTGATATTATAGGAAAGTAAAATTCATTCCTATTGTGAATAAGAACAGATTCTGAGATGAGACTCATTGTGTCGAGGGTAGGGAGGGTCCTTCGTCCGAGACAAACAGTCACCCTACGACTATTCGGACGGACTCAGAATTGTGAAAGGGAGGGCTTGGACGATTTGGAAGAGAGAGGTTAATAGGGGATAGTACCCTGTATATTCAGCGACGTTATATAAGGGGGCCACTGGTTTAAGTGTGATAAAAGAGTTTGTATACTGAATAGAGATTTTCTTTCAAAGGTGAAAAAGGTTTCTACTCTAGTTAGAAAAGATTCAAACATGACATGAATTTCATATCGTGGAGTGTCTCGTGGACAAATGTCTGACGGAGTAGACCAAAGTATTAATAAAATATATTATACGAAAGAGAAGGGTCGATATGACAAAAGTGAGAATTCCCTTTTTTGGTCCAGAAAGTTACAGTAAACATTAGGGTGTTAGGAGGAGGGTGTATATCGTATTATGACCCGTGTCCGTCGTATACATAATTGGTGAAATTCCTGACTCGATTTGCGAACGATTCGTGACTGTGTGTTGAATAGGTGTCGCAGTGCATATTATTTATAGATGACACAGATGAGACACCGTTCGTGAACACGTCTACGACCTCTGTACCGGGACTTCCTTTGTTTACACTAGGACAGGATGTTCGATGATAACAGGTCTCGTGTTTTTTATAACTTCAGAGTCATGAACTTCTCGATGTCTCGTTCCAATAGTGACCGAGGTTCTATATTCTGGAAGTTCACTGTTTGTAATGTCTAGGAGACAACACTTTGACTTAGTGTGTGAAAAGCTTGACTTACTCTTCAATGTTCAATAACAGAAGTTAAAAGAACGTGTTTAGTACTAATTTAAAGTCATGTCGGATAGAAAGGTGGCAAAGATCCGTGACGGAAGTAGTTGCTAGTCTTTTCTGACTGAAGGAGGAATGGAGGTTATGAAAGAGGACTCGTACCAGTGATCCGCTCCCTCAGGTTCCGTGATTCTTTCGTGACCCGACTACTATTCGCCGTGGGTTAGTCCGAATAGGCTGGTAGTTGTAAAGGTCCGGTGTGCGACTTGTCTTAGACACAAAAGACGGATCATTTATGGTTCGGACATGAAGAAAATTTCTTTTATTTTCCGTCGCGGAGGTGTCAATGAACCGGGATTATTACTGTCTTCATGTTGTGCCAAATCCCTTTATTTTGTCGACTAAATAAACCTCCTTCTTGATTCCTACAGATAGGTGGGGAACCGGAGTTTTAGACATCGTTGTCGCACTGTTTTACGATTCGCGGCTGTTTCGAAAGTCGCACGTAGTTTGTGCACGTGTGTTGAGGACTTCAACCTTTGTGGTCCGTTGTTCAACGGGCGGGGGAGAGGTGTCACTGTCTAGAGGACGGGGGCCAGCACCCACACAGACTGCGCCGTCCGCCCGTGACTAAGTGTTGAGAGAGGTATTGTTGGCCGAGGAGGAGCCTCGGCCCGGTCCCGTCCCCGCAACTCCCCGGGGTCGTCCCGGGTTGAATAGGCTTGTGGTTGGTGACGCAAGGGCCAAGGAGGAGCGGAAGTCAGAGCGCGTCGGAGCAGAGTCTGTCCTACGCTCCGACGAGTCCCTCGGTCTGAAGAGCCCGAAGTCTAAGGAGCCGGGCCCTCGGACCGTCACGGCGGGACTCCGGGGGGTCTTCGGGGTCTGAGAAGGTCTTGATTTCGGAGGCGGCCGGCGTCCGACGGCCAAAGGCCTCGCGGGCGCGGGTCCTTGACTGGGAGCCGTCGGGGGCAGCCGCGAGGAAGGGGCGCGGGGCCTCATCCGCCGACTCCTCGCGCCTCCCCGCGCGCAGGGGCGCGGGGCCCGGGCGCGTCGTCCACGCCGGCCCGGGGTGGAGGGGGCGCTCCGGCGCCGATGAGTGGGGGTGCTACAAGGAGACGCTGGAGTGCCGGGTGTGCCTGTGGAGAAGGCGGGCGAGGCGTGGGAGGAGCATCGGCGGCGGGGGAACCGGCGACGGCAGCGGCGGCAGGAGCGGCGGCGGCGGCGGCGGCGCCGCGCGCAGGCGAGAGTGCGTGTCGCGGCACCGGCGCGTGCGCGGAGACGCGCGAACGCAGTGCATCGTTGGCTAGCCGTCGACCGGCCGGCCAATGTGACCAAGTCCCGGCCCTCCAGCGCAGGGCGCCGAAAACGCCAAAAGGGCGTCGGCGGGCTGTGCGACGGAAGGCCTAGTTTCCCGAGGTCCCACACCGACGGGACGGCCGTGGACCGAGGGCCACGCAATGCAGTGAAGTGCAGTGACATACCGCAGTGGCTAGCGCAGTGATGTTTGCCCCACCAGGGGCAGCACTAGCGGGCCCGCGGACATCCCATCTGCCGTCCCAGAGGTCTGACGACAGTGCAGACCTCACCTAGGGTAGCCGATGAAAACGCTGCATGTCCTTCCGAAAAGGTCCTTGGCCCTGGAAACCCCGACTCACGTCCAATTACACTTTCTTACGGATCACTGTGAGGGAATTGAGGCGTCGTTGCACGCTACCTGGCCCGGAACTTAAGGAGGCTGAGAACAAAGAAGCAAAATATTCACTCCTATTGTTATGAACAGAATGGATGCAACATCTTAACACGCCGATTTTGTTTTATTACGTACGTTTTCACGCAAAATTTCATATTTCGAGTGATCTGAAGTTTCATAGAAATAATATTCCTGCCGTCAGTTCGTTCTCGTCAATTCTCGTATCTGACACCTCAGTCCCTTTGGATCATAGTCCAGAATAGCCCTTACAACCTGCCAGTCACGACGAACTGGGAACCCGAATGACCTCCAGGCCCCACACCCCGAAACCTCTCTCACTGATCTTTCCTGTATTAAGGTCGGTTTCCTTCGAAGGACTCATTTCCATACCTACACTTTCATCTGACCTCCGTCCCTCTAGTCAATACTCCGGTGACGACATTGGGTCTATTCACTAGTCTCGGAATTGGTTTCAAAACCGTCTCCTTTACATTTCCTTCCCTGTCTACACTCGTGACAATTCCACCATCGTAACTGTCGTGACTGGCACCCTATTTACTCATCCGGTTCAAAGATCTTACAGACCCCATCCACCACCTTTGTAAATTGTTCTTCACTTCTTTTTACTTAGACCCAGTAGGTGGTCAAACATTAGGCCCTTTAGTATATTACGACTACTGTGGCGGTCATCCTTCTAGCCTAAACACCCCATACTACTACATAAGACACCCTAAGAGGTCCTCGGATCGTCCGATACCACATAACCCAGTGTTTCTCAGGCTGTGCTGACTTCACTGAATCGTACGTCCGTACGGTGTTACTATATAAATTTTTTACCCGTACAAACAACCCCTTTGTAAGATGTGAGTATAATGTATAAAATAATTGTCTACAGTGACGTGGACGGAATCGAGTGAGGAGTGACCTCGTCACCGAAGGACTAACCACTTAAGGTTTCCTCTTTGACCTATACACATCGGGTAGGTAAAAAGGGGGGGAGAAATTCCTTTAGAAGGTAGTCCCTTGATAGAAACACATGAAGAGGCTAAGTAGTCCTTACTTCGGAGCCCCACCCCAACTCCCACGAACCAGGTCTCGACGTCTCAATTAAGTTCTCAAAGCGTAATCCTTCGAGAGACAGGTGTCCATTATAAGTTAAGGTCAAAAAAGTCAACATCATATGTCTTAATGTCCAGGACTTTCTAAAAGTACGGGAATAGAGGTCTTGGACACTTACAATGGAATGCACGGTTTTCCCTGAAACTTCCCAAAACAAACAAATCAACGAAAAAAAACAAAACGATAAAACCAAACCCAAAAACAAACAAACAAAACCGACGTGGTGCGTAGTGAGTCCTAAATCAAGGTCCCTAATTTGGACGAGGGGGACGTGACCCTCGTACTTCAGAATTGGAGACCTGGTGGGTCCCTTCAGGACGTCTGCCCAATATAATTCCTAGACACTACCTCTCTAATAGAACCTAATAGGCCGACCCGACCTCCGTCCTCCCAGTCTCAGTCTCTCACTCTCTACTCCTACCTTCGTCTCCAGTCTCTCTTTCTCCTATTCTTAGACGTGACGGTCGAAACTTCTACCTCGGTTCCTTACGTCCGCCGGAGACCTTCGACCTTCTCCGTTCCTTTCTAAGAAGGGGTCTCGGGATCTCTCTTGTGTCGGGAGGGTCGATACAACAAAATTCGGTGGTTGAGACATCATTCAACAATTTTGTCGTTATCCTTTACTTATGTAAGGTATTATTTCTACTATCAGCCAGGGGACGATGTAAGAGAAAGTAAATTTCTTACGTTAGCTAATCCAAGAAAGTCTCTACTGACGTTACACTGACACTGAATTACCTCCCTTGGAAGTGAAGGTCTCCCTTTATTTTTAGGTTAGTTGTCAACTTAATGTGTCTAAACACTCACTCCTCTGTTCAACTCAATTTTATTTAAATCTCCTACAATTAAATATTAAACCAGTAAATTCAGGTCTCCAACCTACTCTAGTTAGTTTTGTGTCTTCTTTGCTATTTCTCCTGGTTCCTATCTAGGGGTCCTTCGTGATTCCGACACCGTCTACTTACCTTCACGTGTTTCAGACTCCTTCTTACCGGTCTCTCTATTTTCTTGATCCACTCACATCACGGAGACTTCGAGTCCACCCTTTCTTAACGTTCTACCAAAGTCGTCTCAGTCTCTGGTGTTTGTCCCGTTCGTACACTTCCCACCTTTCGTGACTGACCCAATCGTTGTGTTCTCACTAACCACTCGTTGTCGACGTCGACTCACTCCATCATCTCTATATACGATTTAACAACCCCAGACTTTCCGTCCAGTCATATCACCCAACGGTAGACCTGATCAACTACCCTCAAACTCTAAGGTCAGAACCAAGACCGGCAATTGATCGATACATTGGAAACCGTTTAGTGAATTGATAAGGTGTGAAACCAAAGGGTATATGGTTTCCTCTACAGACACTAGAAGTGTATCTAAGGGTCTCTCAGGGGAATTGAAATATAATCTGAATAAACGAATATTGTCGTGTGAAGTTTAGAAGTAAAGTGGTGTGTCATTCTTAGTCATACAATACAAAGTCGAATACTGGTCTTTGATACCTATACCTATACTATGTCAATGAGTTCTTTGTGTCAAAACCTTCCTTCTATTTGTATTTTCATCCATTGATTAACGGTATCAAGAAAAAATTTGTTTAGTTCCATATTTAACTTACTTGACACTGAGATTGTGTCATAGTCACTCAAGTCAAGTCAAGTCAACGAGTCAGCACAGACTGAGAAACGTTGGGGTACTCAGCGTCGTACGGTCCGGAAGGACAGGTAGTGGTTGAGGACCTCAAGTAGGTTTGAGTACACGTAGCTCAGTCACTACGGTAGGTCGGTAGAGTAGGAGACAGTAGGGGAAGAGGAGGACGGGGGTTAGGGAGGGTCGTAGTGTCAGAAAAGGTCACTCAGTTGAGAAACGTAGTCCACCGGTTTCATAAGCTCAAACTCGAAATCGTAGTCAGGAAGGTTTCTTGTGGGTCCCGACTAGAGGAAATCTTACCTGACCAACCTAGAGAAACGTCAGGTTCCCTGAGAGTTCCCAGAAGAGGTTGTGGTGTCAAGTTTTCGTAGTTAAGAAGTAGCGAGTCGGAAGAAGTGTCAGGTTGAGAGTGTAGGTATGTACTGGTGACCTTTTTGGTATCGGAACTGATCTGTCTGGAAACAACCGTTTCATTACAGAGACGAAAACTTATACGATAGATCCAACCAGTATTGAAAAGAAGGTTCCTCATTCACAGAAAATTAAAGTACCGACGGTAGTGGTAGACGTCACTAAAACCTCGAGTTTTTTTATTTCAGACTGTGACAAAGGTGACAAAGGGGTAGATAAACGGTACTTCATTACCCTGGCCTACGGTACTAGAAGCAAAAGACTTACAACTCGAAATTCGGTTGAAAAAGTGAGAGGAGAAAGTGAAAGTAGTTCTTCGAAAAATCAAGGAGAAGTGAAAGACGGTATTCCCACCACAGTAGACGTATAGACTCCAATAACTATAAAGAGGACCGTTAGAACTAAGGTCGAACACGAAGAAGGTCAGGTCTCAAAGAGTACTACATGAGACGTATATTCAATTTATTCGTCCCACTGTTATATGTCGGAACTGCGTGAGGAAAAGGATAAACCTTGGTCAGACAACAAGGTGCAGGTCAAGATTGACAACGAAGGACTGGACGTATATCCAAAGAGTTCTCGGTCCAGTCCATCAGACGATAAGGGTAGAGAAAGTCTTAAAAGGTGTCAAATAACACTAGACGTGTCAGTCTTCGAAACCGTATCAGTTATTTCGTCTTTATCTACAAACAGGACCTTGACAGAACTAAAAAGGTACTAGGTCGCCTACAACCGTTAAACAAGGAGACGGAAAAGATTTTGGTCGAACTTGTAGACCTTCAAGTGTCAATCGTGTAACGATTTCGGACCGAACCTCTTAAAACTTGTAATGAAATGATTGCACACTCTACTCACGTTAACACGCCATCAAACTCGTAAGAAACCGTAACGGAAAGAAACCCTAACCTTACTTTTGACTGGAAAAGGTCAGGACACCGGTGACGACTCAAAAGGTTTGAACGACCGTATAACTCACGTCGTGAAAGTGTCGTAGTAGAAAGTCCTAAACTTTATCGAGTTGACCTTAAGGTAGTGGAGGTGATCAAAACAAGCATCACTACGAAAGATTCCGGGTGAACTGAAGTGTAAGGTCCTACAGACCGAGATCCACTCACTAGTGTGGTAGCACTAATAGACCCAGCACTGTGTCATATGATGTATGGTATAATCTTAAGACATACTTCACTGTACTCCCTATATTTTTCATTATGTCTACTCCCTCGTTATGAAAAACGGTTTACCTTTAGTTCCACAATGTAAATGGATGAGAGTCCANATCCACTCACTAGTGTGGTAGTACTAATAGACCCAGCACTGTGTCATATGATGTATGGTATAATCTTAAGACATACTTCACTGTACTCCCTATATTTTTCATTATGTCTACTCCCTCGTTATGAAAAACGGTTTACCTTTAGTTCCACAATGTAAATGGATGAGAGTCCACCTGTCACAGGGAGTCTTCACTGTATTGGTCTTGGTATTCCGTAAAGGTACCACTAAATTTTGTTTTTTTTCTTTCTCCTTAACACGATTAGGTGGTGACTAGTAAATTGTAATGAAGATCTATCGAAACAACACTAACCTTACTTATAAATATATGTTAATGAAGACTTGAATTCATATGACAAATTAACCTCTTTGTCTGCACATTTTTAACTTACGTTCTCATTAAATAAATGAAAAGGTGGTCTAAATTCACTTTTATAAATAGACAATATGTACGGTGTGACAAGGTAAACGAGTAGATTAGGAGTATATGATAGAGTAAATTGAGAGTGTTTGAAGTCGAATAACATAGTTTTGACTATAATATAGACAAAATCGTCCATTCCTATGTTTCAAATTCATTGACCCGGTCCCAGAACGATTGTCGTCAATACATTAGCTGGTCCGTAGGACAGAAATCCTTTGGAAGGGAGACCGGTAATAAATCAGATTCACAGGAAAGAGACATAATAATGTAGTACCACAACAAACCAACGATTCAACACAGACTGAGAAACACTGGTGTACCTGACATTGGGTGGTCCGAGGAGACAGGTACCCTAAAGGGTCCGTTCTTATGACCTCACCCAACGGTAAAGGATAAGGTCCCCTAGAAGGGCTGGGTCCCTAGTTTAGGCACAGAGGACGTAACCGTCCGTCCAAGAAGTGGTGACTCGGTGGTCCCTTCGGGTGATAATGTATCATACGTGAGGAAATAAAATCGTAAATGACATTATGACTACTACTGGACCGAAGGACACCCGGTCCGTGTCAAAATCCATCAAGACCTGTAATTTAGTGAATTCAAAGTATTATTGGGAAACTCCGTCCACTATATTAATTAGTGTCACGAAATATTAAGTCCTTTGATTCCGTATCTTTCTAATTCATTAAATGAGTTCCATTGTGTTATCACTACCTCTGTCTACGTTTGGCTCTATCAACCCAAGATCTCAGGTACGAGAATTGGGGGTCTGACGACGGAAGGAAGTATAGTACGTAAGAGACGATTGTAACTCTCCAAGATCTGTATGAAATTTCTTGAGAGATCACGTCATTAATATCCGAATAACACACACTATAACGACACATAGGGAGTAATTTTCTGGTATTCTCTTAAAAAGTGAGAGTGGGTTTACGGTACTTTACTAACTGATGGGAACTCCTTGACTATACAAGAGACTAATATCCACTACACATAATGTATTGACCGACAAAAGAGTAAAGTGAGACTGACGGTTCTTCGAGACTCTTTAAACACCGAGTCGTAATCATTGACCTTCCTGAGAACCGAACGTACAGATGTAAGACAACCAAACTTTTAAAAGTTTTAATTTTCGACCCCCTTTAGATTTAAGAAGACGTAAAAGATCTAATAATTATAATATGTAAACAAAATATTAATCTTTTTCATTTGGAACAAAAATTTTCTTTCCAACGTAGAAACGTACGAAAGAGTCTGAAACTTAGACACCTGTTCTTCATCAAAGTCTAATTGAAGGTACTTAAGTTACATCTTAGGATCAGGGATACTTTGGTCCTGAAGACGCTAGAGCTTTCAGGTCTAGTTATCTTAACCACAAGTCTGTTTAGTCTTTCATAAAGTTCATCGTATTTTGTCCGTTCAACACTGGGAGGAATAAAAATTGTATAGATTTATTGAACTTTGGTGAAAACCTAATAAACTTGTATAAGACGGAACGAAATCTCTATTCTTTCAGTCAGTAGAAGGAATTACGACTGTAAAATAATATTAATTGGAATTACAAGTCGACTAAAACACCAAATCGTAAATAGTCTTTACCTACTTCTAGTGAATAAGATTTTGATTTTATCCATAAAACCATGTACAGAACGTTAAATTGACTGAATCTAGGTCATTGAGTTAAGGTCTAAGTAAAGAAATGAATTTCCACACAAAATGTTCCTTAAGAAGGTCCATCTAAATGGCTGGTCAATAACTATGAAACGATTTTCGGTGTGTAAAGTACCCTCATAATAAGTCTAAAAAGATATCGGTCTCACTTGTCGACTATTAAAGAAGAAACTTGTAAAAAGTTAGGTTTAGAAGTAGGAGGTTGTCAAGTCTACGGATTTCTCACCCGTTTGCGAGATGGGGGTCGGCCGTCTAACAACGACTCACCATACACTTGTAGAACCCAACGGTCCAAAAATTAAATAAGTAGAGAATTATAACCATTGATTACACTTGTACCCAATTTTTTTGTTTACTGAACAGACACTCAAACGTCTGGGAGACGAGACAATCTATCTTGAAGTGTTTGAACTTAGGAAGTAAGAAGAATAAAACTTCTTGACCCAAACCAAAATAAAAACACAAAAAATTTCTTTTAAGATCTGACGGAAGTCCACGAGGGAGACAGGTAGGGGTACTTCTTTCCTTACAAGAATAAATCCACTCTTAGAGTTCCCCTACTGAGTGACACGTGTTTTCCGACAGTGGGTGGGTGGTAGACGACTAGTCTAATGATTTGTTATACATAAACGAAAATCAGTCGGACCCATAATCGACCAGGTAGTCTTTTGACGTAGGGACTGGTACAACAGGACTCGAGTATGTGTGTCTTTATAAAGAGTGGGGGAATGGTCCTCACGAAATACCTGAATAGAAAACTTATGACGCCGAAGACGTATGTAATTCCTGAAGATTTTCTTTGGCAAGACGTTTCGAGTGACAACGTAAACGACGTCTCGATAGCACGTGAGTCATAAATACAGGGAATACCTTTTGGGGTGTCCTCTTAAAAGAAAGTCTCGGTTCACAGTCCTTTACGACCAATGGGAACTCATTCACTACACAAAAGGAGTGTCCGTTCATCCATTATATTGATCTATACAAAGAGAAGTGAAAGGGACAGTACTTCGAGGTTCAGGTAAGAATCGAGTCGAAATCACGAACGTATCCTTGACACCGGATGCGTAGACACAAGATTAAATAAGGGACCAGGAATAGAAGATAAATTTAAACCCAAAAGAGAATGAGTCTAAATAGACATTAAAAGACCTAACACACATATTAACGGGACCCGTTGAGTCCACCTAGTATCTTTTCGATCCCGTTACTCGCTATGAATACGAATTATTTCTGATGGAAAATCTACCAACCTACCGTAGTGGTTAACTTACCTGTACTCAAACTCATTCGAGACCCTCAACCACTACCTGTCCCTTGAGACCGTATGACGTCAGGTACCCCAGTGGTTCTCAACCTGTGCTGACTCACTGACTTGACTTGACTTAGGAATGAAGTCCGTTCTCAATTTTGAATACCTGGGTTTAAACAAGGAAAAATACGACTCATTGTAAGGTAACATACATACGTGATGTAGAAATAGGTGAGCGGACAGTTACCTATAGATCCAACGAAGGTACAGGACCGAATATTTGCCACGACGTCACTTGTGTCCCCATGTACACAGAAAAACTTAATCCTTCTTAGATCTCGGACAATATGTCTCCCTTCAGTCTTTATCTTTTTGTTTATAGTATACAATTGTGTATATATACCGTAGATCTTTTACCACGAATATTCGTACAAAAGTCCCGTCCTTATCTCTACGTCTGTATCTCCTGTCTGAACACCCGTGTCGGCCCCCTCCTCTCCCACCCTGATACACATGATGGTGCACATTTTGTCTATTGATCATCCCTCGACGACATGGTGTTTCCCTCGAGTCGGACCGGAGACACTATTGGATCTCCCCACCCTACCCCCGCCCCCCTCCCTCTGATCTCCCTTCCCTACATACATATGAATAACGACTAAGTACAACAACAGACCGTCTTTGGTTATCTGGTAACATTTCGTTAATGGGAGGTTATTTTTTATTTGTTTTTGATACTTGGGAAGGTTCGACTATTCTTATAAAACAAATATTGCACAGATCCCAAAATGTGATTGATTTGTTGGTCTTGTTATGTAATAAAAGTTTCTTCAAAATTATAATGACATTTAGATTTCTTACAGTGAAAATTGAGACGAAAACAAGAAGACTCCCTCCATAATCGTCTATTTCCTTACCGACTGTTAGTATTTACTCTATGAAGTTCAGGGTTTTAGAGGTTTGTGAAAAGAGTATCGGAAAGAGTGATGTCACAAGATCATCCGGTACTACATTTCTTGAGCGACAGGATATAGATTTCGTATAAGAAACAAAATTTGGGAAAAGATAGATCGCATAATCACTAGACTAAACATATGTGACCACATGTATAAACATATGTATGTGAAGTTGACTTCCATGTACCTTTCTAGGATTCGTTCTAAGTAGTAATTATGTATAAAATATATACGATTTAGTTTCCATCTTTCCATTAACTCATGGGGGTACTGATAATCCATAACAAGAGTCTGTGGTTACACAGATACTAAATCATAAAATTAGGACACAAATAGAACTCTTTCCTGTTATTTCGACGAAACATTTATTTCTAAATCTTACAGGTCTTTTGTGAAAACATTAGGACAAAACCGTAAAGAAAAGAATTATATGGTCCTTTGAGTTTTTTATTTACCCTCATCACATCGACATAAAGTCAAAAAAGAAATGACCCAATAAGACACAGTCCGTTTTTCTTCTATGTCTCTGACTTCTATGTCAAGGACGAGAGTTCCCGATTGTCAGGTCTTGACACGACAGATTACGCCATCGAAGATCGATGTACACCGATAAATTCAACTTAATTTTGTAGTCAAGGAGTCAGTATGATCAGTGGGGACTCCTCGACTCACTCCAATCACCAATGATATAACCTGTCATGCACATTTCATGTAAAGATAGTTACTTCTTCCAGGATGACCTATTATGACGAGATCTTCAACACACGGACCTCTTAGGGTCCCTGTCCCCTCGAACCACCCGATGGCAGATACCCCAGTGTGTCTCAACCGGTGCTGACTTCGTTGAATCGTCATCGTCGTCGTCAACACACCCTTGGTACTCCATCTCGTTCCACTAAAGTCGGATTCTTTCCAGTACACACTTCATACGTAATTCTTACGTAATTCTCCCTGAAGGGACCATTAGGTCACCTATTCTTAGCCGGACGGTTGCGTCCCTTGTGACCGAACTAGGGACCAGGTCCTTGATTGTAGGACATATGGTGTCCCGTTGAGTCGGGTCACGCGGTGTTGATAACTCGGGTGTGTGGTGTTGATTACTTCGGGTACACTCGGGGACGAACCGTTGTTCTCTTCGGTGGCGGCACTCTTCGGGTACGCGACGTTAATCTTACGTCGGGGGAGGACGACGTCGATCTCTTTCGGGCGTACGTCGTCGGCTCTGGGGCACGTTGGTTGTTTATCTGTTTTCTTACTGTACCCCCGTGGAACTCAGGACGGTCTAAGGTTAAACTACCCATTACACCCTCAGATAAAAATTGTTTATTGGGTCCACTAAACTATGTCTCCCACATATTTGATGTAACTCTTTTTAGTTACATCCCATTCACCCTTATCGAGTTGTCTCACTAAGACTTGAAGGATGGATTAGTCGTAGACCCACGAACTTTGTTAAATTTAAACTCAATCTCGCTGTGCTCACAACCCTGATGTAAACATGGAACTCAATACCTCGTAAAAGATGGGTAATACACAGACTTCTGAATATAATAAAATTTACGGAGATTAAACAGTACATATAAAATTTATGGATTTTTCCATACATTATCAAAGTCAGTTCTATCCGATAGGATACGTTGTCGTTTCTTATTGGGACTTTATATTCCGAACCTCTTCCGTTACCGTGGGGTGAGGTCATGAGAACGGACCTTTTAGGGTACCTACCTCCTCGGACCACCCTACGTCAGGTACCCCAGCGCTTCTCAAGTCCTGTGCTGACCCGCTGAAGTGAAACTGAAAAGTGAAAGTACGTAACCTCTTCCTTTACCGTTGGGTGAGGTCATAAGAACGGATCTCTTAGGGTTCCTACCCCCTCGGACCACCCGACGGCAGATACCCCAGCGTGTCTCAGCCTGTGCTGACTTCACTGAATCGTCGTCGTCGTCGTCGTCGCCTTCCGAATGTGATCGTTAATTTAAGAAATGGGACTTTCACTGTCAGTGGTGAAGATGACTGTTAAGTACGGTCTTAATCAGTGTCTTGGTTTGGAATGCCTTCAGACCTGTACGTACGATGATACACTGGTTTCGCCTCTTGGTCTGTGAGCACTCGGCGTGATTACTAATGGGGCACTACCTTTTCCTTTGTGCCACTAGTTTGATGCTCGCTCTACTCTGGAGGTCTTTGTGTGTCGTCCCACCGCTTACCGTTTCTGTATTTTCTGATCCTACTTGAAAGCCCCTTTTAAATGAACCAAACCTCTTTCTTCGGTTCCATTTTACTGGTTCTTGTCTTACGACTCAATCACAAAAGACCTGTTTGTAGGAATTAATGAACCTACAAACTAGGACGTCTCTCTTAATTTGTAGGAAGAGAAGAAGGACTTTGTCTAGAGTAGGTTCCGAATTCCAAGAAAGAAATCTCCGACCACATCCCGTAATCCTGTCTCTGTGTTCCAGTGTAGACACATACTACAATGATACGGTCTCTTTCTGATCCTTCGGTCACCGGAACTTCCTTTGCACGGAGAAAGACTTAGGCCCCTCTTCTTACAAGTCAGACCATCGACGGACTTTCCGGGGAACACATGGAGAGTTATTTCCGTCGAGAACCTCTTCGGTGACTAAGGTGACTGTGGTCCTCCACGGACAACACGTCGACGTGATAATCGACTCCGACTCTCTTAGCCACCTATACGTCACTCTGCCTCTCTATTTAGAACATTCGGTGACTCTAAACCCCCTAGTAAACAAAGACGTCGCATTGGAGTGGGTATGATTGACGATCATACATATAAGAAAGTCACAGACACGTCTACTTCGGTAACTCTCGGTAGTCCGTCTGTTACTATTTAAATCTTACTCTCTATTCCCTCTCTATAGACAAGATTTTATGATCTCCTTGAATGTCCACTAAAGAACTAATTCCGTATCTCTCCTTTCATACAATCCAAGAGTCCGAAGAAATCTACACTCACCCGTTCTTGCCCCTCTTAAGAGGGGGTTATAGTACTTTCCCCTCATTTTTAGTGTCAAGTTGTTTTTCTGTTCTTTATAACGATTTTGAGTACTGTGTGCTCAAGTCCTTTTATTAGGTTTCCTTTGTCCTCGTTTCCTTGATTTGTTCGTAACGTATTTTATCCTTTATGCTTAACGGTTTTTTATACTTTTTTTTTTTTTTGTCAGTAGCAGTGAGTATTTTTCCTTTTAAGTTTAGTCTACCCTTCACAATGTTGGAACGACCTTTCATTTGACAACTGAAGATAATTTTAAATTATGAATAGATATCTAGGAGTATCCTCAGATGACAGGAGAGGGGAGTTTTTTTTTGAGGTTGTATATTTTGTGTATGTATGTAAAGGACGTCGTGATAAATGTTACCCTTTGACCTTTGATCTTTCAGATCTTACAAATTTACTTAATATTTTGTAGATATGATACCTGACAACAACAACAAACTAGTGATTCAACATAGGTTGAGAAACACTGGAGTGTCTGACATCGGGTGGTCCGAGGAAACAGGTACCGTAACGGGTTCGTTTTTATGACTTCTCCTAACGGTAAAGGAAGAGGTCCCCTAGAACTGACTTGGATGCAGAGGACGTAACCGTCCGTCTAAGAAATGGTGACTCGTATGATACCTGATAATGAACCAATAACTTTTCTTACCGTAGATATCTATAACTGGAAACTTCTATATTAACTATGTAATTAAAAATATATTAACTAATAATTCTCCCTATTTTTCAATAAGATCTCGTGGTATTCTTATACTACAGTATAAATAGTTTTTATAATTTTTCCTCCTTTAAAAAATTTGAATGTATAATCAAAAGATAACGACGACATTTTTAATGTCGTCGTCTTTCTACCGAATTTTGTCATGTACAAATAAGATAAGAGAATCTGAAGACCTCCGGTCTTCAGGTTTTAGTCACAACGACTCAATTTTAGTTGTATACCCATCTCGGTGTGAGTGAACTTATCAATCTCCTTTTACAAGGAATATAAAAGGTGACGACCACCGTCTGTCGTAAGGAATCGAATGTCAGTGTAGTGTGGTTAGGGGTGTCAGTAAAAGTGTAGTAGAAAAAGTGAAGACATAATTTAAAGGTAGTCAGAGGAAGAATCCTGTGTATACCAACGTAAATCCCGTGTAGGTCTATTAGGTTCTATTGGAGTAGAGTTCTAAGGATTGACTTAGTGGCCATGACACTGGGAAAAGGGTGTATTCCACTGTAAGTGTCCGAGGTCTCTAATCATAGACCTGTACAACTCCCGGTAATAAACCGGATGATGTTGTATAAATATGTCTAAATACTTGAATCTCCGATTCCAACTTCCTATTTATAGTGGTTGAAAAATTGTGTTTAAAGAAAGTTTACCTACACCGACCCCTTCCTTTGCAAAAACGTTATATAAAACAAACTGAACGATTTCTATTATTTCAACTTTTTAAACTTTTTTTTTGTCTTCTCGTTTTAAAAGTCCATTTACGTTTGTTTTTCTTTCGTCTCCATCGTTATAATTAAAAGGATATTACCTTAAGTCTTTCCCCCTCATCCTCTCTCCTCTTCTCCCTCTTCTTCCCCTTCTCCTCCTTGTCTATTGTCGACGACACCTCCTAAAAATCAACTTTGGGACACTCAAACTAGAGTTGTTAAAATTTGTCTTGAAATTTCAACCGAACTTCGAGTTGTAAGTCTTTTGATTCTAGTACCGTAGGCCAGGGTAGTGAAGTACCGTTTATCTACCCCTTTGTCACCGACTGAAATAAAAAGACCCGAGGTTTTAGTCACGTCTACCACTAACGTCGGTACTTTAATTTTCTACGAATGAGGCACCTTCCTTTCAATACTGGTTGAGTCTATCGTATAAGTTTTCGTCTCTGTAATGAAACAGTTGTTTCCAGGTAGATCAGTTCCGATACCAAAAAGGTCACCAGTACATACTACACTCTCAACCTGACACTTCTTTCGACTCACGGCTTCTTAACTACGAAAACTTGACACCGCAACCTCTTCTGACAACTCTCAGAGAACCTGACGTTCCTCTAGGTTGGTCAGGTAGGATTTCCTATAGTCAGGACCCACAAGTAACCTTCCTGACTACAACTTCGACTTTGAGGTTATGAAACCGGTGGACTACACTTCTCGACTGAGTAAACTTTTCTGGACTACGACCCTTTCTAAACTCCNCTCAGAGAACCTGACGTTCCTCTAGGTTGATCAGGTAGGATTTCCTATAGTCAGGACCCACAAGTAACCTTCCTGACTACAACTTCGACTTTGAGGTTATGAAACCGGTGGACTACACTTCTCGACTGAGTAAACTTTTCTGGACTACGACCCTTTCTAAACTCCCGTACTCCTCTTCCCCTGCTGCCTCCTATTCTACCAACCTACCGTAGTGGCTGAGTTACCTGTACCCAAACCCACCTGAGACCCTCAACCACTATCTGTCCCTCCGGACCGCACGACGCCAAGTACCCCAACGTTTCTCAGTCTGTGCTGACTCACTGACTTGACATGACTTATAGGGTGTTGTCTTCTATGACAAGAACAGGTTCCTTATAAGTGTTTTAGTTCGTGTACGAACAAGTGTTTCTTTTAATATCATTTAAAGTTTTTCCTTGTTATGTCAAGTGTAAGTGACCTGTGTTTTAATTGTAGTTTTCTATCGTTTTATTATTGTTACTCTCGGATGTGTCGTTTTTGACACCCCGTACGACGGTTTTGTTAAAACTCCCTTTTGTATTGTAAAATTTTACGTGAAAACTCGAAATTTTTATCAAAGTTATTCGTTTGGTTAGTAAGGTCAATTCAATCTTGTTTCTTGTTCTATTTGATTCTTTAAACCCCTCCTATCTATCTTCACACAGTTGGTCGATAACGGTGTTTTAAGACACATTGTGTGTACTTCTTTCAGAGTCAACGTATGTTATTCCTAAATAAAGATCGAATGCATTAGTCGACGCATTCGTCTAGTGAGACGAAGTCTGACACCTTGTTGACCCTACTGTGAGAGAGACGAGATTGACAGGGCAAGATTCTAGGGGTGACCTTCCAGCTACCAAGAGACCTCGTACAGGAAGAGGACCACTACCGTCGGGTTCCCCGGACAAAATCTCGTGTCGTTCATGCCGTCATCCGTCTACTGGTACCCTAGGTGACCTGGACAGTGAATGACATGGTAGTCTTCTACGACGAGACTCTATCACTACTTTACCAGAAGACTTCCACGTCGACTCCATGGTCGAACCTCTACTATGGGACATTACTACTCTACGGTTGACGGTCCTGTGTACTATATGGGACAGTTAATAGTCATGATCGTGAGATGAGGGTTTTCCATAGTATACCCAAGTCCTTGGTTCCCCCCTTTATGCTCGTCGGGGAGATTCGTAGTAACGAGGGTCAATAAGTGAACCTATTGAGGTCCAAGACGAACAGATCTCCAGGAAGAAGATTTTTCACCCTGTGAAAGTGGTCTCGTGTGTAAGTAAAGAAAATAACACCATTTTATATGCTTTTGTTTCAGAAAGGAAAATTGGTAAGAAATCATATGTCAAGTTACCGAAGTTCACGTAAAGGTGACAATATTTTGGTAATGGTAGTAGGTAGAGGTTTTGAAAAGGAAGAAGGGTTTGAGAGGTAGATAATTTGTTAGTGAGGGGTAAAGGAGACGGACGGTCAGGAACCTTTGGTGGTAAGAAAGTCAGAGACACTTAAACAAGATCCATAGAGTATATTTACCTTAGTGTGACATGAATAGAAAAACGGACTGAATAGAGTCAGGTCACAGAAGTTCCAAGTAGGTACAACATAGTACAAAGTCTTAAAGTAAGGAAAAGTTCAGACTTATTGTAAGGTAACATACGGATATAGTGTAAAATGAATAAGTAGGTAGTCACCTGTAAACCCAACAAAGGTGGAGAACAACAAGTGAACGAGTCAGCACAGGTCGAGGCGTCGGGGTACCTAACTTCGTGACGGTCCGAAGGGACAGGAAGTGACAGAGGATCTCAGACGAGTTTGAGTAGGTGAAAAACCGATGTACTTATTATGACGGTTGTTCGGAACCACATGTTCGTAGTCAAACTCAGACAAAAGTCGAGAAAACCCATATATAGGTTTTCATCTTAACGACTTGTATACCATTAACAAATCAATTAAAGGTGTCGTCGACGTGACAAAATGTAAGGGCGGTCGTTATGGACCCGGCACCGTCACTTTCGGTCTTAGGATTGGTGTTCCGGTGGTCCCTTGAGGGTTTGTAGAAATTTTGACGAAAAATAAATGAGTTACTGTGTATTTTTAGTGGACGTCTCGGACTTTCGAGTCACAAGTAAGGACTAAGACTAAATCACTCTTTTTTTCGAAGATTTAAGAATATCCTATATAATCCCGAAGGGACTATCGAGACAACCATTTCTTAGGCGGATGTTACGCCCTCTGGACCCAAACTAGGGACCCAACCCTTCTAGGTGACCTCTTCCCTTTCCGATGGGTGAGGTCATAGGACCGGACCTCTTAAGGTACCTAACATATCAGGTACCCCAGCGTTTCGCAGTCTGTGTTGACTCGTTCAAAGTGGAAGTATAATTAGGTATTACAATTGTAAATATCTTACATTTATATTGATCACTGGATAATCCTATTTGACGTACATGTTCACTTCAATGAACATTATTTTCATAATTGGGTTTTACATTTGTAAGTCCGAAAGGGATTTTGTAAACAATAAAAGACAAAAACAAAAATTAAAATGTATGAAGGGACCACCGAGTCGTCATTTCTTAAGTGGACGGTTACGTCCTCTGAGTCCAAGTTAGGGACCCATCCCTTCTAGGGAACCTCTTTTTTTGCCGGTGAGTGAGGCCTTGACAAAGGTACCTGTCTCCCCGGGCCGCCCGATGTCAGGTACCCTAGCTTTCTCAGTCTGTGTTGAATCGGTCATTTGTTGTCGGCAGAATTACCCATACCTACCATAGAGTGACGGGAAAACTGAACGTTAGGAGACGAGTAAAATTTCGACCCAAAAACAACAACAACGTACACCAAGAAAGGTACAAGACTTATAATATAGTCTAGATACTAAACGTTCATACAAAAGGGTAAGACACCCAACGGAAATGTGAGACAACTCTCGTAGGAAATTTTAAATTTAAATTTGCAAAATTTAAAATCACTTCATGTTAAACAACTGAAAAAAGGAAAACAACGGACACAAAGAACCACAGTATCGATTCTTTAATAACGATTTAGGTTCCAGTACGTCGGAAAAGAGTATAAAAGAAGATACTCAAAATATGAAAGTCGAAAATGTAAATCTGGAAACTAGGTAAAACTCAATTAAAAATATCTACCACATTCTATTTCTAGGTGGATGTGATGTGAAGGGAGAAAACACACCTATGGGTCAAAATGGTCGTGATAAACAACTTTTGTAAAAGGAAAGGGGTAACTTAACAGAACCATAGGAGTAGTTTTTAGTAGACTTGTACACACACTCCGAGTTACGGGTCCTTGTTTGAGTAACCAGACACAGACAGAAGTACGGTCATGGTACGACAAAACTAGTGACTTCGACACACCATTCAAAACTTTAGTCTTACATACTCAGGAGGTTAAAATAAGAAAAAGTTTTAACAAAACCGATAAGCCCAAGGGAACTCTAAGGTACACTTAAAATCAAACTTAAAAAGATAAAGACTTTTTTCTTTCAGTAATTTTAAAACTATCCAAAAATTAACTTAGACATCTAACGAAACCCTAATTAGGGTAATTAAAATTCAACACCGACGACGGGACAATGAAACCCGTTCTTCTTAGTAATCGTAAGACCACAATCATTCACTGGGAATAGTAATGCTTCATACCGACGACGATATGTTACCCTCATGACGAGGAATCGTAGGGACACTGGGGGAATCCACGGACGACCATAAACGTACGGGTCCAAATTCCCATCTACCTGTTCACGTCGTTGGGACCGACCAGACTTTTCTTGCACAACAGGTCCACGAGTCTCGAGAGTCTCCACTGTCATACCCAGTGAGGTGTTTCAAACGGTGACATGGTGGTCTTCACGATCGGTTCCTACCAAAACGAACAAGAAAGAAGAGTAAGGAAGTCCACATTCTAATTCTGCCTCTCAAGATCAAAGGACTCCATCCGACCGAACATAGTGGTAGTTGAAGGGAGAATCTTGACGCAAACGACAATCTAACAACAAAGGTAAAAGTGAACAGAGGTTTACAGATGGAGAAACTAAAGAAATCACTGAGTGACCAATGACTCATCGTGTCACAAGTCGGAGTCACAAACACAAAAGAACGTCAAAAAAAAAAGAACAAATAAAGATCCGTCTCCGATCTAGAATTAATAAGGGTAGTGTTTTTTCTTCTCCATTAATACATTGCTATCTTCACAGTCGATTCGGACACCACCATTATAACGTTTGTATTTAGTTGTATGACGTGTGGAATTTGAATGCAGTTGATTTTTTAATATTATGGACGAAAATAGTAGACTCGGATCTTAAAGATGAACATATGGATTAGAATTATAAGTGATCTCTGTTTTGATAGAGTATTTGTCTTCCTTATAATAGGAAAATAAGTTTTGAAGGTGTTCTTAACTAGTGGTAAAACCTTTTACTACAAAGGTTGTCAATGGTAGTGAGTTAAAGAAACTCACTGGTTATTTTGTGTGGACAATAGTTATACGTAAATTTTCAACATTGTCTCGAGAAGTCTTCAGTACTTAAGTCAGAGATAAAATTTCATGGTTCTCAATGGTCACGTGATAATTTGTTAAAATGAAGAAGATACATCATCACCATTTCTTAGGTGGACGGTTATGTCCTCTACGTTCTCTGTACCCAAGGTAGGGACCCAACCCTTCTAGGGGACCTCATCCTTTACCATTGGGTGAGGTCATAACAGCGGACCTTTTAAAGTGCCTATCTCCTCGATCACCCGATGTCAGGTACCCCGACGTCTCCTCCTGTGCTGACTCGTTGACTCACGTGTGTGTGAACATATGTATTCTCTTTCGTGAACTGAGGAGGTAACAAAGAATCACACCATCATAGACCCGTAAATAGGAGACTTTACGTGTGAAATAATGTTTAACTAAATAAACAATAATATTATTTCCGTGACCGAATTAGGAAAGACTTTAACACATATATCCAAATGTAATATATACGTAAAACAAAGTCCTATCACCACATTATCTACAATATTTACAAGGGTACAATATTACTCCGAGACGATTCAGACTATATCAACTCTTGGCATTAGAGTCTTGTTCAAGAAACTCCCGTCTTGTACGGAATACTAAAGATACTCGTGGGAACGTGGTTCAAGACTTATACTTTAGAGTGGGACAACGTCAAAGACAAACGGAGAAGTCTTCGGGGGTAAACGAGGACGTAAGACCTTCAGAGTCAAACTACGTCACAGGTAGGATTACGTCCATTGAGTCTATTTATACTGATTAGGTTCAGTCTTACCGGAGTAGTAGTCTCGGTCCGCTCACTGGACTAGGGTCAAAACTCTGTTCTTCTAAGACAACTACTCGAAACTCTTTCCAAAATGTGAGTAATGTCTGTGGTTCTTCTTTTCCAATAAAAGAAAGTGACTTGTAATGAATATGTTACTGTGGACCTTAGTATCTTCCCCAAAAAACTAGTGTTCATAATAAGTGTGGGGGGGAGGGGTTTAACGACTCTTACTGTCAAACCCTTTCTATCCTCTTTTGGTGTTATTGAACAATAAAGACTTGGGAGGGAGTTGGGTAAGGTCTTGGAGACTTCACAACAATGTAGGTTGTCTCAACCCAGAAAAGAATAACAGTCGTCATACGTACAGATGACTATGTCTGGAGAAGTATTCGTCAACACAACGATTCCTTATCAATGTATGTGACATGTGTTAGGACCACTCTTACGATGTACCCCTTCGAGATTCACTAAAAGAGAGTCGGTAGTCGAGGATAAGTCTGGTAGACACAATATTGACTCAGGGTCCGAATCGACACATCCCAAGGACTCTCTGACTAAATAAAGTGTAACTGTCACTCGATATGTCAGAACGACAGGTTAGTACCTTTCGTTCTTGTAAAGAACACGAGATTAAGTAGGAAAGTACTATGGTGACGAGTCCGTTTAATTAAATCTTCACTCAAAAGGATTAGGGATCGTTTCGGACCACTATGTTGTGTATAAAAAAGTTGTATAGATTCCTACTTGAAGCTCTTATTCGTTCCCGATAGAAAAACCGTTCAAAATGAATCGTCCGTCTCTTCCGAAGAAAGACACCCTCATTCCAAATTTACTGATTTAAATACTTAGATTATTGGGAGGGTGATCTCCGAATAAATACTTAGATTATTGGGTAATTGGGTTTTACATGATCGTAACGAATTGGTGTTGAGTGAAAACTGTAAAGCGGAAAGAAGAGGAGACGTGAAAAAGATAGTTTTAGGAAGTGGGAATAGAGGAAAGGAGAAGAGTAGAAGGAGTGAGAAGTAATAAGTATCTTTGACACACGAAACGACCTACATCTCTTAATGTTTGATAAGGGTCAAGAGCTACTCAGACGTTCGGGGAAGTTTAGGAACATCATGAAGAGTTCCCGTCAAAAAGAAAAAAAAAATTTCTTTCTTACATGTTCTATCTTCAAATGTTTAATTCGTATCAGAATAGATTTAAAAATAAAATAAAGTCAGACACTCATAACGGTGAACAAGTTTATCGAGTGTATTTGGGTAAGGTAGGTTTTTCCTCTATATTTTACGAAGATTGTCGCATTCGTGTCAACCGTACCGGATAGGATTCCAGAAGGTTGTCACAGACGTGTGTGCGTGTTTTAGGTTTACGTCAATTCGGTGTTTGACCTACAAGAATAATAGACACGGTATTCTTTAAAAGTTGTAGTCAAACCAAAATTTTTGGGTAGTCAGTACCGTTCCTTCTGGTGACTCGACTAAAGGCTATTGATTCAATACAATAGTGACTTGCATGACATAGGATGTACTAATGACCGTACGCCTTCTGGAACCCCATCCCCGAGAAGTGTTCATTGTGTTCGTGGTGGACGTGTCCCTGCCGGCCCGTAAGGGTCTCGTCGGCACACGAGGACTGAAGGAGGGGACGAAGAAGGAGTGGTACCATGAGTTCCGAGGTTTCGACTCTCCCGTTACGAGTTTGAGTGGTTTCCAAAAATGTTTCTTCTGATTACTTCCTCTACACTCCATGTCGCTTTATGATTTTCACTACTACTACCACTACTCTAGAACTCGTGAACTCGGATAAATATAACGGAACCTAAGTAATTTAAACGTACAATCGGAGGAAAGATAGAGTGTCCTGTGACACCTCCTAATTCACTCTATTTCATGCACTGTCAGATCAAACACAGACGTATTGGTCATATATTATAAGGGTAGGAGGAGGGGTAGGGGTGTCTCCGATCAGGAACTTGAAAGTCTCATGAGAGATTTCTTCTTTAATTATAAAGATAGACGTAGGCACAGTCGTACTAAGACTTAAAGAGGGCTCTCAGTGAAGAGAAAACATTTTATTTGAAATATGACAAACTTTATATGCACTTCGGAGTAAAAACAAGTCCCAAAAATTGAAGAGTAACAGTTTTCAATGAAGACTCCTTGACTTTGGGGTCTTCCATTGGTATTGTTTTTGTACAAGTCACAAAAAAAATAAAATTTACTACCAAGTTTCCGTCTGAACATCTGAACATAGAGAAGTCCTCTACCTTCCGTTTACGTCGGAGACTTCCCTTGACAAGATTAATAACGGATTTTTTCATTTCAATATGTTGATATAAGTTCCTGTATTCTGTTCCGTGATGTAATTTTGATCCTACTGACTTGTCAATCCCCCTTTGTCGACTTTTTCCTTTCCCTCTATCTAGACTCTTATTAGACTCAACCCTGTTCCGAGGTAGTCAGGACCTGCGAAGACAACAGACTTATAGGACTTAGTGTACTAAAGGACAAAATGGAAGATGTTACAGAGGTGACTTTAAAGTTTAGGCGAAAGAGTGTCTTGATTTATTATCAATAGTAACACAACCCTAAGTTTTAAAGTTAGGTCATTGGTAGTCCTAGAACTTATTTACGGTCCGGAAAGTAAAATGGACATTTTGTTTTATTAAAAGTAATAAACTCTCTGGATTTTATATATATATATGCATTTTTAAATTTCGTTACAAATAATTAAGTTTAAAATAAAACGTAAAATCAATTAATGTAATAAAGTAAATATCAAAATTGAAGTTTTTTAGATAACCTTACCGGGTCTACGTACTAAAAGTCTTACTATGTAAAATAGAAGATGTGTATCGACATTTGGTAAATAGGACTTTATTTGTCACCCTGACCGACATAGAACATCCATAGTCCATAGATGAAGTGGACGTGTTACATTGAAGTACGTTGATCAACTCATCAGTGTCTTTAACAGAATTTTTCCTTTTTCATTTATCTACGAGTTCCCTCCGCCATCGTACCACGTAGATCGGTCGGTTCCCTGGGTCTACGAACCAGTATGTGATAAGACATATTGGGTTCGACACGGTTAGTCTAAGAAAGAGGGTCCTGGAGTATTGACGCTGACTCTCCAATTGTCCAGATCATCATCTCGACAAACGGATTTACCTTTTTCACACTGGAGTCTTTAAATAAAACCATGGTTCTACGACTTAATCAACGAGGGTCACGGAACCCGGAGTCGTGGATGAGGGTGTCACGCTCCCCAAGCTTGTTGACCAAGTCTACAGGAGTCCTCACCCATTCCCGTCTTTTTGTCCACCCCTCGTTGACTAGAGGGTCTCCAATGTGAACGGTGTGTTGGTCCCAATCCCTTTTTGTTATGGTCTTCGTAGAGGATGTTTATGATGTAGTTCCTGTTTCTCCCTTTTCCTATACTGATGTCTTACACTTCATAAACAGAATTGAGAATAAAAGAGAGAGACGGGACGTGTACAGGGACTCTAGTAAACCTTAAAATTCTTGGTTCCAGACGAGAGGGGGTTAAGTATGACGGACTACCGTCCTCCTCTTCCCCTACTGTCTCGCTGACTTGACTTGACTTGACTACCAACCTTATCGATTATCAAAGTCATTTTTTTTGTTTTTGTTTGGGGGGTTTTAGAGACTCTAGTTTTATTATTCTTAAACTCCTTATATTGATATATTGTTTGTTACCTAATATTTAAGATTGACTTCTTGTTTATACTCTAGTTACCTGGTTCTTGATAACTTTATACATTTTCGTTGCTCCTTATAATTTATATGGGTTATACTTTATTCTTATTCTTTTATAATTTCTTTGAGTCGTTTTTAATCTTCAGTTTTAATATTACTTCACTTCACTTTCAACGAGTCAGCACAGGCTGAAAAACACTGGGGTACCTGACATCGGAAGCTCCGAGGAGACAGGTACCTTAAGAGGTCCGTTCTTATAACCTAACCCATCGGTGAGGGAAGAGGTCCCCCAGAAGGGTTGAGTCCTCAGCTTGGGTTCAGAGGGCGTGACGTCCGCATAAGAAATGAGAGACTCGGTGGTCCCCTCGGGTGCTTATGACCTCACCCATCGGATAGGGAAGAGGTCCCCTAGAAGGTCTGGGTCCTTAGCTTGACCCCAGAGGACGTGACGTCTACCCAAGGAATGGTCGACTTGTTATATTTTCCTTCAGTCGTTTTTAATCTCTAGTTTTAATGTTATCGACTTTATTGTGTTATCTACTCTTATGGTTTCTACTTATATTCTTGTCTATGTAGACTCCTTTTGAATCGATTAACCATACGGTCAAACTTCTTTAGAGTCTTCCTTTAATTCCTGTTTCTTTTGTTTATATTTTTCGAAGATCCTGTTTTGTCTTCTTTCATATGTTTCCTTGTATTTAGTCGTCTAAAAAGTCGTCGTTGTGACCTACCCTTTTTATTCCGTTGGCTCAACATAAAAGTTCTGACTTCCTTTTATTTGGATTCCAAAATATCTGTTGTTTTGACAGTAAATATATATATTTCCGCACCAAGACCCCATGTACCTTACGGAGTTCTCAAGACGGAGTGTTTGGGAAACTTTCGTCAAAACCAACTCCAAGAATTATTTCCCTGTCTTTCTAGGTCTTCTACAATGTCGTTCTATGTACCTCTTTTTTATATATGGACATGTATAAATAATAGAATTTTTTGTTCGGTTTCTTTTTCTTTTTATTTAGTTATGATAGGGTCGGACCCATGTCATTCTATTACCTCCATCTTCCCTCGTTCAAGAACAGAATGACTCCTCTTACTAAAAACCTATAGTTTAGATTAACCTTTTTTTTTTTTTTCTACCTTTACTTTGTCACTTTATAAGGTTTACTTTTTAAATTTTTTATTTAATCCTACCGTTTTTATCTAGATTTATTTTATTAATATTATGTACATTTAGGTTGTTTTAGGTCTATGTATGATAACAGTTCTCTGTATGGATTTAGTATTCCTGTCCGTTTTCAATATGTTCCTACTTTTTCTTTGTGGTCTGTTAATACTTGACTTGTCTGAACGACATCAATGTAATTGTCGTCTTCTTTGTCTGAAATTCCTTGAATCCAAAACCCACCGATTGATCTGGACTCTATCATTTTCGGCCACCTGTGGCTCTTTTCCCGTCCCAACTCCCCATCTCTCCGCCGGAGCCAGAACCTACCGAGAGGTCTAGGACGTTAATCAGGGTACACTTCGGTGGGAGCTCAAAGGGAAAGTCAAAGGATTCTATTGAGCCACACGAAGGTTAGTAAAGAGAAGAAAGGAATTCGACCAACCTCATCCTAAGTCTCAGTGGACGTTGGTTTTCCAAATTGACGTCGTCCTGGGAGACACTCACGAATCATCCACAATCTCTCGATTTCTCCGGACCCTTTTGTTCGTCGTCTGAGTGGCAGTAATCCGAAGAAGTGTTTAGACTGAGGGTCGAGAAGTTTAGAAAATGTTCGTGGCACTTGCAGCCCTTGTCGTTAAGGTTACACTGGAATCCATTTTGGCGGGGGTTTTGTTCCGTCTCTCTTTCTTCCTTTTTAATGTTGTCCCATAGGCACACGGTGTCCGCCGAAGGTTTTGACCAATTAAAGTTTTGTGTTCCGTAGACATTTGTCTGACTTAGTTCAACCAAGTTTTGGATATTTTATAATTTCTTGTTCTTAGATTCACCGACCCATATTATTAATCAACGAGACTTAATATTTAATAAACTGTATTCGGGTTATAAACGAGTATTTATCAAGTTAGACAATTCTTATTGGATGAATTTTTTTTGTTATAGGTAAATAAGTACGAATTATTCGATTAACAACTATTACTGATATGTGGTCAGGTAAATTTGACTATTAGGACCGTAAACTAACTCTCTAAAATCTAATTCCGTCTTCACATACGATCGCCTTTAATCCTAATAATAATTGGTAGTAAAAACCAAAACAAAGAAATTAAATTTTCAGATGACCTTTATATCATGACTCTGACTTTTTACTTTGGTACCACTCTCTTATTTACATTTCAAATCTAACTGTACTACTTTAATGTGAGGATTTATTTTCATCCGAAGGGACCACCGAGTCTACCATTTCTTAGACGGACAATTACGTCCCTGTGTTCAAGTTAGGAACCCAACCCTTCTACGGGACCTCTTCCCTTACCAATGAGGTCATAAGAACGGACCTCTTAAGGTGTCTGTCTCCTTAATCAGGAGACAGATTAAGGTATCCCAATATCAGGTGTCTCAACGTTTCTCAACCTGTGTTGAATGTACACCTTTTATTTTTATCGGTATGATTGTTTTTAGATTTTTAATTACAAAATCTAACGAATATTGGTATTTATCCATGGGTTACGTTTTAGTGTTTTGACATTTTCACATAATGTGTGTTTATCCGTTTGTATGGTTTAGGAGCTCCCAGACTTAACGGTGACACCATTGAGACCCAGAGTAGTAGAAGGCACGGGGTTAACGATGTCTACCTCTCTTTTGTATTAAGATTCACTGGACCTCTTGTCTTTAAGACTTTTCTTTCGACGTTGTTAGAAACTTTAGAAAGGTACATATATACGATGAATTATATAAACCAGATTAGAGACGATAACATTTGCAATTCAAAAGTTGTTGTCTTTCTCGTTTATCCGTTTCTTACTATTCGATCTGATTCCTCTGTTATTTTGATCCGTAGACCTATACTTATTTTACTATTATTATCGTTGATGGTAAGTAACACGATACGTGAAATATAAAGTACTTCGGGAGTTTTGTCGATGCACCCAATCTAGACTCATAGAGGTAAAATGTTTACTCTGACGGTGCATGCCTCCACCATATTGAACTAGTCCCAGTGTCTCGATAGTAGTCTCCGTTCTGAGTCCGGTCCAGACAGACTGAGACCCCGACAAGGCTAAGTCCTCCGTGTCCTTTATCGTGTGGGACTTTGTTTAGACAACACAATTAAAAATTTCTGACGTGTTTTTGTCGTATTTCTTATCTTGTCTTTCCTCTTACGGACACTGTTAGAATCGACATCATAGGTTTGTAAGTAATCGATGTCAAACTGTTTGTAGAACGGTAAAGTAATAATGTCAGAGACGTTTACTAGAGTAAACGGGATGAACGCGGTGTTCTTGTTATGTGTCTAGGTACTTTTTTATGAGTTTCTATAGCAATGTTTACTTTTAACCAATCTATTCTGGGTCAAACTTAATTGACCATTCCCCCTTTTTAAATTTTTTTTTCGAAGATTTTTTTTACATCTTATATATTTGTTTTATTTCTGAGTATGAATGACACAGTCAAGTTCACATCGAAAAGACCTCTTATGGGTACGATGAAAAAGTAGAAATAGAAAACCCTACAGTAAAAATAGGAGTATTCGGTTCTTCATCTCACTTTTAAAGTATCACCCCTTTAGTTCAAAGACCTCATCAGACTTTAATTTGTTGTTCGGACTGAGTTGAATGTCCTTTTCAGCTAATTATGATTCTAGTTGTACTGTTATAAGTTCAAGATGACTCTTATTCTCACCATGTGTCACTCGGACAAAATTATCTTTTTCGTTCCTTTTAGTTATTTTTCCAGATTAATTTTTTGAATAGACATTTATAGTCACTTTAATTTTTTTTTAATTTACATTTGAACATTAAGTAGTCAAGAAGTTTATGTCACTTTTAATCGACCTAAATACCATAGACAAATATTCACGGTTTTCTGTAGAAGTTTTCTTTTAAAGAAGTCACTTTTTATATTACAAAGTGTGGAAAGTCTATATACCGTAAGTCAATTTTTTTATTTAAATAACTCAAGAATGACACGGTTTTGAGGATCCTTCTATTCAACTCCTATCCACAACTCTCTTGTCTAATTATAGTGTCTTCTGTACTTACAGTCATTATTTCACCAACTGTCATAGTTTATGTCGTCTTTCCAGTCTGTCCTAATTCCAACTCCTCTCCACTCATCTATGTCTTTCCAGGACACTCCCGTCAAAGTGGCCGTGCGTGTCGTCTTCGACCTCTTACCCTCCAATCGTTGACCCCAGATAGACATGTCAGTGTTACTACCCTACCTGGCGTTTTCTTGCCTCCCACTGTTAATAGGATGTTGTCTCTTCTGAATTCTAAGAAAGCGTCCAACTTTTCTCGTCACCTTTTCCTCTAACACTCTCAGTCACGTACTTAAGGTGTAGGACTCCAAGACTTCTTCTAGGTTGTTTCGGCACCGAAGATTTTACTTGAATCTCACACTACGATAAAACGTTCCTCATCCCACCTTGCTCCTATGTGTGTCATATCAAAAGAAATCTAATGTCTCCTAATTTACCCGAAGGGACCACCGAGTCTCCAATTTCACAGACGGACCTTACGTCCTCTGGGCCCTTACGTCCTCTGGGTCCAAACTAGGGACCCAGCCCTTCTAGGGGACCTCTTCTTTTATCGTTGGGTGAGGTCATGAGAACGGACCTCTTAGGGTACCTCCCTCTTCGGACCATCCGATGTCAGGTGTCCCAGCGTTTCTCAGTCTGTGCTGACTCGCTGAAATGAATGAATGATTTACGAGTTTCTACTGGAGTAAGTTGTGGTTATTCTTCTTTACTGACTTCGTATCGTTTATTTTTCAAAGATCTCAAGACAAGGTTTAGAAGAAAGAATAATGACGATACATTATACGGAACCAAGTGATACTAGATGGGTAACTGAGTAGTATTTATTGAGAATGAGTTTGTACAAATACTACTTCACAGTTTGTTGAGTTTATGAGGTTAGTGTTTTTTGATAGAGACGTGGATGGTTTCGTCTGACGGATTCGAGAATGTCTGGTTAGTTTACCTTGTGAACTTAGACAACATGTGACGAAAAGGGTCGTGTCGTAATAGAAAGTGATATTGTAGTTCAACATGAACACATTCAGCGAGTCATCACAGGTTGAGAAACGTTGGGGTACCTGACATCGGTGGTCGGAGGAGACAGGTACTTTAAGAGGTCCGTTCTTACGACCTCACCTAACGGTAAAGGAAGAGGTCCCCTAGAAAGGTTGGGTCCCTAACTTGGACCCAGAGGACGTAACGTCCGTCTAAGAAGTGGTAGACTCATGAGATAAACCCTGAGAAATTTTTATTACAGTTGTAACCTCAACAAACCTGGACCTAAGTTTAAGGTTTAGACGGTACAAGGGTGACACCCTAAGCCACGGTAATTCAATTACGAAAATTCGAAACCAAAGAGGGAAAGGTACTTTTTACCTTTATATTCGATAGAGTATTCGGATAACACTTCTGACTTACTTTTCTTGTATATGTCCCGGACCGTTTATCGTCTGTAAGCTATGTAAACAAAGTAATACAGGAAATTTGGACAGTACCACGAAATCATCGATTCATCACAGGCTGAGAACACTGGGGTACTTGACGTCTGACGGTCCGAGGAGACAGGTACCCTAAGAGGTCCGTCCATATGACCTCACCCAACGGTAAAGGAAGAGGTCCCCTAGAAGGGCTGGGTCCTTAGGTTGGGTCCAGAGGACGTAACGTCCGTCTAAGAAATGACTGTCGATACACGTTTTGGTGAAAAAGACCTTTCTTACTGTTCTTTGACAATTGTCGTCAATAGAAACTTCTCTTGATCCTCTCCCTCCGACAGTAAAAAGTGAAACATAAAGAGCCTTCGTCAGTCTAAAAGATTTATATCTGTGTATGACATAATGAACTACAAAAGAGAATTACTTCCAATAGATCCGTCATTTAATTTCTAATAAAATAAGACGTACATAGATATGATGGTCTTCATTTATTTTTGGAAGTATAATAAATTCCTTTGTTTAACTCTTTTCGTTTATACAATTTCCATAGTATAGTCATTGTAATGAATAAACCTTTTTCTCTTGTATAAAATATTTTACCCTGTCTACCAGTTGAAATCCACTTGAGTGATTTAAAAGATTTATTACACAGAAATATCGATATAGAAAAGAGGTTCTCCGATTCTCACCGGTATTGTAGTTTTACCAGACGCGTGCAATTCCTAATTTGACCGTCGAGAGTGACTCTTCCCTCAATTCTCTTTTACGTTCGCAACCGCAGAACGACGGGTCACTTGGACCGACCCTCTCTCCTCTCCTTGGACTGCCTTCGGGACCGGTCAGTTCGGATCAGGGTCTGAGGACCGGTTTTGTGAAACCACTGGAAACTTCGTTTGAAATTAGATAAAAATTTTATCTAGACTTTTGTGACGGATATAAACGTTTCGATACATAAATTTGTAGTGTCCATGGTTGTCAAATGAATGCAGTAAGGTTCTTAAGAGCATATTTTTAGGTCACTGAAGAATCCTAGGAATTAAGCGTCGTATCAGACGACGTTCTCTTTTAGGATTCCCCTTTGTCATACATAATTTGTGGAAATTAAAAATGATGAACAATGGTTGTAATCGAAACGAAAGACATTGTTCTATGGTTGTCAGGTGGTGACGTTAGGGAATCAGGTAGTGCCGAAATAATAACGAAGACAAGTCAGGTATTTTCGATCCGAGTTTAAACACATCGAGCCAGTTTCTCAACCCAAAAATTTTAAAAAAAGAAAAGATATCTAAAACACGGTTCAAGACATTTTGTTCAAGTCGTTGGGACAAACAGGATAGGGGGATAAAGATAAGATAGATTTTAGAAAAATTCGTCGTTAGACCTAGAGTTCTTAGGATTTCTCAAGTATGAGTAACTAGTTCTATAACGGGAAGATTTTTAGATAGTTTCCTTTATTAATCTTTGAAACTGCTTCTAAATACATATTTCTGTAAGTAGTGTCTTAAATGTATCATTGACACACGGTTTATGACAAAATTTATTAATTATCTTTAATGGACTATACTAGAAGTATTGTTGGAAGGAATACTATATATATAATATATACATAATATATATAATATGGTAGGGGTAAAATGATAACTCTTTCATTGACCTTTTGTCAAACCAAGGTTTAAGGAACGAAAGTTGGTGGAACGATTTGACGGAGATTGTTACTTCTTAATCAATTTATTTGATCAACAACGAATCATCGTTTCAGCACAATCTGAGAGACGTTGGGGTACCTGACATCGGGTGGTCCGATGAGACAGGCACCCCAAAGGGTCCGTTTTTATGACCTCACCCAACGGTAAAGGAAGAGATCCCCTAGAAGGGTTGGGTCCCTAACTTCAACGTAGAGGAAGAAATTGTGTCCGTATTGTCTTATATACTTCTGTATATTTTACGACAAAATCTTCATACACCTGTATGTATACTATAATACTATATGTACAATACAGTTAAAATAGAGTTATTTCTACTGTTTTTGTCAAATCTTATACCTTTCTATTGTGGTGAAAAGACTAACTCTTCTGAATTATTCTATTTATGTAATAAAGATACTTTTGTCTCATTATATTTAAGGTTTTAGTAAATTGGAATTTTTTTTAGATATATACCGTTTTTCTAATTGTTTTTGTTTCTAATTGTAACTTATATAAGTTACAAGTCAAGTCAACGAGTCAGTACAGACTGAGAAACACTGGGGTACTTAGTGTCGTGCGGTCCGGAGGGACAGGTAGTGGTTGAGGGCCTCAAGTGTGTTTGAGTACAGGTAGTTCAGCCACTACGGTAGGTCGGTAGAGTAGGAGACAGCAGGGGAAGAGGAGGACGGGGGGTAAGGGAGGGTCGTAGTCTCAGAAAAGGTTACTCAGTTGAGAAGTGTAGTCCACCGGTTTCATGACCTCAAAGTCGAAACCGTAGTAAGGAAGGTTTCTTGTGGGTCCCGACTAGAGGAAGTCTTACCTGACGAACCTGGAGGAACGTCAGGTTCCCTGAGAGTTCAGAAGAGGTTGTGCTGTCAAGATTTCGTAGTTAAGAAGCCGCGAGTCGGAAGAAGTGTCAGGTTGAGAGTGTAGGTATGTACTGGTGACCTTTTTGGTATTGGAACTGATCTACCTGGAAACAACCGTTTCATTACAGAGACGAAAACTTATACTATAGATCCAACCAGTATTGAAAAGAAGGTTCCTCATTCGCAGAAAATTAAAGTACCGACGTTAGTGGTAGACGTCACTAAAACCTCGGGGGGTTTTATTTCAGACTGTGACAAAGGGGTAGATAAACGGTACTTCACTACCTTGGCCTACGGTACTAGAAGCAAAAGACTTACAACTCGAAATTCGGTCGAAGAAGTGGGAGGAGAAAGTGAAAGTAGTTCTCCGAAAAATCAAGGAGAAGTGAAAGACGGTATTTCCACCACAGTAGACGTATAGACTCCAATAACTATAAAGAGGGTCTTTACAATCACCTAAATAAGTATTTTTATTTCCGTATATTTAGGAAACGACGGTTTCATAATAAACCTACTATAAAATTTTTTTGTTCGTCCCAAACGAAAAATATTTTACTAAATCAATAAGATACGAGTCCATTGTCAAAAGAAAAATAGTGGTTTTGTAAGACAATTGAGAGACATTGTCTTACAATTTGGTGAGACAATGAAGACTATTTGTGAGTTTACTAAGGCCTTTTTTCAAAGAAATTTTCAATGATTTTTAGTGACAAATGACGATAACAAGATTTTATAACAAGCTTTATTTATATAGAACACAGATTTTTTCTGACCTCGGATTTTCGACTACATAATAGAATACCCTGTCAAAAATTGAAACAGAGAGGGAAGCCAACAAGTCAACGATTCAGCACAGGTTGGGAAAACGTTGGGGTACCTGATCCCGAGGAGACAGAAAACCTAAAGGGTCCGTTCTTATGGCCTCACCCAACGGTAGAGGAAGAGGTCCCCTAGAAGGGCTGGATCCCTCGCTTGGGATTAACGGACGTAACGTCCACCTAAGAAATGGTGACTCGGGAGTCCCTACAGAAAGGGAGTAATACGAGATTTAAGTCTTGTCATTTTCTACAGAAAATACGAGTTTTTCAAAGTCCGAAAGACCGAACTGACGATTCGTTGTTTCTAAACGAGGAAACGGAAGGTTTTTCTTATTATCTTTATTAGTCAGAAAACGTCCTCACCCTCTCCCGTTAGAGGTTTAAATTAATTAAATTTTGATGACACGTTTTTGTAATTTCCATGTTAGTCCCTACAAAGATCATGTACGTGATACACGGATGTTATATTAGGACTGTTTTGATATTTTTCACCTCGGCCCTCACTTGGTTTCCTAGTTCCAGTTCCAGGGAAACTCGTGAAGATTTGCCTGAAAATAAACCGTATTCTGCATTTGTATCCCGAAGTGAAAAATGGATATTTACAGGTTACCGAGGTCATGGTAAACAAGTTTTTTAGATAGGAAAGAGGTGACTTAATGAAAACGTAGAGACACTTTTTAGACAACCCAAAAATAATCACTCAAATAAAGACCCAACTTGAGAAAAGGTGACTAGATATAGTCAACATTGAATGGTGTCGTAAACCGTAGTAGTATATTACCAAACTCACTCCACATCTTTGGAATAGAGAGGAATATAGGGAAATGAGAGAGGCTGAATATTGACAGAATTTTATAAAGGTGACGACCCGGTCCCACCTTACGATCCAAAAGGCATAAAGAGGTGACTATTGTCGTGCTCCCCTTTCTGACAATGACGGACCGTTCTGCTTTAGTAGCGAGGGATGAATCAGAAGAGACTATGATGGCATCGTACCCCTCCAACTCGTGGAATAATATCGGTCAACCGACCTTCTGATTTGAGGGGTGAGTCGGAGACGACCGTCTCCACACCGACTCCGGTGACAAAAGAGATACCCCAAACCGACATCATCTCGTGAACACCAGATTTTCAAAAGACTGAATAGTCCTTTATGACACATAGAGGACCAGGACACCCATCTCTCTCTTCCGTAAGTAAGCCGAAAAAACACACACACGTAGGTGACCGTGAAGGTCTAGTGATCGAAGAAATCGAGATTCAGACCCGATATACTCCGTCTCTCTTTTGGGTCCTTTGAATGACGGTACTACAAGGATCCCAAAGCTTCAGGGATGAGTCAGACGGAAGAAGAGAGACGAAAAGTCTCAGAAGGATAAAAACAAGTATATTCGTATAGAGCAAAATAACGTGTAGTGAAACAATACCAAGTGTCTATGACCAACCAAAAAAAGGGGGGGTTTAACTTCCAGACATTGTTGGGACACAGGTTGTTCAGATAGTCACTATGAAAAGGTTGTCGTAAACGAGTGAAACATCGGGAGTAGTGTAAAACTATTAAGAGTATTATGAAGTTTGAAAAAGTAATGTAAACAATACTACTAGACACTAGTTACTAGAAACTACGATAATAACACTGACAAAACCCCACGGTACTTGGTGTAGGTGTAATCTACTGTTTGAATTGACTTTTTTAAACACACAAGACTGATGAGGTGACTGTCTGGTGACAGGGTAGAGAAAGGGGTAGGAGTCAAGTCAGGTCAAGTCAGCGAGTCAGCACAGGCTGAGAAACGCTGGGGTACTTAACGTCGTGCGTTCCGGAGGGACAGGTAGTGGTTGAGGGTCTCAAGTGAGTCTGAGTGCAGGTAGCTCAGTCACTACGGTAGGTCGGTAGAGTAGGAGACAGTAGGGGAAGAGGAGGACGGGGTTAGGGAGGGTCGTAGTCTCAGAAAAGGTTACTCAGTTGAGAAGGGTACTCCACCGGTTTCATGACCTCAACGTCGAAATCGTAGTAAGGAAGGTTTCTTTAGGGTCCCGACTAGAGGAAGTCTTACCTGACCAACCTAGAGGAACGTCAGGTTCCCTGAGAGTTCTCAGAAGAGGTTGTGGTGTCAAGTTTTCGTAATTAAGAAGCCGCGAGTCGAAAGAAGTGTCAGGTTGAGAGTGTAGGTATGTACTGGTGACCTTTTTGGTATCGAAACTGATCTGCCTGGAATCAGCCGTTTCATTACAGAGACGAAAACTTATACGATAGATCCAACCAGTATTGAAAAGAAGGTTCCTCATTCGCAGAAAATTAAAGTACCGACGTCAGTGGTAGATGTCACTAAAACCTCGGGGTTTTTTATTTCAGACTGTGTCAAAGGTGACAAAGGGGTAGATAAAGGGTACTTCACTACCCTGGTCTACGGTACTAGAAGCAAAAGACTTACAACTCGAAATTCGGTTGGAAAAGTGAGAGGAGAAAGTAAAAGTAGTTCTCCGAAAAATCAAGGAGAAGTGAAAGACGGTATTCCCACCACAGTAGACGTATAGACTCCAATAACTATAAAGAGGACCGTCAGAACCAAGGTCGAACACGAAGAAGGTCGGGTCGCAAAGAGTACTACATGAGACGTATATTCAATTTATTCGTCCCACTGCTATATGTCGGAACTGTGTGAGGAAAAGGATAAACCTTGGTCAGACAACAAGTACAGGTCAAGATTGACAACGAAGGACTGGACGTATGTCTAAAGAGTTCTCCGTCCAATCCACCAGACCATAAGGGTAGAGAAAGACTTAAAAGGTGTCGAATAACACTAGGTGTGTCAGTTTCCGAAACCGTATCAGTTATTTCGTCTTTATCTACAAACAAGACCTTGACAGAACTAAAAAGGTACTAGGTCGTCTACAACCGTTAAACTAGAGACCAAGGAGACGGAAAAGATTTTGGTCGAACTTGTAGACCTTCAAGTGCCAAGTACATAACGACTCCGGACCGAACCTCTTAAAACTCGTAATGAAATGATCGTACACTCTACTCACGTTGACAAGTTATCAAACTCGTAAGAAACCGTAACGGAAAGAAACCCTAACCTTACTTTTGACTGGAAAAGGTCAGGACACCGGTGACGACTCAAAAGGTTTGAACGACCGTATAACTCACGTCGTGAAAGTGTCGTAGTAGAAAGTCCTAAACTTTGTCGAGGTGACCTTAAGGTAGTGGAGGTGATCGAAACAAACATCACTACGAAAGATTCCGGGTGAACTGCAGTGTAAGATCCTACAGACCGAGATCTACTCACTAGTGTGGTAACACTAATAGGTCCATCACTTCTAGAAAAAACATGTCAAGAAGACACATAAGAACGGTGGAGAAGAATTATAGAAGACGAAGACAATCCCGGTATGGTAAAGACAGGAGATAGCTCGTGTAGAAACGTAGTTCACAAGGGAACCATAGAGATTATAAGAACTTCTCTAGAGATCAGAAGGGGTAAGACAACAAAAGGAGATAAAGAAACGTAACTAACGACTTCTTCCGAAAGAATAGAGAAGAACGATAAGAAACCTTGAGACGTAAGTCTACGAATATAGAAAGGAAAAGAGGAAACGGAGAACGGAGAGAAGAAAAGTGTCGATAGACATTCCGGAGGGGTCTGTCGGTAAAAGGAAAAAACGTAAAGAAAAGATACACCTACCAGAACTAGGGACAGAGGACATGTTACAGTGCTTGGAGTAAGGTATCAAGTAGTCCGTGACATAGATAGTCTAGATCCGGGAATTTAGATAAAGAGTGAAGGTGACATATTAGTATTCCCTAAACTAAATCCAGTATGGATTTACCAGATCGCCAAAAGGGATGAAAGAAGTTAAATTCAGACTTAAACCGTTATTCCTCAAGTACTAGACTCGGTGTCAGTCGAGGGATAAGGGACTCTGTGCTATGACTTTAATCTAGTTAATTATAGACACGTTACCAGAGATTCTCAAGTTTACTTTCCTTCTCAAGGTGCGGAGAATAAAATTTAGTTTTCGACCTTTACTAATTCGACTCGTTCCTTCCACACAGTTTTGGATTCTGTCTGACTTTCGATCCGGAGGACGTGGCGCAATCAGTTCAACACTTCTGTTTCAAGAAATTCCTTCAATTATCACGATGAGGCCACTTATGTGTTTACTATTCTTTCATTTTGTCGGAATAACGACTGTACCTCTTTCAAAATCTCTAGACCTGTCTTCTAGTTTGGTCAGTGTTGTAAGGGAGTTCGGTTTCGGACTAGGTCTCGTTCGGAGAGAGAGGGTACGATCTCCCGTCTCTCTCCACTCCTTCGATGTCTTCGTTTCAGACTTCGATAGTCACCAACCAAATACCTTAAATTCATTTCTTCAATCAAGGTATTGTATTTTCACGTTCCATTTCATCGTTCACGACTACATCTTCGACGTCACTCAATAGGTCTTCTAGATTGATTTTATTACTTGCTTCCACCGACGTGATTTGTCTGAAAGTTACACCTACTTTGTCGAAAGACAACCTTCTTCTACGGTAGATCCTGCAAGTGTTAACCTCTTTTCAGTTACGAAAACTTCAAAGTTTCCTATCCGAGTAAGAGAACATCCTCGTTTTTGTCGATCAATGAAATTCAACTTCGGTTACGAGTAATGGTAAGACTTTTAGGATCCCAAGAATTCTTAGTACGACTTAGAGGAGACGGACACCAGAAATATTTACTTGTTATTTCGGACCTACTATCGTATAGACCAATGTTGTGCCAAATGACTTATAAAATTCGGGTGTCAACTCTGAATGACGAGTCTTTTTTTTATTCTAAGGAAATTATGTAAGTAACTTTTACGTGAACCGGCAGATTCTCGAGACTGCCTCCACTTGTCACTCTAATTAAAACAAAGGTAGGGACGATTGTATCGTAGGTAGGAAGGTCAGGTATGTAGTTCCTCATTAAGACTAAGAGTTCTGAATGAGAAATTCTTTATGTAAAACATTCCACTATCGACAGTATCTACTAAGGAGATTGCTTAAACCCGTTTCATTTAACTTGAAGACCTTTCCGAAGTGGTAAGATCTACGGTAGATCTTGTAAACACTAAGTACCCTTCTCCAGTCTTATAGTTGTAATTATTATCCTCAAACTTTCTTCGACTAACGTTGGGAGTGCCTACTGAAACTCTCCAAGTTCCGAAGTCACCTCCTTTATTGACGTCTACACCACCTTTATTGTTCTCTTGATGTTAATCTTCACCTAGGACTTCTACTCTGGCTTGTCCACGTTGGAGTCCTATTTTCGAAGTTAGAACGTAGTCGATTTGAAAGTCTTTAAAAATATGAAGAAACAGACTTGACACACAAGACCAGAATCATTGTCGCTCCGGTTGAGAGGTACCTCG
Source organism: Capra ibex (assembly GCA_006410555.1). Classification (NCBI taxonomy): domain Eukaryota; kingdom Metazoa; phylum Chordata; class Mammalia; order Artiodactyla; family Bovidae; genus Capra; species Capra ibex. The sequence continues at coordinate 32,281,716 of SJYO01000647.1, read as the reverse complement.
GATAGTTGAGAGAGAGGGTTACTTAAAAGTTTACACTACGTAGTGGGGGTCGTTTCCCAGAAGAAGTCCAAGTTGATTCGTAAGTCTCAGTGTTCTGTTGATGTCCGATCTTCCGATAGTCAGTCCTTTTGTGTCAAATGGTTGTCTCGTCACAATCCACAGAGAACGTCGTTCTCAAACCTTTTCTTAGATATGGTGAGTCCACGTCCCTCTTCTAGGTGTAATCCCGTCCCCACCCTCAGTGGGACCACATCTTCGGGACACACGGTGTCTTCCGGTGATAGAGACCATCGTTGAGGTGTCCGTGTCGAAAGTCCTAAAAGTGTACCCTGTCAAAATTCTCCGTGACTTAAGTCCGTTTGGGTTTCGATATAATCTATAAATGTTAAGAGGGAAACGTCCACGTTGGAAGGTCAGTTCAATAAAGATGGTTTTCGTTATAACGGTTCATCGTTTATCGTAAAAGTACCCTTTGTCTCGATCTCTATTGGTTTCCAGTCTAAGAATAGTTCCCTTTTTTCGGATTGAAATGAGGATCCACAGTGTAGAGGATACTTCATCTTTACCTATTTCAAAACGAAAAAGGACTGAATTTTTTTTTTTAGTGTTAACGGAAGAAACTTTCAAGTAAAACCTTTTTCTTTACATAAACTCCCCTTCCAATAAATGAGGTACGCTGTCGTCCTCGTGTACCAACTATATGTTATACCAGACTATGTAAAAAAAGAAATGATAGAAAAAGGACGATAATGAAGAGACTAAGTTGGATACAGTCTTTCATTGTCAACAAGGCCTTTTATTAAGTCGGTGAAGGAGATGTGATCAACAGGATAGATTTAACTAAAGTACACCAAGAAAGGAAGAAGGGTGAGTTGTCGATTGTTGTATGACGTTCATATGAATCAGATATTTACTCCTTCTGTTTTTGTCGATCCTCTGTGTTTCCTTTAATCAAAATAAAAATTTTAATGGATACCATAAACATTTGTATGGACGTGGGTTGATGAGAATGTTGTTTACTCTCTTTGTCCTTATAGGACCTTCGGGAGTCATAGTACTCCGGAAAGTTTAGAGTACGTTTCCCTCTTTTTGTATGTGTTCATACTTTCTTAATAATTATTAAGAAGTCTCCGTTACACCAAGTTTACGACCGAGATAATGACAATGGGACTCATTTAGTAATGAAAAGAACTTGTAGTCAAAAGTGTAGAAATCTTACCTTTATTATGACCAAAAGTCGAGAATCCCGACTCAACCTTTTATTTACCCTTTTACGTACATTCACGAATCGTCTCAAGACAGAGTCTCATTCAATGAGGTGAATGATAACGAGGACAACAACAATAATATTTTATATGGGATTGATAAGATGATGGTTGATAACGAAAGCTAAGGGTTCAGACATAAGGGGTCGGGTATGGAGATTGGAGTCGAGACCTAAATGTAGAAGTAGACAGATGAGTTGTAAAGGTGGACTCAGTTTATAGTTTAATTAGTGTCGGGTCTATTTGTGAGGATGATAATTATGTAGGGGGAGTCCCTTACAGAGATCTTAGGGAACAATCGGGTTCTGTCTGTACACCTTAGAAGGATCAAAGAAAGACGGTGAGGAAGACATTGGGTTAGGTTCGCGACCTAACGTAACCTAGTGGACTGACGAGTTCAGGGAGACCTTAGAAAGAGGAACGGAGAGGTTACTAGTGATGGTGGAACAAGAACAGAAGTGATGAAGGACGGACCTGTTAACAGGTTTGGAGGGACCTCCCCGAAGGGACGACCAGTTCAACCAGTCCTCGAGCGAAAGGTCACGTCCACCACGTCAAACTAAGGACCAACCCTTCGATCCTGGGGTGTACGGAACGTCTGTTTTCTTGGTTTTGTATTTGTGTCTTGGTTGTAACATTGTTTAAGTTATTTCTGAAACTTTCACTAGGTGCAAATTTTTTTTTTCCTTTCTTCGGAGGGTCCAGACAGACGAAGAACACTCGAAGTCAAGTCAAGTCAGGTCAGTGAGTCAGCACAGGCTGAGAAACACTGAGGTACTTAGCGTCGTACGGTCCGGAGGGACAGATAGTGGTAGAGGGCCTCAAGTGAGTTTGAGTACAGGTAGCTCAGCCACTACGATAGGTCGGTAGAGTAGGAGACAGTAGTGGAAAAGGAGGACGGGGGTTAGGGAGGGTCGTAGTCTCAGAAAAGGTCACTCAGTTGAGAAGGGTACTCCACCAGTTTCATGACCTCAACGTCGAAATCGTAGTAAGGAAGGTTTCTTGTGGGTCCCGACTAGAGGAAATCTTACCTGACCAACCTAGAGGAACGTCAGGTTCCCTGAGAGTTCTCAGAAGAGGTTGTGGTGTCAAGTTTGGGTTTACGTTAGGTCTCACTACGTTAGCTCTTAAGGCTATTGTGATGGTCTGACTCGAAAGATATTATTTTTGGGTCAACACAGTAAAGACCCAATTTCCAGTCTTAAAGTTACCACGGAATGTCGAAATTCTTCTTTTAGGGGTTTCGTTCGCGTATGTCAACAACGTATGAAGAGATTGAAGTAAAAAACAGTAATGAGGTGATTTGACCAGTAGAATTTACCAAGACTAAAGTATGAGAATCGTCAATTTTTTTTTCTCGTACGTGGGTGGTATTTACACATATATATATATAAAGAAAAATTAATATGTATCTTTATATGAATTTTTTTGTTTATATAAATTTTATATAAACGGTTTGTTTTTAGAAGCGTCCTACTCTTTTTGCTTGGTTCACCCTTACAAGTATAAAAGAGACTCTTAGGGTGACTAACGAAACGCAGGGAGTGGTAATTGAGGGTGACGGAATGTTGAAGTCAGAGTGACATATGAACGTCCAGGGGCGTAACCAAGAGATAACAGTGACACAAAAATATATTTGATGTCAAGAGAGACGACTCTTTTCAGTAAGTAGGTAGATCGGTGACAGGAATAAGAAAGGAAAGGCAAAAAGAAGGGAGTTAGGGACGTGGGTCAAGATGGATCGATGGAGGAAACATAAGTCATTTTGGGTTGTATTTACAGTGGTCATACGAACGGAACTCTTGGGGTACTTGTCATTTTTTCCGTTTTTCTATCCTGTGACTTTCTACTTGAGAGGTCCAGCCAGCTACGGGTTATACGGTGACCTCCAGTTCCCTCTTTATTGAGGTCTTTCTTACTTCTCTGTCTTGGTTTCGTTTTTGTTGTGGGTCAACACCTATACTGACCACTACCTTCAATTCAGGTTACGACATTTCTTGTCATAGCGTATCCTTGGACCTTACAATCCAGGTACTTAGTACCGTTTAACCTTCACCAGTTTGTCCTCTAATGACACCCGTTCTTAGGGAATCTTCTTTACCTCATCGGTAGTGTCAGTTGTTTGTCAGACTTTACGTCATGAACCTACGTTAGAGTTTTTACTGTCTTACTAGATAAACAAAGGTTTCGTTTGGTAAGCTATAGTGTCATTAGGTTCAAATACGGGGCTGGTCATTACGACTTCTTCGACTTCAACTTGTCAAGATACTTCTGGATGTTCTGGAAGATCCTGATTGTGGGGGTTTTCTATAGGAAAAGTAATACCCCGACGACGACGATTCAGTGAAGTCAGTACAGGCTGAGACACGCTGGGGTGTCTGTCGTCGGGTGGTCCGAGGGGTCAGGGACCCTAAGAGGTCCGTTCTTGTGACCTCACCCAACGGTAAAGGAAGAGGTCACGTACTTTCTCTTTTCTCTTCCCCTTCTTTCCCTTTTCTCTTCCCCTTCAGCGAGTCAACACAGGTTGAGAAGCGCTGGGGTACCTGACGTCGGATGGTCCGAGGAGGTGGGTACCCTAAAGGGTCCGTTCTCATGACCTCACCCCACGGTCCTTACCTTACGTTTTCATCCTTCAGTTCTTAATGGACCTCATTGTCCGTTTAAACCGGAACCTCATGTCTTACTTCGTCCCGTTTCCGATTATTTCAAAACGGTTCTCTTTCGTGACGAGTATCGTTTGTGGGAGAAGATTGTTGTGCTCTTCTGAGATGTGTGCCAGTTATGGTTTTAGTCTAACTAATTTAAGAAACGTCGGTTTCTCCCTCTTCGAGATATGTCAGTCGTTTTTGTTCTGGTCCTCGACTGACACCGAGTCTAGTACTTGAGGAATAACGTTTTAAGTCTGAATTTCTTTCATCCCTTTTGGTGATCTGGTAAGTCCATGCTGGATTTAGTTTCGGGAATTCTAATATGTCACCTTCACTGTTTGTCTAAGTTCCCTAATCTAGACTATCGTCTCACGGACTTCTTGATTCCTGTCTCCAAACACTGTAACGTGTCCTCTGTCCCTATTTCTGGTAGGGGTTCTTTTTCTTTACGTTTTTCCGTTTTACCAACAGACTGATACGCAATGTTTATCGACACTTTTCTTCTCTTCACTTTCCGTTTCCTCTTTTCCTTTCTATATGGGTAAACTCACGTCTCAAGGTTTCTTATGGTTCCTCTGTATTCTGTCGGAAGGAGTCACTAGTTACGTTTCTTTGTCTCCTTTTGTTATCTCACCCTTTCTGATCTCTAGAGAAGTTCTCTTAATCTCTATGGTTCCCTTGTAAAGTACGTTTCTACCCTAGTTATTTTTTGTCTTTACCATACCTGGATTGTCTTCGTCTTCTATAATTCTTCTCCACCCTTCTTATGTTTCTTGATACGTTTTTTCTAGAAGTACTGAGTCTATTAGTACTACCATACTAGTAAGTGGATCTCGGTCCGTAGTACCTAACGTTTCAGTCCACCCGGAATCCTTCGTAGTGATGCTTGTTTCGATCACCTCCACTACCTTAAAGTCAACTCGATAAACTTTAGGATTTTCTACTACGACAGTTTCACGACGTGAGTTATACGGTCGTTTAAACCTTTTGAGTCGTCACCGGTGCCCTGACCTTTTCCAGTCAAAAGTAAGATTAGGGTTTCTTTCCGTTGTGGTTTCTTACGAGTTTGATGGTGTGTTAACGTGAGTAGAGTGTACGATCATTTCGTTACGAGTTTTAAGAGGTTCAGTCCGAAGTTGTCATGTACTTGGTACTTGAAGGTCTACAAGTTCGACCAAAATCTTTTCCGTCTCCTTGGTCTCTAGTTTAACGGTTGTAGGCAAACTAGTAGTTTTTTCGTTCTCTCAAGGTCTTTTTGTAGATGAAAACGAAATAACTGATACGGTTTCAGAAACTGACGCACCTAGTGTTGTTTGACCTTTTGAGAATTTCTCTACCCTTATGGTCTGGTGAACTGGACGGAAAACTCTTTAGACATACGTCCAGTCCTTCGTTTTCAATCTTGACCTGAACCTTGTTGTCTGACCAAGGTCTAGTCCTTTCCTCATGTAGTTCCGACACATAACAGTGGGACGAATAAATTGAATATACGTCTTATGTAGTACTCTTTGCGACCCGACCTACTTCGTGTTCGACCTTAGTTCTGACGGTCCTCTTTATAGTTATTGGAGTCTATATGTCTACTGTGGTGGGAATACCGTCTTTCGCTTCTTCTTGATTTCTCGGAGAACTACTTTCACTGTCTCCTCTCACTTTTTCAATCGAATTTCGAGTTGTAAGTCTTTTGATTCGAGTACCGTAGACCGGGGTAGTGAAGTACTGTTTATCTACCCCTTTGTTACCTTTGTCACTCTCTGAAATAAAACCCCCCGAGGTTTTAGTGACGTCTACCACTGACGTCGGTACGTTAATTTTCTGCGAACGAGGAACCTTCTTTTCAATCTGTCGTATGATTTTTCGTCTCGGTAATGAAACGGTTGTTTCCAGACAGGTCAGTTTCGATGCCAAAAGGGTCATCAGTACATACCTATACTCTCAACCTGATATTTCTTTCGACTCGCGGCTTCTTAACTACGAAAACTTGACACCACAACCTCTTCTGAGAACTCTCAGAGAACCTGACGTTCCTCTAGGTTGGTCAGGTAGGATTTCCTTTAGTTAGGACTTATAAGTAACCTTCCTGACTACGACTTCGACTTTGAGGTTATGAAACCGGTAGACTACGCTTCTTGACTAAGTAACCTTTTCTGGGACTACGACCCTTTCTCACTTCCACCCTCTTCTTCCCTTGCTGTCTCCTACTCTACCAACCTACCGTAGTGACTGAGCTACCTGTACTCAAACTCATTTGAGACCCTCAACCACTACCTGTCCCTCCGGACCGTACGACGTCGGATACCCCAAACGTTTCTCAACCTGTGCTGACTCGTTGACTTGATTTGACTTCGCAGTGGTTGTGATTTTCATAAGGGACTGGAGGAGTAGAAGGTGAGTCTACCCTTCCTTGTAGTTCATTGACATAGTTTCTCCTGACTGTCTCTGTCATTTTTCTTACAGTCCTCTAGTGATGAACCCCTATCTTCTTCGTGACCGAAAAACTTCGTTTCAATCATTCAGACGGGCCCTACACCACATCGACATATAAGAAACCAGACGGAGATACTGTTTCTACGTTTGCCAGTTGTTTGTTCGACTGGAAGATGGTGCCGAGAGAGGAAAGGTTTGGTCGAGGAGTAGTGAAAAGAGTGGAAAATCCCCAGGAGTAGTAGAGATGTGAATCTAGAGAGGTTAGATAAGATATCTTACTAAACTTAGGGAGTGACCAAGGAGTGATTGATATACTTTAGGTTAAAAGAATCTTCACTGTGGGATCCAAGAGAGATTCTAGACCGAAGTTGGATGGTAAGGTCAGAAGAGATGGTGGCGAATTTATTGAACTTGGTTTTTGTGTATTGAGTAAAGAGGTCTTGTGCAAAGTGTGACGTAGAAAGACAGTGGAATGGTCAAAACGAGTCTACAGAGGAGGTGGATCTTCGGGAGGGTACGTTGGTAGAGGACACACTACGACCCTAGGGTAGATAGAAAGTTCCAGATCCGAGTGGGGGTGGAAGACGAACTGAGTGAGGGACTATAGGTGTCAACTTTATGTTGGAACTTAACATAACGAAAAGGATCGAATCTCTAGTATCTATGTAAAATAGGAATATCGTCGAAACAAAGACGACGAAAATGTTTGAGCCGGGTTCACAGGACGATTCTAGTAATACCGGTTACTATCTTAATCTCTAAGTTTATATCCAGAAGTCGGAGGTTTATGGGACCAATATGTAGTATGATATCTACGATGAGTGGACGTCGGGCTGTAGGACCTCGCACTTCAGTTCACCCGGAATCCTCCGTAATAATGTTTGTTTCGTCCACCGTCGTTACCTTGAGATCGACTCGATAATGTTTAGGTTTTTCTACTACGACAATTTTACTACGTGAGTTTTACAGTCGTTTAGACCTTTTGAGTCGTCACCGGTGTCTTGACCTTTTCCACTCAAAAGTAAGGTTAGGGGTTCTTCCCGTTACGGTTTCTTACAAGTTTGGTGGTATGTTGACGTGAGTAAAGTGTACGATCGTTTCAATACGAGTTTTAGGAAGTTCTATCCGAAGTCGTCCTTGGGTTCTTGAAACTCTGTATGGTCGACCCAAATCTTTTCCGTCTCTTTGGTCTCTAGTTTAACGGTTGTTAGTGACCTAGTACCTCTTTCGTTCCCTTAAGGTCTTTTTTTAGGTAGGTGAAGACGAAGTAACTGATGTGATTTCGGAAAGTGATACACCTAGTGTTTTTTGACACCTTTTAAGAATCTCTATCCTTATGGTCTGGTGGAATGGACTGAGAACTCCTTGGACACACACCCAGTTCTTCGTTGGCAATCTTACCTTGTACCTTGTTGTCTGACCAAGGTTTAACCCTTTCCTCATTTTGTTCCGACATATAACAGTGAGACGGATCAATTGAATATACGTCTCATGTAGTACAGTTTACGGTTCGATCTACTTAGGGTTCAACCTTAGTTCTAACGACCCTCTTTATAATTGTTTGAGTCTATACGTCTACTATGGTAAGATCACCGTCTTTCACTTTTTCTTGATTTCTCGGAGAACTACTCCTACTTTTTCTCCTCTCACTTTTTCGACTGAACTTTGAGTTGCAAGTTTTTTGATTGTAGTACCGTAGACCAGGGTAGTCAAGTCAAGTCAAGTCAAGTCAACGAGTCAACACAGACTGAGAAACGCTGGGGTACTCAGTGTCGTACGGTCTGGAGGGACAGGTAGTGGTTGAGGACCTCAAGTGAGTTTGAGTTCAGGTAGCTCAGCCACTACGGTAGGTTGGTAGAGTAGGAGACAGTAGGGGAAGAGGAGGACGGGGGTTAGGGAGGGTCGTAGTCTCAGAAAAGGTTACTCAGTTGAGAAGGGTACTCCACCGGTTTCATGACCTCAACGTCGAAATCGTAGTAAGGAAGGTTTCTTGTGGGTCCCGACTAGAGGAAATCTTACCTGACCAACCTAGAGGAACGTCAGGTTCCCTGAGAGTTCTCAGAAAAGGTCGTGGTGTCAAGTTTTCGTAGTTAAGAAGTCGTGAGTCGAAAGAATGAAGAGCCGTTTATCTTCCACTGTTTCACCTTCGTCACTGTCTAAAATAAAAGAACCCGAGGTTTTAGTGAGACCTGTCACTGACGTCGGTACTTTAATTCTGTAAAGGAACCTTCCTTTCGATACTGCTTGGATCACGCACGATTCAGTGAAGTTGTACAGGTTGAGAAAAGTTAGGATACCTGCCATCGGGTGGTCCGAGGAGACAGGTACCCTAAGAGGTCCGTTCTTATGACCTCACCCAACGGTACGGGAAGACGTCCGTGGAAGGACTGGGTCCCTTACTTGGGTACAGAAAAATACTGAGGACGTGACCGTCCACCTAAGAAACGATGATCACGGTGTTTGAATCTGTGGCATAATTTATCGTCTCTGTAGTGAAACGGTTGTTTCCAGACATATCAGTTTCGACACCAAAAAGGTATCATCAGTGTATGCCGACACTCTCAACCTGAGATTTCTTCCGACTCACAACTTCTTAACTACAAAAGTTTGACACCACGACCTCTTCTGCATTCTCAAGGAATCTGTCGTTCCTCTAGTTTAGTCAGTTACGATTTCCTTTGGTTAGGACTTATAAGTGACCTTCCTAACTACGACTTCGAGTACGAGGTTATGAAACCGGTGCAGTACCCTCCTCGACTGAGAGACCTTTTCTGGAACTACGACCCTTTCTGACTTACGTTTCCTCTTCACACACCGTCTCCTATTCTATTAATCTATCGTAGTTGTTGATTTACCTGTATTTAAACCCGTTAGAGACCCTCTATCGTCTCCTATTCCTTCGGACCACACGTTATCAGGTACCCCAACCTTTCTCAGTCTATGTTGAATCGTTGACTTGTTGTTCTCTGCGTTGGGAACTTTTAGAGATAGAAGACACCAGGGTGTCACGAAATATTAAGGTTATATATATTAGAGTCAAGGTGGAATACAATGTCAACCACATACAAACCACGTCCTTCCTTGAAGTTGAAAAACGAGTAGAGTTATAGGGGGTTCCATGGATAGTACGAGAAATGTATATAGTCTACTAGTTAGTAGTGACTTAAATGCGAAAGGAACACGGTTCGAAGTTTTGTGATATCAGTCATAGATCTTCGTCTTGTCCCACCTCTGATCTCACACCCGAGAGGGATCCCTTTAATGAGTCGTGGTGACACGGTAACAGATGAATATACATTGTACCTTTACTCATACGGAAGGAGCGTCAACACTCCTAGTTTACTTCATTACATGAATTGTTGTCTCTTCCCCTACCGTTAGGTGAGGTCATAATAACGGAACTCTTAGGGTACCTATCTCCTCAGACCACCCGATGTCAGGTACCCCAGCGTTTCTCAACCTGTGTTGACTCGTTGATTCATGTGTGTGAATTGTTTGGTCCCGGACCGTGTTGAGTTGTGTATGGTCGATGATAATTATAATGTGTCAGGTAAAATACAGGGGGTATACCGTAAAGTTCTCACTTTTACTGATTAAGGGGTTTTATTAAGGAAGTTTAGTTCTCTTTAGATGAATTTAATTCTTACGTATTTAATTCTAGTGTTCCCTAACATAGTTAGTTAAAGTAGTTCGAGAGAAACCTTAAAAAAAAAATTTGTCAGGTCATATATTTTACAGGTCAATAGACCTATTGATTAAATGTGACTTATTGAGTTAGCCATAATACACTTTATTGTACCATAAATTGTAATTTCTCATATTTTTATTCTATTCACACTCTCCTTTACATATATAAATAAAGAAGGGGGAATCAGAACGTCACTGATTGTAAAAAGGATTCGATTCATAATAGTCCACGATCAGTTTCCGAACTCGTTAATCTTCACAAACTGAGAAGTGGGACTTACATTTTTCGTTCGTCCCTTATTTCAGTCGTTGACAGAATTTCCAGACATGTTTCGTTTGTGAGTTAGAAGTTCCTTAACCTCGAAAAGGTCAGTTTACTTACGTATGTTTCCGTAAACGTCTGTCACAACTCATACGACCTCGTTTGGGACCTCACCGACGGGACAGACTAGAACTATTGCGGACATCCGTGGTGTGGACTCACTCAATGTGACTGAGAGTCATGTTTGTGCAATTCGTTCGACTTTTCGGAAGGATACGTTGGTCAGTAAGGAGAGTTACCCAGAGTCGACGTTATTCTCCTAATCACTTCCTTAAAGGTACTAAGGGAAAGTCCTAAGATTGTAGGGAGGACACTCCGTAATTCGGGTCCGTCTCCTCACAGTGACACTTGTTGACATTTCCGGTTGGGTTTCGCTTTAAGACCCGCGCCAATTTTAGTCCTCGGTAGTCTAACCAAACCTCCGCAATTTGGGTCTCGGTTCCGTCACTGTCTTTTTACTGGCCCTGAAGGGACCACTGGGTCATCGATTCTAAGACGTGAGAGTAGTTTTCTCCGAGGGCTCTCTAGGGACCAGTCTCTTGATCTAGGGTGTGCGGTGTTGATCCTCAAGCGGACGGTTGTAGATTCTGTGCCGCGTTTATCTATTTTTATTTATTAAAAAATTTTTCTTTCTTTCTTTTTAGTAGGTCCGACCCTCCTCGGCCGTGCATCTTTGGAAGCTGGTTCTGAACTCAAGACTTTGACGGGAATGGGCGGTCCCGATAACTGGACCCCGACCCCTTGTCAGTATTGGGTGTCTGTTCCACCGACTCGGACCGACTCGGTTGCAAAATCCATTGACAGGGTTCAGTTTGTTTAGTTTCGTTCGTCCCAGTGTCAGAAAGTTTGTTGAATTTGCCTAGGAAAGAGACTAGAGGACAACCCTGTGGGGACCGGGAGAAGGGCCGGGTGAGGCTAGGCAGGCTCCGCCCGCCTCGACGTCGCCACCGGCCTACTCTAAGTTCGGGTCTCAAGCTTAGTAGGTCGGGTTCGGCCCGGACCAACTCGGGCCCTTGACGAGGGAGACCCCCGGGGCCGGCGCGGTGCGTCTCCCCCGGGGCTGAGCCCTTTTAATCCAAGATGTGGGTGGAACCACGACCCCAGGCCCAGCCTCGTTGTCGACTCCCGTCGGAGCAGCCATTCCGGTGGCCTGCGCCCGACACCAAGACGGTACCGGCGTGACGACATAGTGCCTGCTGCCAGGGGCCCTTGCGTTCTCCATGGGTGTGAGGCGGACGAAGATTCGCGAAAAGTGGTCGAGGCCGCGCTGACGCGGGGTCCCGCCCGCGACGACTGAAGGTCGGTTAGCGAACGACCTTTCCTTCAACCGAAAGACGACTAACCCAGGGTCAAGGAGGCGGGTGTCGCGAGATGCGGGTTCTGATGTTAAGGGTTACACGAAGCGTATACTACCTCCGGACGCACAGCAAAATTTTTTTTTTTTTTGGTTTGGGTTTAGCCGGGCTTCTTTCACGCCAAAGAGTGACAGTGAACTAATGGATTAAACCAAAGATAAATTGATGATTTCAAGTTATTAGTGGGTATGGAGTTCCGACGGTGCACCATCCTCTATCCTTAGACTACTTTTCTCGATATTAAAAATTTAATATTCCTGGATTTTGCTAAAAGAGTCAAATTCGTCATCTCCTATTAATTTTGTTGAGACTGAATCACTTTTTGGATCCAAAGCTCAAAACCGAGGTGATAAATAATCGAGATTTTCAAACCTTATTAATGACTGCAAAGAGACTCGAAGGAACTACCTAAAACCACTCCTAGTTTATTCTAAATTCAATGCCAAAGTGATGAATAGATTTACAGGTAGCAGAAAATACAACTAAAACGATTCCGTACATAAAATTAATACAAGTAACCTGCTGAATCAGTAGCGACACAAAACTACTGACCGTGCATTATCTAACAGCTATTTATGAAGTACAACAACTCTGATTTACTGGTACTGGTCACATTTTTATTAAATCTTTTCCTGAAATACAATTATTTACTTACTCCGTACTCTAAACTGTTCTCAAAGATTCACTTCTCGTCCCAGAAAGATTTAATCGTTCTTCTATTGTCTACCTACAGTCCTTAAACCTAACGTCCCTCAACCCGTTTTATTTTTGATTGAATGAGTGGTTTAGTTTGTTCGTCCCGTCCCTCCGTGGACCATGGTACATGGACCGGTGGGGGTTCTACAGAGGTAGAGAGTAGAGTCGAAGTAAAACAAGGTATATGGACGAGGTGATCAGATCTTTGGACCTTGAGAGTCGGAGAATGGTCTCTCTCTCCCTTGGAGAAGGGACTTAAGACTAAAACTATTTTAGGTCTCTCCTCGGATACTAACCGGATCTGATCCTGGACATGAATGAGGGTGCCAGTCCCGTGACACTGACTGTCGGACCCAATCTTGGTGGTCCAACCTCAACCCCCCACTTCGTCAAGAGGGTTTCCTTTCTCTACGACGAGTATATCCTTCTTTTCACACTTTCACAATCAACGAGTCAGTACAGGTGAGAGACGTCGGGGCATCTCATATCGGGTGGTCCGAGGAGACAGGTACCTTAAGAGGTCCGTTCTTATGACTTCACCCATCGGTAAGGGAAGAGGTCTCCTAACAGGGTTCAGTCCCTAATTTGGGTCCAGAGTGTGTAACGTCGGTCTAAGAAATAGTAGGACACGTTTGACTTCGTATTCTACGGGTGACGTTTTTCTGCCCGTCCTATTCGTAAAGTTTTATTTAAGACACATGTGGAGCATTCCATTTCCTTGATCTCTTCCCCTCCAAGTCTCTTTCCTGCTCTGGCTATGAGATGTCCTTGACTATTGGAAATTACTCCACTCTTCCCCGTCGTCAGTCTGACACTTGACGACGAGATCCAGTTCTTTTCTCGTCCATATATATCTTTTGTATATATACGTCTTTATGTAACAAAACTCCCCTACACAAAAAGGAGTTCTAATAAAACTAATCAATCGAAAGTCGTTGACCCCGTTCCTTAAGGACTCTGACCGGCCTCTGACCCCAACCGACCCTCGACTTGCATTAGTCAGAATTACAAGTAAAGAAAGAAACCCCCTCTCTCAAGAAATAAGACATATCTTACCACCCCTCCTGGACCTCCACTCAAAATTGAGGTCCGATAAAACTCGACACATCGAAAGGAAGTAAGGTCTGGGGTTCCTTATATATTTTTCTCTTTCTCTCTACCCACAACAGTTACAAGTCCCAAAAAAGCACGACCATTAACTCCCAGCCCCCAAACACAAGACCCTCCTTTCTTCAGATTCCGGACATCACAACTAAAAGATAAAATCGACGGTTCCAGAGCTTATCTTGTCAGAATTGAACTAGAACTCTTTACTGAACCTAAACCAGGACCTCCTTAGGGAACTTTTCTAATTCGTTTATTCCAGGTTTACACTTATCCTCCTATTACTTATACTTACCAGGTTCTTCCCCGTTTTGGCTTCCGTAGGTCTAGGTTAGGTAGTTGGTACTGACGGTCCTCAACGAATTAGAGACCGCCTCAGTTCTTCAAGCTAGACATTCCAAAAAAACGTCGAAGGACCTGTTATGGACTGATCAACCGTATCTTCGTCGTTCTAAGTAGGTATTTTTCAGTGTTTGGAGAGAAAAGACGTCAATCATTTAGATTAGGGTAAGATAAACCTTAACTCTACTAAAAAACCTATCAATAATCTGGAACCCAATAAAAGACCTCCGACAGACTATCCAGAAATCTATGACGTACCATCGAAACCTACCTCCACGAATCAGGTCGTCAAGAACAAGGTTAAGATCGGCGATAAGGATCAGGGTGATTCTCCCCTTACTTTACTACCAAGTAAAGTAAGCAAACACTTACTCTCCTTACCCATCCCCAACTAGTAACCCCCGATATTTTTACAAACCTGACCTCATATGGTCCCACGTCTAAGGTCAGGTTAATCATCCATTTGTCTCCATACATCTGCGGGGTGTGTTCTTTTTGTCCGGTTCACAGTGTTATGTTGTCGACTTCAGCTATCGCTTCTCCTCAGTCCCCTACCCCCAAACTAGCAAGCAAGTTCTTGTCAGTCCCTTGGGTGATTCCACCGGGGTTGTTACCCTCTTCACCTCCTTATACGACTCCCTTTGGTAGGACATTTCCGATTTCTCACAGGACATCCTGGTCTTTGTAATATATATCGAAAAGGTCACCGTTTCTCATTTCACCTCCGTACTAATGTGTACCTAAATCCCTAATACGGGTGCCCAACCAGTATACTCGATAAAGTCCTTAAAGATCCATACGTTTTTCCTCGACCAGCATTATCACAATGAGAGACCCACTATCCCGGAGGTAACCTCCAAAAGGTAACATCCTCCCTTCTAGTCACTCATTTCTAAGATTCTCAAACAGGTTTAAAGCCTAAACTAGTAATCACACTTCTATAAATTCTAAACTCTGAATATTTCCGAGAGGTGTCCTACTCACCATATCTCTATACAATGGTCACCAGGTCAGTTCCTACCTACACCCCTCCCGACTTAGAGGGTCTCCTCAATATCTATCTGTATAGGTCGTCAGAAATCGGTTAACACCGAATCTGCGTAACTCCTCTCGTACCCAATTTAATTCCCAGACCTTATCTATCAACTCCACTCCTAAAACTTTCTCAAGAACTCAGTCTCCTTTCTCTCTTCTATTTTTATTCTACAGTTCGTTGTAAACCCCTTCACTTATGTACTATCTGATGACACCTCTTCTTAACTTAAAGCTTTCCCATTTTCAATATTTTCCAAGGGACGTCGGTGTCCCACTTCTACATTAGAAGTTGCACAAACTTGCACCTAGGAACTCCTGAGTGCTGGGTCTATAAACGGTCCTTAACAAGGTCTTTATTAACATCGACACTTTGGCTATCCAAGTAGACAGTAGTCAACCCCGGTCACCTTCGGCCCTCTTGAAATCTCAATATCCCGGAGACACTCTTTGAACCATTTCATAATCAGACTATTCGTAAGAGTAGTAACCCGACGTATTGGAAAAAAATCAGTTCACTACACGTGGGTTCCCCACTAAAGAAAATTAAAACGTCACCATCCCCAGTCGTCTTAATGGCACATCCCAGGAACGGTAAAACCCCAATCTAGACTCACCCTGACTTGACAGTATATGTGAAACAGAGGATAAACCTCCCTACCCATGCCCTCCAACCCTACACCAGTTCCCTCATCCAATAGGTATACAACGGTTTCCCGTAGAGTATAGACCCGTTCATTCCCTTTTCCTTCCACCCTACCATCAAACCCTGGTAGTACCCTCACCCCCTCAGGATTTCCATGATACCCGGAGGGTATGTACCGAAACTTACCGGACTATAAATCTCCAAAAAAACCATTCCGGGCCTTGAAATTCTCCCGATTTCCTTCCTCAAATCAGGTTAGAGCTACTTCAAACTAACAATTAAACCAGTCTCAAAGAAAAGTCTAAGCCAACCGAGAGAGTTGGAATGGACTCCTGGCGTCCACTATTCCTTACACTTTGGAGGTTCCTTGAACTTCCCAAGCACGTTATAAAACCCACTAAACCCTACACTTGAGCCCGGACAACAGTCTAACCTCCCTCCTCCCGTAAGGTTTGCATCCCTCTTAAAGTCATTCTTATTCCACTCAGCGTCATCCCCGAACAAACAATCATCAACCCTTTCTAAGTTAGGTAGGTCTTTTACATAGATGTTTCCGATCCTCCTTAAAATAGGAAAAACGCTCACCGTACACCCATTTTAAATGAACGGTCAGAACACGTCCTTCTACGGGCGTTTAAACCACCTATCCTTTCCTCCCCCCACTTACAATCTTAATCCCAAACAGGCGACTGTTCACTATGTTCAAACCCAGTCTAATAAATTTATTCGGTGTAATAGAAATCAGTCGAGTTATTTCAAGACTTCCTTTCAGAATTCATGTAAACGTCTCCCCACCTTTTCCCTTATATTTATACTTTCAATACACACCTACAATCCGAACAGTCAAACCCGATATCATTTCTGTCCTGATTGTCTCCGCCGGACGGTGAAACGAAGCACTAGGCGATATAACAATATTTTCCCCTATCCCGGTACAGTGTTAGGGTACATTGACTGTCACCACCTTCGTTAAACACGGAACCTCTCACTCTGAGACATCGGGGTCAACGGAGCCCGTAACTTATGACAGAGTCACATCTGATCCGTCAATACCACTCTCCTTGATGTAATGTTATTTAACAGATGTATAACTTCATTCCATCATCTGGGATCCAGATTTCAAACATCCAGAGAAACTTCCCGAACTGGTTCTTTTACTCCCGATAGAGATTTGGGAACACCGTTTTGCCAGGTTGAATTAACAACTCTAACTATACACCGACCCAGACAGGTCCATTTCCGTTTATCCCCGACACTTTTCACCACATCTCCATATCATTTCTTTCGTAAAACTCCAGATTATGACACTTTATCTCACACGGCCCCCCTTATACACTCTCTTCCCACATCCCTAACCACTGGTGTCCCACATTCCCATAATACCGGAGTAACTAGGACACTTCTAGAACCTGATCTGCGGTCCCCCCCCCAGGGAAAAACTGACGGTCATACACCCATAATACCCTACTTCTCTATCCGGCGTTTTTCGGCCGAAACCGTCAGCCCTCTAATCACCAAATTCAGGAACAGCCCTAAGACATCAGTCCCATATGACTCAAACCCAACACTGGACTCTCTCTAAAAATTCCTTTTGGACATGTCCCTTACCACAACTTGATGACTACCCCGAAGCCACAGGGTTTGGGTTCCTAGAGAGCCCCCTTCTAGTCCCTCGTCCAAAACCCTCACTCCCGACTGGTTCCCAAGTCCACGGTAAACCTACGTTTCTTGACTACACCCTAGATTCTTACCCTCCAAATATCTTCAAACGTCGAATCTCTCTACTAGTACAGGGTAATTACGGTAACCCGTAACTCCTTGATGATATTTTCTTACACAATTACAACAAAACGGTTTTCTTGTTTCCTCTCCCCCTGCAATAAACCCCTACTTTTCCCTGGAAAAGTACTCTGGGGAAACTACCGGTGAAGACTTCCAATCTCTCCCGGGACTTTCCTCCAATTTTCACTTTTCCGGTGAGGTCACAGGTAATATCCCGAAGGGACCACTGAGTCTTCAATTTCGTAGACGGACGTTACGCCCTCTGGTCCCAAGTTAGGGACCCAACCCTTCTAGGGGACCTCTTCCTTTACCGTTGGGTGAGGTCATAAAAACGGACCTCTTAGGGTATCTCTCTCTTCGGACCATCCGATATCAGGTGCCCCAGCGTTTCTCAACCTGTGTTTACTCGAAAGTGAACGTCACAGATAATACTTACTCTGAAGTACATACCGGTGACACGGTTAATGGACTTCGAGGTTCAGGCAGGTATACCCCGGGGTATACCCCAGACTTCGGACCCGAGGTAGTGACCTTATTAAATCCGTGTTAACCTAGTAGAGAGTCGAGCAGGTTCCTTGGTACCAGACCCCACAGTCCCGGGGGGTCTCAGACCAAGGGTCGGGTAACAACAACCCGGACTCCACCTGGGGCTCTAAACCATCCATCACGGGTTCCTGTTAGGTAAAAGGTGACCGGGGTAACAAACGCCCACCCCGTCCCAAACCACCCACCGGTCCCCAAACCCGTCCTAAATCGGGTCATAGGGTAAACCAACGTAGACTTCGTCCCCGGACCTCCCAATCCAGGGTATGTCCACCCGACTCCAACTACCCGGTTTCCCCAACTTAAAAAAAGAACCTATCGACGTTGCTTATTTCGTATAAACCGGAAAGAAAGTAAAAGAAAAAGGAACAAACGAAGAAGCAGAGATAATAACTTTTGAAATTTCCGATAAAGATCCTCTAGAACGACTCCCCAAAGCCCCGGGAAAAGATTGACTACATCAAAAGTCACTTATAGCCCCCGACTGACTGAATACTTGACCTGCACATTCATATCCTCAGGCCGTCCCCACTTTTATAGGTCCGATAACATAAAGACCTGACGGAGTCATTCGACGCCTTCTTTTTCCCGTCCCAAAAGTAGGAAAAGAACTCAGTGAAGAGATTAGAATAGCATCAAGTGTACTTACACTCGCGAAAATCGTAAGGAAAATCGTTTGTCTACCAGTATACTACATCCATGGACCACGACCGCAACGACCGAACTATGCAGGTCGCACCGAGTCAATTTCCTTGACGTAGTAGTCGGCGACCTAATCAGGATAGAACCAATACCTCGACTAGTCGTACTCAAGGCCGACGGACGGTATAGGTGAAAAGTAGTCCCCAATTTCACCGTAAATCCTACATCATTTCTAGTAAGGTCCAATCTACTATACGAACACATTCCGTCTCCTTAAGGAAGGATATAGATGATCCTAAAAGACTTTTTCTGGGGTTAAAAAGAAGTCAAACCGAGTATAGCCTTTAACTCTTTCCGTGTACTTGGGTACATCCCGGGAGGCCAGGGCGACGGAGAGACTCGCCTTTGTACACAAACAAAGCCCTGGACCAGTTACCTCCCCCTCACCTTTAGAGAAAACCCCAAGCACCCCAGTAACAAAGGGCTAAACCTCCTCCTTCCCGATCTCCCACTCCAGAGTAGAGACCTTCGGAGTAGAGACCTCACCATCCTTCCTCCGAGTGGACGGTCCAACTTTAGTCCTCGACTCCCAAATCCCCCGGAAAATTCCAGAAATCTAAACCTAAGAAAACATCACCTCCCCCTCTCTTTTGTCTCCTCCTAAACTATTCGTCTTGTCAGGAACGTCTCTCTTCCTACCGAAGATTCCAGGGTCTTCCGAACTTATGTCCCCTGGAGACTTGTAAACGGTAAGACAAACTCCTTCAATCACTCTAGACTATTTTATAATTTTAGCTTTTAGGGTTTGAGTTCGGTCGCCAAACCAATAGGTTAAACATGACTCCGGTTTAAACTCATGTTTCACTGAGCTCAAAGACTTGGAACTCTAATCAGTTCTCATCTTCAAACTCCAAAGTAAAATGGGTCCGGTTCCCTCTCAGGGCACCCTGTCTAATTGAACTGGGGTATCGTTTACCGATCGGTGACAGACCAGTTCTCTTTTCCAGTAGTGGATTAGAAAGCTGACCCGTTTCCTTCTCTCTCTGAGACTTCCTCCCTCCCCGCAGGGGGTTCAGGGAGGGGTCTCCCGGAAAACCGACCTCCCAAGGGACCCTTGGGCCTTTCTTCCTATCAGATACCACGGGATCTCATGGTAGGCTCGAATGGACCCGATGACCCAGTCCGCGCTTAAGTACCACCTACCTCCCTCCAACTTACCGTTTTCCGGAGACAGGACCTCAACCAGTCAGAGAGTTTTTTCTCTCACATCTCTTTTCTCCTTCTGTCTTTCTCTCTCTCTCTCTCTACGGTTATAAGGAACCCCATGTACCTTTTGGTTATTGCGGGAATGTGTCCCAAACATGTCGAGTGCTTCCGTGTCTCACAGGAGAACTCCTCCAGAACTTTCTGGTCCACCCTTTCACTCGAACCGTCCAAAGGTGTTAGGTTTCTCGACCGGCACTTCTTACTCTTACTCTTACTCTCCCTTGGAGTTGGAAGACCCAAAACCGTGGTTTTTACATTCCATTTCCTTGACCTCTTCCACTCCAAGTCTCTTTCCTACTCTGGCTACGAGATGTCCTTGTCTAGTGGAAATTAATCCGCTCTTCCCCGTCGTCAGTCTGACACTTGACGACGAGATCCAATTCTTTTCTCGTCCATATATATCTTTTGTATATATATGCCTCTACGTAACAAAACTCCCCTACACAAAAAGGAGTTCTAATAAAACTGATCAATCGAAAGTTGTTGACCCCGTTCCTCAAGAACTCTGAACGGCCTCTGACCCTAACCGACCCTCGACTTGTATTAGTCAGAATTACAAGTAAAGAAAGAAACCCCCTCTCTCAAGAAATAAGACATATCTTACCACCCCTCCTGGACCTCCACTCAAAATTGAGGTCCGATAAAACTCGACACATCGAAAGGAAGTGTGGACCATGATTGAATGACCCCTTATGACTCAGTTTTGAGTAACATGATCTCGATGTCATGAATCTGTACTTCATGAATCTGGAATTTCGACGATTTGGGTCCCTAACTCCGTTCTGGAAACTGTGTGACACATAATGGTCATTTAAAGACGTATCCTTTAGGTCTATTTTGTTTAAACAGACTTTATAAAATAACTTTTTTGTAAGGTTTGACAAAAAGGAGGTTGGGGAGACCACTTAAAGGGTCTTATATACTCTCTATTTGGTATATTTACCTATCCTTCTGGGTTATAGTATGTTACGAAAAAGGAAATATTTAATTATGTAATTACATTACGTTAAGGTTAATTTTAGGACTACCCAAAAAGTTACTTAACTTATTCGGTTAACATCTAAGATTAAAATCTTGGGGTTTATCGGTCGGCGTAAACTTCTTATTTATGCCCCTTATAGGACCACCGAATCACCAATGCTAAGTCGCGAAGGTGACGACACCGGGTCCGGCTCCTTGACTCTAAAGGGTTCGGTAAACCGTTCCGGCTTTTTTTGGTCATCCCTTTGGATGGATAGATTTATTGTTCTCATTCCCTGAACGAACCACCAGGTCACCAATTCTTAGGTGGAAGGTTACGTCCCTGTGTCCAAACTAGGGACAAGCTCCTTCACTCTCGGGTGTACGTCACCCCGTTGATTCGGGTGTCCGGTATTGATGACTCGGGTCCTCGAGACCTCGGACGTGTGGTATTGGTCTCCTCGACAGCTCGACGTTGTCTTCTAGGGTGTACGGTGTCACTTCTAAGACTCACGACGTTGGTTCTGGACTACTTCGGTTCATTTACTTATTTATTCATTTATTTAGATGTCCTTTTGTTATGCCACTACCGTGACCATATCTAATTAGTTACCTTTGAGACTGTTCGTCGAGATTTTGTTGAGGTCATTAGGGGTCGAGGACCATAAATACGAGAACTCAATCGGGGAGGGAAACTTATATTCAAACCACCGAGTGAAGAATCTTTCTCTTATACCGTCATCACTACCCGACAGTGAAGGTTCAATTTGATACATTGCTGACACTAAGAACAGAACCCTAGAGAGAGAGAGAAAAAGAGGTCAGAGAGTATTCTCCCATGGTACAACGTTCGTCGTGATATCTCTCTGGGTCCATTTTTCCTTAACTACAAGGGTCACTTCTCGGTCACTCCTGGACTCTGAACGGTTACCGGTACATTCACTCGAACCTTCAAGAGAAGATCCCTTGAAACTCTACTGACGACGGGGTCCACTGAGGAATTGAAACTAAAACACTCTTTAGAACTCTGTATTGATGGGCCCATCAGGTGAGGGTCTAAGGATTGGATGTCTTTGATACTCTACTATTTAAAAACAACAAAAATCGACGATTTCAAAACCTCATTAAACAATACGTCACTATGTGTCGATTGTGTACGCACGTGTACTTTTAGACTAAATCTAGTCTCGATCATGACGTCTAGTCACCCCTTTCCGACTGAAAAAGTTACTTGACACGACCTTGTGATAGTAAATAGATATACTTATTTCATTAAAAGAAGTAAAGTATGGCATTTCTTTTTGTCTTCAGGTTGACGTAATTTCTATATTTTCACTTTTGCGTTTTGAATTTGTACATTTCTTATTCTATAGTCTCTTAACGAAATATTTAAGTACCATCCTTAAAGAATTACTCTACATTTTCGTGTTTTATATTTTCTTTTTTATAAGATTGATTTCGTGTGGTAATTTTTTCCTTTTTCTGTTTGGTGTTTCGCCCTCTTTCATCCCCTTTGTGTGTATCGGTTGTTTCCTAGTCATAGGTATTGTACATTTTTGGGAATGTTTAGTTACTCTCTTTCCTTTGAGTTATCTTTTTTACAGTTTTCTCTTTTTATTCGTCAAATGTTTTCTGTTTTGTGTTCATCGATTATCCGTGTACTTTTTTTACGAGATTGAACGACCTTTTGTCCCTTTACGTTAATTTATATTTTTACTCCAAAGAAAGGATGAGAAGACTAACTCTTTTTAACTTTTAAAACAACAGATGGTCATAGTTCACAACCACACTTACTCCTCGTTACAAATGACCACCTTTGGTTTTAATAATATTTGTAAAACCTTTTATTAAACTGCCATAGATTTCATTCGTTTTGTAAGTTTGTAAACCCATCAAGTGTTTTAAATCTTGATCAACTTGTTAGTCCAGAACCCTCTTTATCCTTCTCTCTGAAAGGTACCTAAGTCCTATCAAAGAGACCTAAGTAGTCATCTGGCTAAACGAGTTTAGGGGAAAATAGAAACACACAGAGGTAAGTTCTAAATGTCAGAACGGCTCTCAGATCGATTAGATCAAAAGTGTACGTATATGGGCGTCCCGAGACTCTCGTGACAGGAGGTCTTAGTGTTCTGTCCTCTTTAAGGGGTTTGGACCTCCTTCCTCCCGACCCGTCTGTTTTCTACAAATGTCAAAACACTATCGTTACATTTTATGAGAAAATAGTATAAAGTTTATCCAATACCAACACTGATCCTTCTGACAACTAAAAAACGTATCATTATAACGTTCGTCGGTAGATTGTCTTAAGAGTATAAGAAAAAATTTTGACTAATTAAATAAAATTAACCTCCGATTAATGAAATGTCATAACACCACCAAAAACGGTATGTAACTGTTCTTAGTCGGTACCCACATGTACACAGGGAGGTAGGGTTTGGGGGGAGGACTTGCGGGGAGGATGGAGGGAGGGGTAGGGTAGGGAGACCCAACAGGGTCACGTGATCAAACTCACGGGACAAAGTACGTAGTTTGAACCTGACCAGTAGATAAAGTGTATACCATTATATGTACAAAGTTACGATAAGAGAGTTTAATAGGGTGGGAACGGAAAAGGATGTCTCAGGTTTTCAGACAAGAGAAAACGATAGAACGTATATCCCAGTAACTATGGTAGAAATTATATGACATAACCACAAAAAGAAAGACTGAATGAAGTACGACATATTATCTGAGGTCAAAGTAGGTGGAGTAATCTTGACTGAGTTTCACAAGAAAAATTATCGACTTATTGTAAGGTAATACATATATATGGTGTTGAAGGAATAGGTGAGTAGACGACTACCTGTAGATCCAACGAAGGTATAGGATCGATAACATTTGTCACAACGTCACTTGTGACCCCATGTGCATAGAGAAAGTCAAGACCAAAGGATTCGGGTCGTCACCCTAACGACCCAACATACTGGAGAACTCATTGGATATACGTCCAGTCCTTCGTTATCAATCTTGATCTGCACCTTGTTGTCTGACCAAGGTTTATCGTTTTCCTCATGCAGTTCCGACATATAACAGTGGGACGAATAAATTGAAGATACGTCTCATGTAGTACTCTTTGCGACCTGACCTTCTTCGTGTTCGACCTCGATTCTAACCGTCCCCTTTATAGTTATTGGAACCTATACGTCTACTGTGGTGGGAATACCGTCTTTCACTTCTCCTTGATTTTTCGGAGAACTACTTTCACTTTCTCCTCTCACTTTTCCAACCGAATTTCGAGTTGTAAGTCTTTTGTTTCTAGTACCGTAGACCAGGGTAGTGAAGTGCCCTTTGTCTACCCCTTTGTCACCTTTGTCACAGTCTGAAATAAAAACCCCCGAGGTTTTAGTGGCGTCTACAAATGACGTCGGTACTTTAATTTTCTGCGAATGAGGAACCTTCTTTTCAATACTGGTTGGATCTATCATATAAGTTTTCGTCTCTGTAATGAAACGGTTGTTTCCAGGCAGATCAATTCCGATACCAAAAAGGTCACCAGTACATACCTACACTCTCAACCCTGACACTTCTTTCGACTCGTGGCTTCTTAACTACGAAAACTTGACACCACAACCTCTTCTGAGAACTCTCAGGGAACCTAACGTTCCTCTAGGTTGGTCAGGTAAGATTTCCTCTAGTCAGGACCCACAAGAAACCTTCCTTACTACGATTTCGACGTTGAGGTCATGAAACCGGTGGAGTACCCTTCTCAACTGAGTAACCTTTTCTGAAACTACGACCCTCCCTAACCCCCGTCCTCCTCTTCCCCTGCTGTCTCCTACTCTACCGACCTACCGTAGTGACTGAACTACCTGCACTCAAACTCACTTGAGGCCCTCAACCACTACCTGTCCTTCCGGACCACACGACGTTAAGTACCCCAGTGTTTGTCAGTCTGTGCTGACTCACTGACTTGACTTGACTACCGTCAAGATGAAGGTCAAAAAATTCCTTGGAGGTGTGACAAGAGGTATCACCGACATGATCAAACGTAAGGGTAATTGCCACATTCTCCCAAGGGAAAAGAGGTGTAGGTGAGCTCGTAAATGACAAACATCTGAAAAACTATCGTCGGTAACACTGGTCGCACTCTACCATGGAGTGACACCAAAACTAAACGTAAAGAGATTATTACTCACTACAACTCGTAGAAAAGTGCACAAACAATAGGTAGACATACAGAAGAAACCTCTTTACAGACAAATCAAAAAACCGGGTAAAAAACTAACCAAACAAATACAAAGACCATAACTTCGACGTACTCGACGAACATATAAAACCTCTAATCAAGAAACAGTCAGTGAAGTAAACGATAATAAAAGAGGATAGGACTTCCGACAGAAAAGTGGAACGAATATCAAAGGAAGTAACAGGTTTTCGAAAATTCAAATTAATCCAGAGTAAACAAATAAAAACCAAAATAACTTAAGAGTATAATTGTCAAAAATTTGTGACTTTTATCTAAAGATTAATTTACTATCTAAAAGTAACTTTAATCTAGTTCCTTGTTAAATTGTATTTAACCCACGATGTTTTGATCTGTCGGATAATTTTTCGTCTCTGTAATGAAGTGACTGTTTCTAGACAGATCAGTTTCGATACCAAAAAGGTCATCAGTACATACCTACACTCTCAACTTGGTATTTCTTTCGACTCGTGGTTTCTTAACTACGAAAACTTGACTCCACAACCTCTTCTGAGAACTCTCAGGGAACCGGACTTTTTGCTAGGTTTGTCGGGTAGGATTTCCTTTAGTCAGGACTTACAAGTAACCTTCCTGACTACGACTTCGACTTTGAGGTTATGAAACCCGTGGACTACGTTTCTCGACTGAGTAACCTTTTCTCACCCTTTCTGACTTCCGTCCTCCTCTTCCCCTACTATCTCCTACTCTACCAACCTACCGTAGTGGCTGAGTTACCTGTACTCAAACTCGTTCGAGGTCCTCAACCACTACCTGTCCCTTCGGACCGCACGACGTCAGGTACCCCAGCGTTTCTCAGCATGTACTAACTCACTGACTTTACTTACTCATATAAATCATCTCCTGTCCTGGAAGAACTCCGTTAGTCACTTCAAAAGGAACTCTCCATCGTAAAGCTGACTCCATACATTCTAATCCCCGAAAGGACCACCGAGTCATCATTTCTTAGATAGACGGTTCGTCCTCTGCGTCCAAGATAGGGACCCAGTCCTTCTAAGGGACCTCTTCCTTTACCGTTGGGGGAGGCCATAAGAATGGACCCTTTATGGTACCTGTCTCCTCGGACCACCCGATGTCAGGTACCCCAGCGTTTCCCTAGTCTGTACTGAATCGCCGATTTTTGTTGTTCTTCAATTTCTGTCACACAGGATGATTCATATATAGGTCTTCTAATAGCACGAATGGGAGATTCATATTCTTTGTTCTAAACTTATCTTTTTTTCTAACTATTTTGGATTTACAGGTTGACACTCTTTTATTTAACACAATAAAAGTATGTCACCTTATTATATGTATTCACTTCTACAGACTCCTTGTATAAGATTGTGACTATTTAGAGTGTTTGTCTTCAATTTATTAATTTTCAACGTTTCCTTACGTGTACTGGTTATGTTAAAAACGGTTCAAAATTTGAGACACACTTATATTACTCCGAAGGGACCACCGGGTCTACTATTTTTTAAGACGGACGTTACGTCCTCTGGACCCAAGCTAGGGACTCAGTCTTTCGAGGGGACCTCCTCCCGTACCGTTGGGTGACTTCATCGGACTGTCCAATGTCACGGATC
This sequence comes from Capra ibex, assembly GCA_006410555.1. Taxonomy (NCBI): domain Eukaryota; kingdom Metazoa; phylum Chordata; class Mammalia; order Artiodactyla; family Bovidae; genus Capra; species Capra ibex. The sequence goes on along the minus strand of SJYO01000647.1, from coordinate 32,255,191 downwards.
TCTGTGTTTCTCAGCCTGTATTGACTTCACTGACTCGTACGTGTGCTCCTGTACTACATAAGTCAAGTCAGCGAGTCAACACAGACTGAGAAACACTGGGATACCTGACGTCGTACGGTTCGAAGGGACAGGTAGTGGTAGAGGACCTCGAACGAGTTTGAGTACAGGTAGCTCAGCCACTACGGTAGGTTGGTAGAGTAGGAGACTACAGGGGAATAGGAGGACGGAAGTTAGAAAGGGTGGTAGTCCCAGAAAAGGTTATTCAGTCGAGAAACGTAGTCTACCGGTTTCATAATCTCAAAGTTGAAGTCGTAGTCAGGAAGGGTACTTGTAAGTCCTGACTAAAGGAAATCCTACCTGACCAAACTAGAGGAACGTCAGGTTCCCTGAGAGTTCTCAGAAGAGATTGTGGTGTCAAGTTTTCGTAGTTAAGAAACCGGGAGTCAAAAGAAATACCAGGTTGAAAGTGTAGGTGTATACTGACGACCTTTTTTGAGAGTGTAGGTATGTACTGATGACCTGTATAAAATCCCCCTGTATTAAGTTGGGTGAAGTTCCGTGTATATCGACAAAACAACAAAAACAATCATTTTAATTCTAATCCTTTAAATGAATCTCATATAAATTTTATTAAAATACCATCTCAATTAACAGGAATTACTTGTAACAAAATGAACAAGGGATTCAAGGTTAACAGTAAGAAAAAAAACAGAAAAATAATTTATTTTACCTGTTGATTTGTCTTATATCCACACGACAAAGTCGGTATTTGGTTATTAGGACCTTCTTTACGAGATTCTTACTTGACACCTATTAATGAACTCTATATATACAAGTTCTATAAAATGAACTTACTGATGGATTTAATAATAAACTATTATTCTTGTTCACCGACACAATCCTGTTAATAATTGTTGTTTATAACTATTCGACACACGAAAGTAACGTACGAGGAAGGTTGTAGATCTGTAAAGAACTACAAAAAGAAAGGCAGTTATCATAGTAGGGGACCTCCTCCTCCTACTCCGCACTTTCCTTTGTAGTACCTGAATCCTAAAAAAACTTGTCCTTCCCTTGAATCTCTAGTAGAGTAAAGGGTGTAAAGTAAAATATTTACTCCTGTGGGTCCTGATATCGTTAAAGTGTTAGACTGAAAGTCTTCATTAATCAACTCATTAACCCATCGTGTCAGGGTCCGGATTTTAAGTCCAGGAGATTAAAGGTCAAGTCGTTAAAAAAAGAAATGATGTATACGATTGTGATTATTGACCGTAACTAATTCGGTAATGACACATGATGACACGATTCACAAAAACATATGTAAGGGAGGAACATAAACGTCCTTGTAAATTAAGAGGCCCAGAACCCGTCAGATTGGTAAGTCACAAAATATACATGATGTGCTACAAAAGAAAGATAATTCAGAGCTCTTTTGATACGGGTATGGAGTCCGTAGGAGTCCTTACAATAATAAACCATCAAAAGGCACTTGGATCAAAAGACGATCTTAATTACTTTGAAAACGTACCTGACGTTATGATTGTTTGGATTACGATGTTAGATGTAGAAACCTTGTTTTTGAGACAGGTACAAATCAAAATAAAGAAATCCTATATAAAAGTTTTCTCCTTAAACATCAAATTCCGTATATCTATATAAATTCCGAGAAATTTCTTATACTATAAGACATTGAATAAAGACTGATGTAGTTTATATCGATGTGGAGACTGACCCTTCTACCGTTCCTAATTTAGACGGTATTGAGACACCCACAGTTTTTATCTACTACTTCGTTCCTACCTAGTCTCTCTCTGGGAAATAATACCGGGTTGTTTACCGTCTTCGTAGTGTGTCCTCCGATCACGACCCGTTGTCATACCCGGGTCTACGTCTACTCCAACCTCTATCTACCCGGGGACCCGACCTGTCGACCACAAACGGTTCACCTCATTTTAACTTCGAGACAAGAGTGGATCTGTAAGGTCCCTGTTTCAATCAAATAAGACGACCTTATTTCTCTCTTCTGTTGGTACGGACTCCAGTTCTTTTTACAGGGTCAAAAGTGTACACATCTTTCTGAGGAACCCTCAGTTTTTCCCTCTTCTACGGTGAGGTATTATACACACCTGTACGTGGGTGTCCGGAGACGTCATCTTAAATATAATTGTTTTCGACACGTCCGTAGAACCCCTCCTAGTGTCCTGTCTACTCCACACTTTTTTCTTTGTCCTATTAACCGGTTTCTATTTGTTTCTGGACCTGCTTAACAGGATATATGCACTAAATTTAGTGGAGGATTGACGAGGAGGAGTGATCTCTCCTGTGGGTATAAGAAAGAAAGACCCACATATAAATACGGACTGAAGACTGAAGATATGAGGAGTCAGTTCTACGGGTGTGAAGAGAGGTCCACAAATAAAGACAGAACAAAGACAGAGTTTATTTGTTTGACAAAGAGACACACGAGAGGGTGTACAATACAACACAGAGAATTATTATTTGAAAGAGGACAAAAATGTCTAAAATGGAGGAATTTTGTAAGAACGAAAGTTCCGTCCATTCTCGGTCCCCATGAAACGGAGATCGGAGATCCGGGACCACCTGATCACCGCTCCTAAGGACCAAAAGTGGGACCGATGGGTCCAGGTGAAGAACCCGCCTCTTGATTCTAGAGAGAAGTGGTAACGAATGACGTAAGACAGACTCTAGTGTCCGTCACCTAACACTCTGTCGATTCTGAGGCCCCGATTTGCGAGTCGTGGAAGACACCGTTCGTCATTTGTTCGACCATGGGGAGGGGTCCCTTCACTCGTCAACGAGGAGTGTGGTACCAACGACGTACCCAACGAATTAACGGGTGTGTGATCGATTTCTTTGTCAAGTCTCAGTTTCCTGTCAATCCAGAACGGTCAAATCGAGAGAGTCGCTCCACCCGTTCCCGGGACACCCGGGTACACCTGACGGAGTATGACATACTACGGGCTTCATAAGAAAAGGAAAGAAAAACACACACACACACGATTAACATTCACTTGAATAACTTTTAAGTTATACGTTGATAAGTTATTTTATGACGACGACGACGACGACGATTCAACGAAGTCAGAACAGGCTGAGACACGATGGGGTCTCTACCGTCGGGTGGTCCGAGGGGGCAGGGACCCTAAGAGGTCCGTTCTTGTGACCTCACCCAACGGTAAAGGAAGAGGTTACGTACTTTCACTTTTCACTTTCACTTCAGCGAGTCAGCACAGGCTTAAGATCTCTGGGGTACCTGACGTCGGTTGGTCCGAGGAGGCAGGTACCCTAAAAGGTCCGTTCTCATGACCTCACCCCACGGTAGTGGAAGAGGTGTTATTTTATGATCTGTTAATTTTAATATAAGAATTCCTGACCGTATACAATCAGCGAGTCGACACAGGCTGGGAAACGTTGAGCCTGACATCGGGCGGTCCGAGGAGACAGGTGCCCTAAGAGGTCCGTTCTTATGACCTCACTCAACGGTAAGAGAAGAGGTCCCTTAGAAGGGTTGGGTCCCTGACTTGGGACCAGAGGATTTAACGTCCGTCTAAGAAATGGTAGACTCGATGGTCCCTTCGGGATTCCTGACCATTTCCTTACAATTTTATGTACTTTTAGGAACTTTTAGTTTTAAAGCTCTATTTTTCGTCCTGGGTTTTGATATACCTCTTGTGCTAGAGTGTTTTTATAAAAGTGTATTCACCTACTTTTATTTTGATCTTTATTTATACGGTCAGACAATTTTGAGTGCTAGAGACCCATGCTTTTAAGATCATTGAAAATATTGAGAATATAAAGGGGACGTCATAAAGAAGTAAACGTATCTGGTACCGAATAAATTAAAGTGAACAAAGCAAATTGTCTAGAAGGTCCGGAGTAAAATCAAGGTAGACGAGATGTAAGTTTCTAACTGAACTTGTGGATTAATTTTACCTATGGGTAGTGCGGTGAAGTGGACCTTTTCGTCTTTACTTGGTCTTTTCCGCTGCCCCGCCCCCTGGCCCCCACCCTCCCCGCACCATTTGAACAGGCAAAAAGCCAGAAAGATGAGAGACATAATGGTCAGTATCCACAAACTCGTTTGTTTAAGTTTTCTTTTGTAAATTACGAGAGATCACTCTGTGCCTCATTGAAGTCTTTTGCAATTTACAGTGTCTTTTTTGAAAGACAGTTAGGGGAGTTTCGGGAACCTTAGGAGGGTTTATGAGGTGTGGGAAGTTTGTAAGGTAGAGATCCGTCGACGAGAGGCACCGACCTCTCGCGGATTTGTTCCAAAATTCAACGGCCCGAGCGCGCCACTCACAGGCGGCGTCGGACACCCGAGCGCCCCCACTCCACCCCTTCGGGAAGAGGGACGCGGGCGGCGGGGCTGCTGGGGGGCGCGGGGCGCACCTCGGCGCGGGCCGTCTTGGCGCGCCCGCGGCCCCTCGCTCGTCCGGAGCCCGAGGGTTGCCGGCTCGGAGCCACCGGCGCCTCCGGCTCGACTCGTCGAGGACGGCGTCGACTCGACTCGCCGCGCCGCGGGAGTCCCTGCGCGCCTCTGGGCCAAGGGGCGGGCCGCCTCCGGGCCGGCTGAGCGGAGCGAGACGCAGGTGGAGGGTCGGAGGGGCCAAGGGTGGGGCGATGTCGAGGGTCGACTCGGGGTACGGGACCGGCTAGGGTCATAGAAGGCGACCTGCAGACTCTCTAAGGTGTCGGGTTAGGGCGAAAATTCTTAAGTTTTCATTCTGGTTGTTTTACAGATAGGGAAGTCCGAAACGAAGACGAGGGCAGAGGAGGGGTGAGGAGACCTGGTGCTTTTAGAGTGGTGATTTAAACTGTGAAAGGGGTTCGTTCGACTCGGAAAGGACGAAAGAACGATCTTATGAGGGGGAAAGGGCAGGAAACCCCAAAGGGACCCCCGAGTCGACCATTTCTTAGGCGGGCGTTACGTCCTCTGGAGCCACTCTAAGGACCCAGCCCTTCTAGGACCTCTTCCCTATCCGATGGGTGAGGTCATAAGAACCCGAAGGACCACCGGTGGGCGTTACGCCCTCTCGACCCAAACCAGGGACCCGACCCTTCTAGGGGACCTCGTCCGATAGGTGAGGTCATAAGAACGTACCTCTTAAGGTGCCTGTCTCCTCGGACCGCCCGATGTCGCGTACCCCAATGTTTCTCAGGCTGTGCTGACTCTCGGAAAGTGAAAGAAGGCGGGAAATGACTGCCGAGATCTCTGGGTTCAGTTTCAGTAGAGACAGTCCAAAAAAGGTCTTCAAAGAAAGGGACGATCAGACACAGTCAAGAGAACAAGTAAGTGGAAAAGGACCGCATGACTGGTGGGACACGCAAAAATCGTCAGACAGTAGAGGGGGTGTGGAGAAGCCAACACCTGAAAAGAAATCTCCCCGCAGAGCCAACACATACATCGGTATCCCTGGTTCGTGCGTCTTTGGGAATCATTACCCCTTCCCTATCCCAATGTCTCTACTCGTGTTCTCTTTCCCCACACCAACTTTACCGTCGAACGAGGACCTTTATTGGTCCCTACGGAAACACCTCCAAGTCACTTGGAGGTCTTAACTTGAATTTCTCTTCCCCATCACCTTTAAAGCTTACTCACGCACACCGTAGTTCAACAGACCCCTCCTCCTGTTCCTTCCTGCTCGTCCTCTTCTACTTTCCCACAAATAGGAGAATGTCGGTCATTTCGACGGGAAAGTGACGTCTTAATCAGCGCGATTTAGGATTTTAAATCTTCCTTTAAATCCAAGGTTTAAAATTCAGAATTCTATATATCCTCCTTTTAATAAACACAATATCATATACTATGTCTGAGTATCTTGTGTTCATTTTATATGTGTACTATTATTAAAAGTTTTTAGGTAATTCAATAGTTTAACTTTTCGTGTTGAGAAGGAGATGAAGAGAGTAGGTCGGAAAGAGTGAGTTCTATTACCAAGTATTAAGTAACACAGAAAGGGTCTTTCAAAATTACATAAAAATAGTACAGGTTTGATGACTAATATTAAAATACGTTAATGTATTTACCTTTAAGGTATCAAATACATTTTTGTATTTCCTTTTTTCTATACTCATTTCCTTTTTTCCAACGGTTAATTTGGAAGAATTTCACTCGTAGAATCTTATCTACTTTACAAAACGTATACGTATGTATATGAAGTTTTTAAATACAAAAGGTACATTACTTAAACTTTACAAAGATATATATATATATCGAAATGGAGATAAAATAACGATTTCAGTTTAACTTTGAAATAACTTATCTCATAATGTCATGTCAATTACCCAGGAAAATAATTCCTTGTAAAACGAACAAAGGTTCTTCACACAAAGAAAAGAACGAAGAAAAATGAAAACGTTTGTACAACATATGTTTCTATACTTATACATATATAGTATTCGATTGTATAAATGATTTTAAAAAAAAGATAAAGTTGATACATTAGATAATTTTAAAAACGACGTCAAAAATCCTTAAGACATATTTTGTCAACTCATGTAAAAGATTCAATGTTACTTTATTGACGTCGTCAGGAACCTTTACCATTTCGACTATAAAAAATAAATCTCAAGTAATGTGTGGTATATACTAAACTGTAAACCTTTGGTGTATCTTTTTCGTTGAGTTTACTAAAGTAATCTCATTCTTAAGATGTCGAAGGGATTCGTCTTAGAGGGGTTTTACCGTCACCATTAAATAAATAAATAAAACTCACAGAGTCTATATACCAAAAGAAATTTTTACATTTGATATTGTTTAATAAATCTTAAATGAAGAAAGAGTCAGTATTATCACTAATTAAGGACCAATAGTAAAAGGACTAACAGTTACACATGTTTGATCACCGGTATTTGTGATACAAGTGTTTTATTCTCAAATAGGAGAGGAATTGAACTTTATATATACGGTCGTGAGTTAAGTATCTCTTGTTTAACTTGAGAAATGTATTTTGTACATAAGACTCTCCTCATAAGATTATTCAAAGTCTTAAATTTACGATAAAAAAGGGAAGGGATTTGTCGAAGTGTATTTGGGGTTCCTTTGACTCCATTCCTCTGTGTGCATCTCCACCTCTACAATATAAATTTACAAATGGACTTAACTCCGATGTCTGATACAAATAATCTGGTGGTATCCTAGTCTCATTGAGTACCGCTGAAGAAAGTCACACAAAATACTATTCGACCCCCTTAAGAATTAATCCTCTAAAAGTTCATACTGGATCCTCACGATCTTTTTTTCGAGACTCATCTTGACTCGGACAAGGCATGTTACAACTGTAATCCTTAGCCACGAACATATTTTTGACGTAAAATAATAAATACATTGACTAAGACTCAGGAACGTTAAACACCAGAAAACCCTCTTATTTATGTTACACCGTAATAAGATTCGTAAAAAGGGGTTGATTTAAGTGGGGGAGACTGGAGAAGTATGAAAAAGTACCGAAATGGAAAAATGAAGAAAAAAAACATCTAAGAAAAAAAATTTTTAAATTTAAAATAATAATTAACCTCCTATTAATGTCATAACACTACGAAAGACGGTATGTAGTTGTACTTAAATACAGAAATAACCTGTCCCTCCGGACCGCACGACGCTAAGTACCCCAGTGTTTCTCAGTGCTGACTCACTGACTTGACTTGACTTTGAATTTTTTTATAAAAATAATAATTTCATATTAACGAAATGTTACAACACTATCAAAGACGACAAGTTGTTTCACTTAGTCGATATACACATGTATACAGGGGAAAGAGAACTCGGAGGAAGGGGGTCTGGGGGACAGGGTCGGGAGATCCAAAAGTAGTAAGATGAAGAAAGAGATCTAAAAAAAGAAAAACGAAGATTGATTTAGAAGAGGAAGTTCCGGTTGAATACAGGTTTAGGACGTACTGTAGCAAAAACAGACAAAAAAGGTGGTAGTAAAAAAAGGAAAAGATTAAAGGAAAAGGTCATCTTACAGTGTTTAAATATGACAACAACTAAACGTCCGATGAAATAGAGGGGTTATTCTAACACTTAAAACCTCCTGTTCCCAGAACAGAACAAAAGACAGGGTCTCGCTTATAGTATCGGGACCTGTACCGAATCAATGAGTATGGTGAAACTTACCGTCCACGTCGACACAGTGTCTTTTCCTCTCTCTTCTAAACCCCACAAAAAACAACAAAAGAAACGTGTGATAAACAGAAGGAGAGTCGAAAGAAAGGAAAAATAAACAAAACTCAAAAGGAAGAGATTCGGATAACTAAATCGGATTGGGAATCAATATCTATAACAAATTGGATTGACCACCGCAAGTTCGATTGAACTCGCAAAAACCACAAATTATAGGAAAGTAACTTTCTAATGTTTATCCACTCGTTCCTCCGTTTCGACCACGGACGTCTACTACATCAAGGAGTTATGAATATAACCAAGAAGATCGAAAGAGATCATAAAAATGGAAAGAGATCATAGATCATAGTCTTACGAAGGGGCGGGCGGGGGTGGGGGCATCCAAACTCCTCCTAAAAATGTTTGATTCTGGAGAACTATTTGACAGTTGTTTTTAACCAGTAAAAGAAGTCAAGTCAAGTCAAGTCAGCGAGTCAACACAGGCTGAGACGTTGGGGTACTTAGCGTCGTGCGGTCCGAAGGGACAAGTAGTGGTTGAGGGCCTCAAGTGAGTCTGAGTGCAGGTAACTCAGTCACTACGGTAGGTCGGTAGAGTAGGAGACAGTAGGAGAAAAGCAGGACGGGGGTTAGGGAGGGTCGTAGTCAGAAAAGGTTACTCAGTTGAGAAGAAATTAAAGTACCGACGTCAGTGATGGACGTCACTAAAACCTCGGGTTTTTCTATTTCAGACTGTGACAAAGGTGACAAAGGGGTAGATAAAGGGTACTTCACTACCCTGGTCTACGGTACTAGAAGCAAAAGACTTACAACTCGAAAGTCGGTTGAAAAAGTGAGAGGTGAAAGTGAAAGTAGTTCTCCGAAAAATCAAGGAGAAGTGAAAGACGGTATTCCCACCACAGTAGACGTATAGGCTCCAATAACTATAAAGAGGACCGTCAGAACCAAGGTCGAACATGAAGAAGGTCGGGTCGCAAAGAGTACTACATGAGACGTGTCTTCAATTTATTCGTCCCACTGTTATACGTCGGAACTACATGAGGAAAACGATAAACCTTGGTCAGACAAGGTATAGGTCAAGATTGACAACGAAGGACTGGACGTATGTCTAAAGAGTTCTCCGTCCAATCCACCAAACCATAAGGGTAGAGAAAGTCTTAAAAGGTGTCAAAGAACACTAGGTGTGTCAGTTTCCGAAACCGTATCAGTTATTTCGTCTTTATCTACAAAAAGACCTTGAGAGAACGAAAAAACTACTAGGTCGCCTACAACCGTTAAACTAGAGACCAAGGAGACGGAAAAGATTTTAGTCGAAGTTGTAGACCTTCAAGTGCCAAGTACATAACGACTTCGGACCGAACCTCTTAAAACTCGTTATGAAATGATCGCACACTCTACTCACTACACCAGTAAAAGAATCACGTCACGAATAGGACAAATGACAAGAAAAATTTTATCATTATTGTAAAATTTTAACTCTATATGAAGTACATTCTATTTCAAGTGATCCAATTTTACATCAGAAGTCATCAAAAATAATATAAGTGACTAAACACGACGGTATCGGTGATATATTAAGGTCTTGTAAAGATAGTGGGTAATTTTTTTTGAGTACGGATAATCGTCAACCAAAGTTAAGAAAGGGAGTGGAGGACCGTTGGTGAATTGAATCAGAGATACCCAAACGGAAAAGACCTATAAGAAAATATAAATATAAAATACATTTATCTGAGTTTGTTTTACACCGGAAAACACAGACCGAAGAAAGTGAATCACACTACGAAAGTTCCAAGTAGATGCAACGTCTTATATTTCAGGAAAGAAAGAAAGAAAGGACTTATTTATAAAATCATATAATGACATGGGGTAAAACAAATAGGTAAGTAGTAGACTAGTTTGTAAACCTGACAAAATTGAAAAACTGATAATACTTATTACGACGACACTTGTAAACATATGTCACAAAACACACGTGTATACAATAAGAGAACCCATCTCAATGATCATCTTAAGGTGGCTCCTCACCTCAATGACCCAGTATACCATTAAGATATAAACCTAAAACTTCTTGACGGTTTGAAAAAAGGTACCTCCAATATGACGAAATTTGAGGGTAGTAAATAAATAAAAATGAAAATTGAAAACGGATAATACTCCGGAAATAAGTAAAAAAAGGAAAAATTAAATAAAAAGATAGTTTCCTATTAACGAAATGTCTCAAAACAACAAAAGACAGTTTGGAGTTGTACTTAGTCGGTATCCATATGTATATAGGGGAGGGAAAACTTGGAGGGAGGGTAGGGGGAGGGGTAGGGTGGGGAGATCCAACTATGTCTCGGGGACAAACTCAAAGGACTCGGTATCTCGTTTAAGGACAACCGACAGATAAACTGTGTACCACTACTTTCAAAGGTACAATGAGAAAGGTATGTAGAGTGGGAGAGGAGGGGAGAGGCGTACAGGTATTCAGACAATAGATACAGACAAAGAGGTGACGACGGGACATTTATTCAAGAAGTCACGGTAAAAGATCTAAGACATATACACACAATCTTATGTGATAAATAGAGAAAGACTGAGTGAAGTGAGACATATTATCCAAGATCCAAATAGGTGGAGTAATCTTGACTGAGTTTACGCAAGGAAAAATACCGACTCATTATAAGGTAACACACATACATGGTGTTGAAGAAATAGGTAAGTAGACAGCTACACGTAGATCCAACGAAGGTACAAGATCGATAACATTTATCACGACGTTACTTGTTACCCTATGTACACAGAAAAAGTTAAAGTCAAAGGAGTCCCATATACGGATCCTCACCCTAACGACCTAATATACCACCAAAATAAGGATCAACAAAAAAAAAAATTCCTTAGAGGTATGACAGAAGGTATCACCGACATAGTTAAATGTAAGGGTGGTTGTCACGTTCTCACAAGGGAAAAGAAGTGTGGGTAAGGTCGTAAATAACAAACATTTGAGAGACTACTCCCGGTAAGACTAGACACACTCTACTATAGAGTAACATCAAAACTGAACGTAAAGAGATTATTACTCGCTACAACTTGTAGAAAAGTATACAAACAATCGGTAGACATACAGAAGAAACCTATTTACAGACAAATCCAGAAAAAGGGTGAAAAACTAACCCAACAAACAAAAAGTCCGTAACTCAACACACTCGATGAACATATAAAACCTTTAATTAGGAAACAGTCAACAAAGTAAACGATCATAAAAGAGAGTAAGACTTCCAACAGAAAAGTGGAGTGCATATCAAAGGAAACGTCACGTTTTCGAAAATTCAAATTACTCCAGGGTGAACAAATGAAAAAGAGTAAAGACAACGAGGTCCTCCACGCGGTACCTCCTAGAATGAAACTAAATACAGAAGTTCACAAGACGGATACAAAAGGAGATTCTCAAAACATCAAAGACCACAATGTAAATCCATAAATCAGGTAAAACTCAAATAGAAACACATACCATAGTCCTTCACAAAATTAAAGTAAGAAAATGTACATTGACAGGTCAAAAGGGTTGTAGTAAATAACTTCTCTGACAGAAACACGGTAACATATAAGAACGGTGGAAACATTTTTTATTCCATTGATATCCACGTACCCAAATAAAGACCCGAAAGATAGAACAAGGTGACCAGACATAAAGACAAAAACACGGTCATGGTATGACAGAACTACTGACATCGAAACATCATATTAGACTTCAGTCCTTCCAACTAAGGAGGTCGAGGTAAGAAGAAGGAGTTCTGACGAAACCGATAAACTCTAGAAAACACAAAGGTATACTTAACACTTTAAAAAACAAGATCAAGACACTTTTTACAGTAACCATTAAACTATCCCTACTGTAACTTAGACATCTGACATAAACCATCATATCAGTAAAAGTGTTATAACTAAGAAGGATGGGTCCTTGTACCTTATAGAGAGGTAGACAAATACAGTGGAAACTAACGAAAGTAGTCACAGAATATTAAAAGACACATGTCTTCTCAAAATTAGTATTTACCCACGACTTAAAACAGTTTCCGAAAAAGACGTAAATAACTCCACTAGTATACCAAAAATAACCATACCACATAGTGTCAACTAACTGAACGTATATAACTTCTTAGGAACGAGGGACCTTATTTGAGTCGAACTAGTACCACATACTCGAAAGACTACACAACGACTTGAGTCAAACGATTTTAAAACAACTCCTAAAAAAGTAGATACAAGTAGTCACTATAACCGGACATCAAAAGAAAAAACACACAACAGAAACAGACCAAAACCATAGTCACTACCACCGGAGTATCTTATTCTAACCTTCACAAGGAAGGAGACGTTAAAAAAACTTTCTCAAAATCGTCCTATTCGTAATCGAGAAGAGATTTACAAACAATCTTAAGAGGACACTTCGGTAGACCAGGACCCGAAAACAAAAAACCGTCTAAAAACTATTGTTGAAGTTAAAGTCACGAAGTCACCAACAAGTATTAAAGATAAAGAAGGACCAAGTCAGAACCTTCTAAGTTGAATAAATTCTTAGATAGGCAAAGAAGGTCCCATAGGTAAAATAACGGAATCCAACAGGTCTTATCAGAGAATATTAGGAAACATAAAGACGTAACAGACAACATTGGAGAGGAAAAAGTAAGGATTAAAACAACTAAACTAAGAAGAGAGAAAACAAGAACTACTCAGACCGATTTCCAAATAGTCAAAATAGAAGAGTTTGTTGATCGAAAATCGAAATAATTAGAAATGATAAAAAAGAAAGTAAAGAAAAAGTGAATAAAGACGAGTCTAGAAATACTAAATAAAGGAAGATGATTAAAACCCAAAAAAACCAAGAAGAAAAAGGTAAACAAAATCCACATTTCAATCCAACAGATAAACTACAAAAAGAACAAAGAACTCAATCCTAACATAACGACATTTGAAGGGAGAATCTTGACGAAAACGACGTAGAGTATCCAAAACTCAACAGTACAAAAGTAACAGTAAACAAAGACTTTTAAGAAACTAAAAGGAAGACTAAAGAAGTCATTGGACAACCAATAAATCTTTGTACAACAAATTAGAGGTACACAAACACAAAGAATGTCAAAAAAAGAACATTAACTATAGATCAGAGTATCACAACACCAGTCTCATCTACGACTATACTAAAGTCAAAAGAATTTAAATGACTCCAAACTAAACACTGGGTCCTACACCAGATAGGACCTCTTACAAGGCACACGTGAACTCTTCTTCAACATAAGAAGACACAAACCTACCTTACAAGACTTCTATAGTCACTCTAGGTAGAGTAGATTACATAGTAAATTTTGAACACAAAGGAATAATTAAAAGACAAAACTACTAGACAGGTAACCACACTCGTCCCACAATTTCAGAGGATGATAATAACACAATGACAGTCAAAGAGGAGAATACAGACAATCACAAACAGAATACATAACTCCACGAAGACACAACCCTCGTATCTATAAATGTTAACAATACAGAAGGAGAACCTAACTAGGGAACTAGTAATACATCACAGGAAGGAATAGAGAACACTAGAAGAAATAAAATACCAGATAAAATGTCCTATACTCCTAACGATGAGGTCGAAAGAAAACGAAGGATAAACGTACCTTATATAAAAGGTAGAAGAGTGAAAGTCAGATATACACGGAAATCCAGACTTCACCCAAAGAAAATCTGTCGTATATATACGTAGAACGAAAACATAGGTAAGTCGGACAGACACAGAAAACCAACGTCGTAAAGTAGGTAAATGTAAATTTCATTAATAACTATATATACAATGATAACGGTAAAAGAATTAACGAACCCCAACTAAAACGTCTAGAAAAAAGAAGAGAACATAAAGAACTGATATATTTAGGGAAATTGTAAACAACATTTCGTCCAAACCACCAAGACTTAAGAGAATTGAAAACGAACAGACTTCTCGAAAGATAAAGAGGTAGTTAAAACTTACTCTAGGAACGACCCATTAGAAGCAACATCTAAAAAGGGAAAGTCATGAAATTTATATGGGACGGTAAAGGAAGACGAACGTCTCAAAGACGACTTTCTAGTCGAGAATTCGTATACCCCAAAGGGAACATGCAATGAACAACGAAGAGGGAACGACGAAAATTATAAGAAAGAAACACAAATCAGAAACAATCAAACTCATCATACACAGAACCGTACAAAGAGGAACCCAAATAGGACATACCCTGAGAAACACGGAGAACCTGAACTATCTGATAAAGGAAAAAGTACAACTCCTTTAAAAGTTGATATTAGAGAAGTTTTTAAAAGAGTTTGGGAAAGAAAAAGAGAAGAAAAAGACCCTGGGGATATCAAGTTACAACCACGTAAATCATAACAGGGTCTCCAGAGACTCTGATAGGAGTCAAGAAAAGTAAGAAAAGTGAAATAGAACGAGAAACCTTCAATAAACGTGGTAAAACAGAAGGTCGAGTGACTAAGTAAGAAGAAGTCTATAAGACGATAACTAAGGAAGATCTTATAAAAATTAAAGTCATTAACACAACAAACAGAGACATACAAATAAGAAATTAAGAAGATCCAAAAACAATTAACTAAGAACGTAAAAGAAATAAAACAAAAGTTCCAAAAACTAGTAGAAATGATAGTATTAAAACTTAAGAAAAAGCCCATCAAACGGATAAAGGAGAAGTAAATAAACCTGAAGAGACAAAGATCAAACAAGGAAGAAAACACATCATAAAGAGACGGAAAAGTAATATATATATAAAAATTGAATAACACAAACTCCAGAGGAAAAGGGTCCGAAGTTCAAACTCAATAAAGAAGGAAAACCAGAGACGGGAGGATTCCAACCAGGTCACCAAACACATTCGAATGTCTCACTCTAAACACGACTCTAAAACAAACAAACAAAAAGGAGACTACCCGTTCCGACTCACTCCACCATTAGGACAGACGACTACTGACCCAAACATGAAAACAAAACAAAGAACAAATCTACTCCACGGGACGTGTCCCACGATGATAACCAACCCACTACGGACCACAACATAAGTTCACCAAAGGAAACACACTCAAGGGTGATAAACTATGAGGGATCCCAATCAAGAGACCACCAGATCCCAGAACGTCAGTCACGAGGGTGAGGTTTCTGAGCCCCGAACTAGAGACCAGTCCTCACTTCTAAGGTGTTCATCAAACAATGCCGTAATTCACTCTAATTTTGTTTATAGGTTTTTGCTCTTTGGTTTCTACTTGGGGTCTGTTCACTGTCAATGTTTTAGTTCGTCTATTATTAATTTTATTACCATATATGTCTATGTGTGGGTACTCGTTTCAGTTTTGTCAGGTTGTGTTTACTTCATGTTATCTGACTGGGTCGTTTGTTTCCTTTAGTTTTTAATATAAAGGGTCAATTCCTTTTTTTATTGATTTCGTGTTTCACCTTTTGTTTTGATTTCGTTCCACGGTTCACCCCTTATTTCGTAACTTTTGTTTTGATTGTTTATACAACTCTCCTTTTCTTTCCTTTCTTTCTTTCTTTCTTATCTATACGTTTCAATTTATCCTCCATCTACTTCTTCCAAATACATGTAACTTATAATTGACGTTCCCCTTTTCTTGTCATCCTTTCCGTTTGTTTCCTTATGTACATCTTTTTTATATTATCCAAATTTTTTTAATTTTCTTAATATTTTTTCTCTTCTCTTTTTTCGTCTTCTTTCTTTTTCTCCTTTTTTGAGGTATCTTGACGTTTTCGGGTTGCATCTACGTCTCCAAATATTGTTGTTATTTTTCACACTGACTTATATGTGTATATGTATATGTGGGTATTCGTTTTAGTTTTGTCAGGTTGCTTTTATTTCGTGTTATCTAGGTCGTTTGTTTCCCTTGGTTTTTAATATAGATGGTCTTGTTTGGATTGATGTCGTGTTTGACCTGTTGTTTTGATTTCCGTCCACGGTTGACCTCTTATTTTGTTACTTTTATTTTGATTGTTTATACAACTCTCCTTTCCTTTCTTTCTTTTCTATACATTTCAATTTATCTCCATCTACTTCCAAATATATGTACTTTCTAATTGACTTTCCCCTTCTCTTGTCATCCTTTTCGTTTGTTTCCTTATTTACATCTTTTTTATTATTATCCAAATTTTTTAAAAAAAATTTTTCCCCCTCCTTCCCTTTTTTCTTTTCCCTTTAAGGGATCTTAACGTTTTCGGGTTGGTGTCTCCGTCCCCAAATACTGTTACTATTTTTTACACTGACTCTTAATTTCCCTTTTTTCGAGTTTTCAAATTAATCTGAAGTATCACGGTTATTTTGACTGTTGATGTTGTCTCCCCCTTTATTTCTTTTTTAGGGTTTCTTAGATGTCTTGTTCACTTTTGTATTCTTATTATTTACAAAAAGAACTTAGTGACGACAGTCTCAGGAAAGGGAACGACCATCAGTGTCAGGTGGAATGAAGGGATCTACTGGAGGTCGTGACACGATAGAGACCTGGACGACATCCCCGTCGAGTCTAAGATTAGACCAAGATGAGGACACACAAGAACGGAGGTCACAGACGTCGATAGTTGATCACGTAAAAGAAAACACCCTCGAGAGGTACTGGAAAAAACATAAGGTATCTGTGTCTTAGACGGATCAACTAACACACCTAAATTAGACGTCGAACATGTCGTCCACCCTTCCAAAAACCCAGAAGAAGCAATCGGTGTGACGGGGACCCAAAGTTGACACCAAAATAAAGGTGGAGACGTACACCCAGTAGGTGACCCCAAACGAGGACTCCGACGGGACCTCCTTAACCCAAACGGGGACACTCCCGGTCCACACCTCCACCGCGTCGACGAACCCAGTGTCCCCAAGACCGTCGTGGTCCATGAGTCCCCTCAACCACCGATCCCGTCGTCCTTTATGTCACGAGATCTTCCCACACCGTTGGTCGGTCGACGAACCCAGTGTCCCCAAGACCGTCGTGGTCCATGAGTCCCCTCAACCACCGATCCCGTCGTCCTTTATGTCACGAGATCTTCCCACACCGTTGGTCGTAACCGGTTATGCGAGGGAACAAGAACGGACCTCTTGGGGGCAGGGACTGTCTCTTCGGATCGTCCGGTGTCAGATGTCCTAGCGTTTCTCAGTCTGTCCTGACTTCGCTGAGACGTGCGTATCTGCGTCCTTAAAAAAACGGGTACCGTCGAGACGGGGTCACTCTCGACTCGTACTTCCACCGTGTCGACGAACCGAACACCCCTGGGACCGCCGTGGTTCACACGTCCCTGTACCTGACGGAGACGACGTCCTCAATACCGGGATAGTCTCAGAAAAAAGTCCGGAGTACATCGACCACTAGTCTTCCGGAGAAACCGGTGAGAAAGAGACATCGAGACGGGCAAGTCCGTGAATCGTTCGAGGGAACGGACCCCAGGAGACAACAAGGTACACAGTCCGTGTATCTCCCCGGGGGGACCGACCCCAGGATGAGACATCTAACCGGGTAGTCCGTGAATTTCCCCGTGGGACCCACCCCAGGCCCAGACATCAAGTCACACAGTCCGTAAACTATCCGGTCGGAGGGATATGACAAGTCGACGGTCACGACTGAACATCCCCCTCTCTCCGATACCACTACCGAGGTGGACGACGCACTGAGTCGTCATAGTGGAACGAAGGAACCGACGGACCGAAAGGAGGTGTCAGTAAAGGGTGGTGTCAGAGGAGGGAGTGTAGGGTAGCTGGAGGGAGAGGTGGTAGTTGCCGTCGGGAGTGGGACCCTAACGAGGTGTTAGGGATTTGAGACCGAGGGTCGACGACGGGGAATGTCCCCTAGACGCAGGGACAGACCCCATACATTCTAACTCCGTTCCTGACAGACTAAGAGTAAGGTAAATCCGACGGTGTCTAGTGGACAAAGTCAGAGTAGGAATTTACAAAGAGGAGACTGAGTCTGTTAACAGGGTCACACCCCCACCTTGGGGACTAAGTCAAGGAGGTGGGAAACACCCTTCTAGGTCAGGATGATTGTGAGGACCAAAAGAGGGATCAAGGAAGTAGGATGGTTCAAAACGTACCCAGATATACAAGAAAACCTCTTCCGTTACCGTGGGGTGAGGTCATGAGAACAGACCTGTTAGGGTACCTACCTCCTCGGACCACCCGACGTCAGGTACCCCAGCGATTCTCAGTCTGTGTCGACTCGTTGTAGTGAAAGTGAGAAGTGAAAGTACGTAACCTCTTCCTTTACCGTTGGGTGAGGTCACAAGAACCGACCTCTTAGGGTCCCTGCCACCTCGGACCACTCGACGGCAGATACCCCAACGTGTCTCAGCCTGTGCTGACTTCCCTGAATCGTCGAATCGTCGTGTACAAGAAAAGGCGACCAGTCCAGGAGGACAGGTGAGAGTCGACCACAAGACGTACGTGAAGACACAGACTTCCACATAAGGACTACATAGGCTCCTCTCTCTACATGAGGTACAGGTGGATCAGGAGGCGGTAGAACAAGAGGGACCAGTAAAAGAAAAATTTTCTTCAACTTAGATAGTAGAATCGTCTTTCATTCACAACTTTCGGACTTTATTTAACTCAAATGATCACAATCTTTTTTACAAGTTTTATACATACTGACACGATACATAACCCGAAGGATCCACCACGATCACCATTTCTTGAGTGGACGGTTACGTCCTCTACGTTCTCTGAACCCAAACTTGACACCCAGTTCTTCCAGGGGACCTCCTCACGTACCGTTGGGTGACCGTTGGGTGAGGTCATAAGAACGGTCTCTTAGGGTACCTGTCTCCTCGGACCGTCCGATACCACGTATCCCAGCGTTTATCAGCCTGTGCTGACTTCGACGAATCGCACGTACGTATGTACCATATCTAGATGTATACACATACATCTGTGTGTGTGTGTGTGTATGTGTGTGTGTACGATACAATTGGTTTTAAACTCTTTGTCTCTGGACTAACTTTAATTTTCCACAAATAAACCCCAAACAATCCTGACGTCGGACTCCCTGTGTCTAAGTTTTTCGTGAACTTAACACAATACGTCCTGAGGTTTTACTTCCTCCGAATTTTTCCGTTTTTAGTGTTCAAATGTCAATTTAATGTACTTACCAAATAGTTCTTATTATCAACTTTGACCGTTCTTCATTCCCACGAAATTCCTAAACAACCCTAGACTTTACCAACGTATCAATTCATGTTCCCCTTTGGAACTCTGATTTTCCAACGTCGACGGTCGTCGACGACAAAACTTTTACCAAGCACCACAGGAAGTGAAACTATGTTAAGTCTATTTTAAGTTCAAGAGTCACCAAGTCCCTACACAGACTCTGGTCCAGGAGTTACAGTCGGGTTGAGGTAAAAAATACAGATCTGATACTAATAATATTACAGTTAAAAGTAGTTTATATATATAACTCATAATTTATATAATTCACATAATTTTAAGTGTAATAAATGTAAGAGAGAGGTATATATAAATAGTTGGTGTCAAGATACAGAGTCGTTCGTGTCTTTGACCCTAAATGAACGACCGTTAATTATAATGGAGGGGTCAGAAGAGACCCGAAGGGACCACCGAGTCACCATTTCTTAGACGCACGGTTCGTCCTTTGAGTTCAAGTTAGGGACCCAGTTCTTCTACGGGACCTCTTCCCTTACCGTGGGGTGAGGTCATAAGAACGGACCTCTTAGGGTACCTGTCTCCTCACGCTCAAATATCAGTGTTTTCTCAGACTGTACTGAATCGCCGAGTTGCTGATGTCGTTGAAGTCACAAGACGAACCTTGAGTATACATAGGATGGTTCTGAACAGAATTTACTGTCGAGAAAAAATTCCCTAAAAGGAGGACGTGAAAGAAAAAACTGTGATATCTAAAGACACGTGTGAAACCGACCAAGATCACTTTAATATTCACAACTACACAAATGAAGGGAGTAATCTTTCTAGTAAGAACCGACACATTAACCTATTCTGGACATTGAAGAGACCTAGAATCAAAGTAATAGTCATTTTTCCCTTTTAATTCGATCTACTAAAGATTGTAAATAAAAGATCAAGATTTTAATACACAGTACTTAGAATTGATAGACGTTAGAAATTCATTGTTTTAAAAGACTTTTAAATTAGACACGGTTGTGAATTCTTTATCATCATTAAAAATCTACCCTTGGAATAATTCTAAACAACTTAGGAAGGAACTAAAAAATTCGTTTTATATAAAGTTAAAATCGGAAAGAAAGTACCGAATGTATTACCATAGAGACATGACCGAGTTTAATGACACACAGAGATCTTTCTCGGAACTAACGGATATCTCTACGAGAGGTCGGGGTGACTTGAGTTAGCCATGTGCATGAAATGGTAAATAACTTTAATTTAAAACGAAACCAAAGTCTTTGAGCTGTTGTTATGGACAACTATGGGAAACTTTCTTCCGTACTAAGAGAATGGTTCATTTCACTTAATAAAACATCTTAAGTTTTCGTTTTTAAATAAGTCTCACTGTCCATCAACTATACTGAAGTGATCATACATAGTAGTACGAACTAGAACTGTATAATATCTATCGTGTTGAAATAGGATCTCCGGTCAAAGTTCACATTCTAACATTACGTGTGTGTTGGGGACCCATAACATATAGAAACAACACAGGTTATCATTAAGTGTCTGTAGATTCATCAGTGACGGATTCGTTTAAAGGAGATCACACTTCTTCGATCTGGAATCTAACACACACACACACACACACACACACATACACACATACAATCAGTGAGTCAACACAGTCTGAGAAACGCTGGGGTACCAGACATCGGACGGTCCGAGGAGAGACGTATTCTAAAGGGTCCATCCTTATAACCTCACCCAACGGTAGGGGAAGAAGTCCCCTAGAAGGATTGGGTCTCTACCTAGGGACTAAAGGACGTAACGTTCGTCTAAGAAATGGCAGACCCGGTGGTCCCTTCGGGTCTGGAATCTGACACCGGTTTTTAGTTTCTGTTTTTTGTCCTAGGTATTCTCTCCTCTCTCTCTCTACTCTTTTTTTTAATTCGTTTTTGAAGTCCGTCAAACTCAAGAATAAACATGTAGAACCTACAACCACCCAGTTGTCCAACGGACCGTCGACTTTCCAGTCACACCTAGAAAGACAAGACCTTATCTGGTTTCATCATATAGTTTCTTTTAAAGTCGACAAATACCCACGAAACCTTTTGGACCTCTCCCGTCTACAACCCACGTCTAATATCCATTAGAGACACAGACTACTCCCCGACGACCACAGGGAAGTATACTTCGTGGTAGAGTGACTCCGGTCCAGACGTGGTCACTGAAGTCTTAAAGAGTGATCTTTCGAAGAAATAGAAGAAAACTTCATCGACGAAACATTAGACAAAAAAACGAGAAATTAATAAATGAGAATAAGACACTCTCAATCTTAGAATCGGTATAAGGCTTACGGACAAATAAAACTACCTCTAAACTAATAACAGGATTTAAACTAAAAAAAGGGAGGAAAACGACCCTCTTTATAGTTATTGGAGTCTATACGTCTACTGTGGTGGGAATATCGTCTTTCACTTCTCCTTGATTTTTCGCAGAACTACTTTCACTTTCTCCTCTCACTTTTTCAACCGAATTTCGAGTTGTAAGTCTTTTGTTTCTAGTACCGTAGACCAGGGTAGTGAAGTACCGTTTATCTACCCCTTTGTCACCTTTGTCACAGTCTGAAATAGAAAAACCCGAGGTTTTAGTGCCGTCTACCACTGACGTCGGTACTTTAATTTTCTGTGAATGAGGAACCTTCTTTTCAATACTGGTTGGATCTATCATATAAGTTTCGTCTCTGTAATGAAACGGTTGTTTCCAGACAGATCAGTTCCGATACCAAAAAAGTCATCAGTGCATACCTACACTCTCAACCTGAAACTTCTTTCGACTCGTGGTTTCTTAACTACGAAAACTTGACACCACAACCTCTTCTGAGAACTCTCAGGGAACCTGACGTTTCTCTAGGTTGGTCAGGTAAGACTTCCTCTAGTCGGGACCCACAAGAAACCTTCCTTACTACGATTTCGACTTTGAGGTCATGAAACCGGTGGCGTACGCATCTCAACTGAGTAATCTTTTCTGAGACTACGACCCTCCCTGACCCCCGTCCTCCTTTTCCCCTGCTGTCTCCTACTCTACCGACCTACCGTAGTGGATGAGTTACCTGTACTCAAACTCACTTGAGGCCCTCAACCACTACCTGTCCCTCCGGACCGCACGGACACTAAGTACACCAACGTTTCTCAGTCTGTGCTGACTCACTGACTTGACTTGACTTGATCTAAGGTGACCCTTACCCCATACATGGGATCCCAGTGTAGTACACACACATATGCACACACACACACGTACGACAGAGTGAATTTTTTTAAGAGAGAGATCGGGGTATTTGAATCAAAGAAATCTATTACGTCATCCCTCCTTATGTATTAAAAAAAGTGGACAGATCGAAGTTCCCATCATTGTTTAATTGTATAGCGCGAGTTGAAAAACTTATCAAAATTTTCCTTTGGAAAATAGTAGGATCCAAAACTTCAAAATTTCACGAGACGACCACCCTCCTGACCTATTGTACTCGCGACTCCTTCCGCTGGGTGGGGGAGGCCTTCTTCTTCGGGGAGGGAGCAGGCCTCTTGGTCGCGGAGGACCAAGTCTTCTCCAACGAGGAGGTCTAGGTCCTCTACTCCGAGGCGGGGGACGTCTTCTTCTCTGAGGAGGAGGAGGAAGGTCGCTCCTCCGGGGTTGGGAATCTCTTCTCCACAGACTCCCTCTATGTCCGAGAGAAAGGCTCTTTCCGGGATGAAGGAGAAATTCACTAATAAACTTAGAGAAAGGAAGACTACTTTCCTATCAATACGGTCTACTACTACTCAACCTTGGTCCGTCCCACGCTGGGTCCGGACGTGGCGCTTACCGGGTCAGTTACGAAAGACTACACGAGAGAGTCAGAAGGGCGTCTAGTAGGTTTATAGCGGCTTCATACTCACCGTAAGGTTTAGATGTCCTTTGTAATTTTCTCTCTGTCCAAAACGAATACAAAAAGTATACACAGTCAAAATAGAGTTTACTTTGCAAAACCACTAACAAGAATTATTAACGTAAAAAAAAAAAAAATGGACACCAAAAGTAAGAAGTCCGTTCTATATCTCTACGTTCTCTTTTGGCTTTTTACTTTTAACTGGGAAGGATGTTTATATATAAACTTCAAGACAGTCTTTTCGAACCGGACCTGTATCATTGACAACTTCTTAATTAAAACCTAACGGGTAGACATTCAGACTCAGAAGAGTAAGAGAAAATCGACGAAAATCTCCTCACTAACTAAATTCTTTGTACCTAGTAACACTTGTTGTTTTGTAAATCTTTCTCCGCCAACCTTAAATGGACTAATCTCTCCTTCGAAATAAAATACATTAATATCGGTTGACCTACTATAAAGATCAAACCGGATGGTCACACCTCCTTCCTTCCTTCCTTTTCTTAACCGTTGATCTTAGCTCGATTCTAAGATTAAGTCTTACCGAAGTCTTCAATTCTCCTTATCATTTCGTGTCCATCTCACTATAAAATTTTCATGTCTAATATATTGGATGTTCACTGTTAATAAACCTATCTTTTTGTTTGACGTTTTTATCTCGGTCCCGAGTCACTGACAACGTACTTATATGACCTTTTGTCACTCCACCAAGGGTACATAGAGACGTACGGTCCCTATGGGATGACGGATGAAAAGACCGTATTAATAATTGTCAAGGAGAAAAGTGAGGTTTTTGCCAGGGTTAAAACCTACTACTTAAATGATATATACCACTGGGATTAATGTCATTATATACTATTTGACACTGAAAGTATCGTCAAGGGTCTTCGTCACAATATCGAAGGAATATCGAGTCCAAGATTTAATTAAAAGAAAATTTTGTTAAACTATGAAAAACAACATTTAAGGAATAGCTGCAACTAAGAGAAAATTTTTATAAATAAAAATAAATAAAAACCGACGAAACCCAGAAACAACGAAACATGTCCGAAAGAGATCAACACCACTCACTCCCGATGTGTAACACCAGACGCCCGAAGAACAATACCGTCGTAGAGAACGACACCTCGTACACGAGGTCCGAGCACCCAAAGTCATCAACGTCGCGTGTCCGAGTCATCAATACCTAGAGTCTGAGATCTCATTCCGGAGTCATCGACACCGTGTGCCCGGATCAACGAGGCACCGTATACCTTAGGAGAACCTGGTTCCTGACTTAGACACGGAGGATGTAACCATCCGTCTAAGAATAGGTGACACCGTGGTCCCTTCAGGATTGAATTAAAATTTATTTTAATGACAATTGACGAACTCGAACAGTAGTTCAGATCCGAGTCACTTTCAGTGTCAAAGAGTCCAGTGGTTTCAAGGTACACCCTTACACCTACACCGGTTTCTACCGAAATTTCCGTACGTCCGACTTCCCGGAACGTGAACCTAATTACTAGAGGACAACGGTAGAACTTTAATAATTATTAAAAATTTGTAAACCAAGACGTAAAAGTAAAATATGACCCGGGGTGTTTAAGACTTTAGACATGACCGATACCCAGTATGGTGGGTTACCGTTATCCTAAGAGAAACGGTAAGAGTTCGACAAAACAAACAAACATAACGAAAATTTTTTAATCAATAAATACCGACACGACCCAGAAACAAGACTCACCCGAACAGAGACCAACACATCTCATCCCATATGTCAGATCAATCTCACACACCCGAAGAGTGACGTCACTGAAGAGAACACCTTGTACCCGAGATCCCGCACACCCGAAGTCTCAACGTCGTACACCAAAGTTGTCAACGTCGAGGATCCGAGATCTCGTGTCCGAATCAACGAGGTTGTGTACACCCTAGAAGGACCTAGTCCCTACCTTAGACACAAAGGACGTAACTGTCCACCTAAGAAATGGTGACTCGGTGGTAAACAAAGTTAGAGAGGACCGGAGGAAAGGAATGATAAAACCGAGGAGACTGTTGAGACAAACACACAGAGGGACAAGAGGATCATCTTCTTTCATTCTGCTTTGTCGGGACATGAGTAGTGACTCGTCTACTGGTTCTCTACTTCCTTTCCGTTTAAAGATTTTTTTCACAAAGAATCTATCGCGTCCGAAGTCCGGACAGGGTTCTTGGTAAGGACACGAACCAATCCCTCCTTTGATATATCCACTAGTTGGAACAAAGTGGACTTTAAACGTTCCGGCGTATCAACCGACTGAAGTATTAACCTTAGGGTCATCGAGACGTCTTCAAAATCCGTATCTGTAACCCCGATCCGTCACGGAAGTCTCCTCCTGACTACGATCCTGAGCCCTCAACCCACGGATGTCTCCACTATGATAGTGGGAATTCATAACTATAAACGGGGGACCACAAGAACTGACCGTAAAAGACGAACCTCCTTCAAAAAGAGTGACCGATTGTACGACCTCACGGACCACCGACGTTTGGTAAGGTGAACAGTAAGGTCCCCATACAGAACCTAAACCCAAATACACCAATTCACTAAGGAATTCTGATAGTACCTGGTCCAGTCTATGACGATTCCATCGTTCTTTACCCTTTAGATCCTAATTCCCTTTTAAGTCCGGTTCTTTCCACAAAGGAATTCTCAAGGAACATTCGACGTTTCGGTGTCACCTTCCTTCTAGTATGTCGGTCCTTACCTCTGTTTACAGTGTTAGACCCTCTCTAATCTCACGAATAAAGCAATGTACAAGTTTCGGTCCTGAATATCATCTAACCGTAGTCCCAATCACCTACGTACTCCTTCGTCTACCTTATTCCTAGTCCCCTACCATGCAAAACAACACACCAAATCCTTTGACCCACATACTTCTTGTCCACACCACCAATCAAACAACCGAAAGTCTAGGTAAGAGAAAATGACAAGACAATGGACTTTCTACTGGAAAGACCTTAGATGGTGCACGGGAACGAGAGAACGAAGGTACACCGAGTCGGAGACCCTCCATGGTCATTCTCTGACCTCCCTTATCCCCTTTCTTCGGACTAGGAAGGGAGGAACCGGAACAAAGACCGGCACAAGAGGGCTCTTCAGGGAGAGGGGGTCGAGGAAGAAAGTCGGACGAAGGGCGACAAGGGGGTGTGGGTGAGAATGTTCGGAACATTCTCCACCATGACCAAAAGGAGACAACCAAATAAAATAATATCAAAGGATCAGTAAAATAACCCGAAGGGGTCCACCGATTCACTATTTCTTAGACGGACCTTACGACCTCTGGACCCAAACTAGGGACCAACCTCTTCTAGGGGACCTCTTCCTTTACCGTTGGGTAAGGTCATAAGAACGGACCCTTTAGGGTACCTGTCTCCTCGGACCACCCGATGTCAGGTACCCCGGTGTTTTCTCAACCTGTACTGAATCGGTGATTTGTTCAGTAAAGAGCAAATGAATTGTCGACCTGGGTAAATGAGAGAAAAAATACTTTCTACCAACATTCTGTGACTTTAAAAACATGGTTCTTCCTCTACATGGACCAGAACCATTCATACAAGACGTTCCCATTACACGGTCGACAAGTACTTACTTACACTTTTACATCGTATAGAAAAGAGAATATGTATCTGTTAGGATACAAATATTTCCTTTAATAGTCCTCGAATGTCCTAATGGTATTACTAACTTCTTCTTTTGTAGGAATATTTTCAGTAACTGAAGGGGACGTTTATATGTAAAAGTGATCCCAAATTATCGGAAAAGGGACTTTGTCCATCTCTCGGTAAGACATGTGTACAACAGTCTACTGGTCTTTATCAGTCCTTTGGTGGACTTTCGTGTCGGCAACGAGGGATACCAGGATCCACTCGTAGGACACAGACGACGTCGACATCAACCTTATAGACCGAAAGGGATGAAAGGTGTAATAAGGTTTTTCTTAACGATGAAATGGTCCAACCATTTGAAAACAGAATTATTCATCCACGTACCGGGTAGGAAACGAGAATCCGATGAATAGAATATTTAGGACACCTAAAATGGAAGTGACACAGGGGAGATAACTAAGGAAGAACGAAAGAAGGAGACGACGGAAATTTGATCCGAGCATAGAGTACGGGTAGAGACCTAAGATCTAGGTTTTTATCATAGACAACAGTCTACGGGAGAGACTTCAGATGTCATGAATAAGAACCATTCATTTGGAAAATAATCCGGGTTTGAGAAGTAAATAACGTGGTTCCGGACAGTATTCGACCTGTGTGTCATGAACAAATCAACGTAGAGGATCAGAAGAGAACCCTCTTCCGTTACCGTTGGGTGAGGTCATGAGAACGAACCCTTTAGGGTACCTACCTCCTCGGACCATCCGATGTCAGGTACCCCAGCACTTCTCAGCCTGTGCTGAAGTGAAAGTGAAAGTGAAAAATGAAAGTACGTGACCTCTTCCTTTACCGTTGGGTGAGGTCATAAGAACGGACCTCTTAGGGTACCTGCCCTCGGATCACCCAACGATAAACACCCCAGTGTGTCTCAACCTGTGCTGACTACACTGAATCGTCGTCGTCAGAGGAGAATTGGTCTTGAACGACGAGGGAGATTCAGTCAGAAGTAACAAGAGACAAGTATGGTCTCAGTAAAGACACGGGGAAAGAGGTGAGAGGTAGGACTGAGAGAGACTTACGGGAAGCAGAGAGGTGGATCTGTTTATGATGGGAAGAAGCCCTAGTGAAGTACGTAAGAGAAAAGAAGTCTCGGAAGGATCTCAAAAGGTTTGGTACAGGTAGTGATAGGAGGTTTGAGGACAGAGAAAATTTCAAACGTGACATTTTATCTTGTGAACTACTGCAAGAACAAAAGTAGAACAACAACAACAAGTCAACGAGTCAGCACAGACTGAGAAACTTTGGGACACCTGACGTCGTGTAGTCCGAAGGGACAGGAAGTAATAGAGGGTCTTAAACGAGTCTTAGTAACTCAGTTACTACGATAGACTGGTAGAGTAGGAGGCAGAGAGGGAAGAGGAGGACAGGAGTTAGAAAGGGTCGTAGACCCAGAAAAGATTACTCAACCGAGAAGTGTAGTTTACCGGTTCCATAACCTCGAAGTGGAGATCGTAGTCAGAAAGGTTACTGACAAGTCCCAACTAAAGAAAATCCTAACTGACCAAATTAGAGGAACGTCAGGTTCCCTGAGAGTTCTTAGAAGTTTGTGACTTCTATCTATGGATTAATTTACTATTCAAAAATAACTTTAATCGAGTTCCTTCCTAAAGTATATTCAACCCACGACACTCTTATAAATCATCCCCTGTCCTGGAAGAATCGTCTCAGTGACTTCCAAAGGGGCTCTCCACCGTAAGACCGATTTTATACATTCTGATCGTTCCCAATCCCTCCATCTTCCACCTGCTACCCTACCGTCTTCTCAAACGTACTTCCGGGACGGACTCCGGTCCGACCTTCCTCGTTTCACGTCTCGAGTCCCTTTCCATGGGCGCCTCCACCGTTGCAATTTTAAACGTTAATGATTGTAGAAAAACATCCGTTTTTTAAAATAGGGTGTTAGTATAACTTTTCAAGAATATTATTTCACTCCGTTCCTTGTGGTCACATTCTAAGTGTCATTAAATAGTATAAATTAGTCAATACACTAGTATACAATTCAAGAACTGAAAACAAAAGTCTTACACCAGCTTGATAACGACCTCGTTGGTTTCCCCGTTTTTACTACTCTGACATACATCTGTTGCGTCGGGGCCTCTTTGACTTTCCTGTCACACATAAAAAACAGGCGACAGCGTTACTATAGGGATATTTATGATTTTTATAAGTCCTTCATACAAATGAAAAAAGTTTATATATCAATTTATAAAAACGGTCGAAATAACACTATGTTAACTGTACATTGTAATACATTTAAATTCCATACGTTTCTTAAATAAATTATGTAACACTCTACTAATGGTCGTATCGTAATTGAAGTATATTAATTGATGAAAAGAAAAAACCATTACTATAAATTCTAGATGAGGGAATCGTTGGAAGAAGATTCAAAAAAAAAAAAAAACTACACCTGGTAAAAATTTGAGAAATAACGTGAATAATGTTATAACGAAGACAAAATACAAAACCATAAAACGGATTTTCCATACACCCAAAAATCGAGGGGTTAGTTTCTAACGTAGGGGACGTAATCTTCCACTTCAGAATTGACCTGACGGTCCCTACAGGGTCGTCGAAAGTTTATATACTATACCATTAAATACGAAAACTTGACACCACAACCTCTTCTGAGAACTCTCAGGGAACCTGACGTTCCTCTAGTTTGGTCAGGTAGGATTTCCTCTAGTCAGGACTTATAAGTAACCTTCCTAACTACGACTTCGACTTTGAGATTATGAAACCGGTGGACTACACTTCTTGGTTGAGTGACCTTTTCTGGGACTACGACCCGTTCTAACTTCCGTCTTCCTCTTACCCTGTCTCTTACCCTACCAACCTACCGTAGCGGCTGAGCTACCTGTACTCAAACTCGTTCGAGGTCCTCAACCACTACCCGCCCCTTCGGACTATGCGACGTCAGGTACCCCAACGTTTCTCAACCTGTACTGACCTCACTGACTTGTTTTGACTAACAACTGACACCCCGAAGGGTCCACCACGATCACTATTGCTTGGACGGACGGTTACGTCCTCGGTGTCCTCTGAGACCAAACTAGGGACCCAACCCTTCTAAGGGACCTCCTCCCGTACCGTTGGGTGAACTCACAAGAACGGATCTCTTAGGGTACCTGTCTCCTCGGACCACCCGATATACCAGGTATCCCAACGTCTCTCAGCCTGTACTGACTTCATTGAATCGTACCGTGTAACAATTGTATCAGTGGTACACCATGTAATATAGGGGTCTTGGATCCGTAGAATATTGACTTTCAAACATGGGAAAATGGTCGCCAAAAATACACAGTTTAAAAACCCGTCTTCCGATCAAAGTAACAAGACAGAAACGTGACTGTCAAAAGACCAGAGGAAAAGTATCTGTACCGTTGACAGTTGGATCTTGAAAGAGAAACGTCCTCCGAATTAAAGTAAAGGGAGTGTAACACATACGAGGTCCGGTATTGAAGAAGGGATCCGTCTTAAATTTCGTGGTCCCTTTTTTTACAAACAAACTATCGTTCGTAGACTTACCAATTTACGTCCGTCTTATATTTAAACAACTAAAATCTTGGGATTATAAGTGGTGAATTCAAAAGGATTATCAAATATTCTACATAATAGATATGAATAACGTTACATTTTTATCTAAAACCAAAAGTCAAGAATTACCCTGGTCGTATACTTTATTGGAAACTTATAATAGGAAAGTCCTTCACGATAAATGACAAGACCTACGTAGTCTTCCTGACGATCAACCCTAATCTTTATACGACCGTTTATATAAAGATGGTCGATAAGAACGTTGTTTATTAACCCCACGAAATTTGGTCAGGGTCGTTCCTCTTAGACTTTTTGTGTAAAAGTAACTTTGGTAGTTGTCTATGGAAAGGAAAAATCTACCATTCATATTATAAATTACAAATTACTTAATAATGTTTATTCGTTTAATCGATATTCTATACAATAAGTTTTATTTGTAATCTCTTTTTTAAAGGTAGAATTTTCTACTACAATTAGTTTCATTAATACCCTGGATCTCCATTCTGTAAATTAGTAATGTTGAAGAGAAAGGTCCTTAAAAACTTCCGTATTCTATGTAAAAGTAAATATAAAAGACAACTCCTTCTCCAGAGAAGGATATAATAAACACTTTTAAAAATGGTATAATATAAATAAATATAAATATAAATAATATAAATGGTATTTATATGAAATAATAATTGAGAGAAATTTGATATTTAGTAGAGTATAACTGTTTTATTTATTAAATTTATTAGTATTGTGTCAGATTACTAGTTAACCTTAATATGAACATATTTTATAATTTAGAGATTGTAAAATCATTAATGTCGAACTTTGGTGTGTAACTACAAATTGTGTGACTGTAATGGTAGAGAAGAGTTATAATAAAAAAGGGAAAATCCACGATCTTATTCATAACTCCCTTGTCAATTCAATTTCTTTTATCTGTTACAACTAAAAAGGTTTGACGTATGGAAACTTCTTCACTGTGACCGTCGCTCGTTAAGTCTTTGACAAGCAGTCGATCTCCTACACGACTACTATACCATGTTTGTCTAGCTCGTCCACTCGACCGAGCTCACTGAAGTAGTCTATTCTCGACACCAAGAGTAGACACAGGATTAATAACGTAAAACAAGGACTTACATTTCCCTTCTCCTCGGAAGGTCTAAGACGATACTTTAAGTCGGACAAGAACTAAGGTCTTGTTTTAGTAACAAGAGGAACCTGGTAAATTTTAGTGGAAATTCTATAAAGAGTGAAATTCCTCCTTTGGTATTGTCATCCCGAACTCCTACTTTATTATTTCTGAGTCCTTATCGATCGTAAATAGACGTTATAAAATATATAACAAATACGAAAAGTAATCTCTCTCTCCTTTTCGTGTGTTACTTCTCGGGTATCGGTGTTACGATCTATTAATTATTTACGAAAAACCAAGTAGTCACTTTAACAGACACAACTGTCTCTCCAAGTTTGATCCGAGTAAGTATAATCACGATGTCAACGTTCAGACGTCGAGACACCGGTTTATGTAGAAGAGACAGTCATTCTTTTCGTCACTATCTTTACCACAGTGTAAGACACTCCACGGTTGAATGTGATGTTTCCGAAGGGGTTTGGTCTATGATATCTTAACGAGATTTATCTGAGATCTTTGGTCGAGTGTCTAGAGGTCAAGTACTCGTATCCTCTCACCTTGACCTCTTCTTTTAGAAATTAACTCACTCCTGATCCCATCTTTTCAGAACTCGTGCGCTCTCAATCTCTTTTCGTAGAGACTAAAATGGAGAGTCTCGACGATCTTCCTCCCTTCACATCGATCTCACCTCTGAGACCTCCTCAAAACCTTTGAGGTAGTTCCGGACCTACGACTGGGATCTTAAACGAAGGTCCACAGTGATCCATACCTCTTCCGTTACCGTGGGTTGAGGTCATGAGAACGGACCTTTTAGGGTACCTGCCTCCTCGGACCATCCGACGTCAGGTACCCCAGCGGTTCTCAGTCTGTGCTGACTCACTGAAGTGAAACTGAAAAGTGAAAGTACGTAACCTCTTCCTTTACCGTTGGGTGAGGTCACAAGAACGGACCTCTTAGGGTCTCTGCCCCCTCGGACCATCCGACGATAGATACCCCAGTGTGTCTCAACCTGTACTGACTTCACTGAATCGTCGTCGTCATCGTCAGTGATCCGTTATTTTTACTCATAAACAGATGGAGGTCAATGGAAATTACGGTGACTCCTTCATCCCCTCAACATTCGGTAACATCTCTAGTTCGAGACAGCACGTATCTCGACTCCTCTAGAGGAGGTCAAAAGTACTAGTTAGTTTTATCTAGAAGAAAATATTTTTACTTGTTCGTTTTCTATTATCGAATTACACTCCTATAATCCGTTGAACTTTATTCTTCTAGTTCAACCGGTTGACGTCGTTTACCAGAGGTCAATTCGTCTTAGTCACGTTCTTTAGTAATTTTTAATGTAGATCCTGCAGTGTCACCTATTCCTAGACGGACGGTCATGTCCCCTGTACACAGGCTAGGGACCAGGTCCTTCTAACCTGTACTACAGCTTGTTACCTTCGGTCTCAGACGCGAGATCTCGGACACGAAACTTTGTTCTCTTCGGTGGTGTTGCCCTTTCGACGTGTGATGTTCCACCTCATCGGGGGCGAGTGGTGTTGATCTCTTTCGGGTGCACGTCGTTTTTTCTGGGTCGTGCCGGTAATTTATTCGTTTATAATTTTTTAATCTAGATTCTATTTGGGCTGGAGAACAGTATGTGTTTTTAACTAAGTCCTACCTAGTAGCGATTTTGATTTTCTTCTCTATGTATGTTGTTCTACTTACTTAGAGTTTTTGTGCGACACTTGTTTAGATCGGAACTCTCTCATTACACTTTTCATCTTGTTTTCGATATCCATTTATTCTTGTAATACATCCCGATATAATTATAGATTAATTCTGTCTACCTTTTGGGTCTTCGGTACTTTCTTTTCGGACTGTGTAAACTGATGGATTTTTTTAATTTCATTATAGGTATGCCGTCTTTAGTGACATTCGTTGTAATTTTCTATTAACTGAAAGACCCTCTTTTTATAATAGTCGTACACATTGTTTCTTAATCATAGGTATTATATATTTCTTGAACGAGAAGAAACCCTGACCTTACTTTTGACTGGAAAAGGTCAGGACACCGATGATAACTCAAAAGGTTTAAACGACTGTACGACTCATGTCGCGAAGTTATCGTAAGAACGGACCTCTGGGGGTCCCTGTCATACTTTTCCGTTTTTCTATACTACGACGGTCTACTCAGGGGGTCCAACCTTCGACAAGTTATACGATGGTACCACTTCTCACCTCCCGTTAATGATTATCGAGGTCATTCTTACTTCATCGACCCGGTTTCGGCCTTACTACGAACCAACCCCTGCACAGACCACCACTTTCATTTCAATCTACGACATTTCTTGTCATAACGTATCCTTCGACCTTACAATCCAGGCACTTAGTTCCATTTGACCTGCACCAGTTCGGCCTCTATCATTCCGAGTTATAGTTGTAGAATCCTTAGTCACTTGATATTACCTATCCTTACCCTCTTAAATTAAGTCTACTGGTAATATAGATAATGACACCCGTTCTTAGGGAATCTTCTTTATCTCATCGGAAGTATCAGTCAATATCTTGTGTCATGAACTCATGTCAGAACTTTTACTGTCTTACTAGAATCAAGTAAAGGTTCCGTTTGGTAAGTTGTAGTGTCATTAGGTTCAAATACGGGGTTGGTGACTACAACTTTTTCTACTTCAACTTGTCAAGATCCTTCTGGATGTTTTGGATCTCGATTGTGGTTTTTTTATTTTTATTTTATTTTCTCTACAGGAAAAGTAGTATCCCCTAACCTTACGTTTACATCCTTCAGTTCTCTATGGTCTTATTGTCCGTTCAAACCGGAACGGTTTTACTTCGTCCCGTTTCCGATTGTAAAAACGGTTCTCTTACGAGACCAGTAACGTTTACGGGAGAAGGTTGTTGTGTTCTCTACTAAGATGTATATCTGTAGTGGTCTACCAGTTATGGTTCTAGTCTAACTAACGGGAAACATCGGTTTCTACCTCTTCAAGATATGTCAGTCGTTTTCATTCTAGTCCTCGACTGACATCGAGTTTAGTACTGGAGGAATAACGTTTTAAGTCCGAATTTAACTTCTTTTATCCCTTTTGTACATCCAGTAAGTCTATACAAGATTTAGGGAATACTAATATGTCACCTTCACTACTTATCTAAGTTCCTTAATCTGGACCATCTGTCTCAAGGACTTCTTGATACCCACCTCCAAGTATTACAACATGTCACAAAAACTCTACTAAAACCTCCGTCACTGGTTTGGTAGAGTTTCCTTTTCTTTACGTTCTTCCGTTTCCTTAACAGACTCCTCGAAATGTCTATAGTCCTTTCTTCTCTGTGATTTCTGTTTCCTCTTTCCGTTTCTATATAGGTTGACTTACGTCTCAAGGTCTCTTATCGTTCCTCTCTATTCTTCCGGAAGAATTTACTTATTACGTTTCTTCATCTCCTTTCGTTATCTTACTCTTTCTGATCTCTAGAGAAGTCCTTTTATCCTTTATAGTTTCCTTGTAGAGTACGTTCCTACCCGTCTTATTTCCTGCTTTTACCATTCCTGGTTTGTCTTCGTCTACATCTACTAAAAGACCTTGAGAGAACGAAAAAGCTACTAGGTTACCTACAACCGTTAAATTAGAGAACAACGAGACGGAAAAGATTTAAGTCGAACTTGTAGACGTTCAAGTGCCAAGTGTATGACAAGTTCGGATCAAACCTCTTAAACCCCGTAATGAAACGATCGTACACTCTACTTACGTTAACACACCATCAAATTTGTAAGAAACCGTAACCGAAAGAAATTCTAATCTTACTTTTGACCGGAAAAGGTCAGGGTACCGGTGACAACTCAAAAGGTTTAAACGACCGTATAACTCACGTCGTGAAATTGTCGTAGTAGAAAATCCTAAACTTTATCGAATCGACCTTAAGGTAGTGGAGGTGATCGAAACAAGCATCACCACGAAGTATCCCGGATGAACTGAAACGTAAGGTCTTATAGACCGAGATCCATTCACTAGTGTGGTAGTACTAATAGACCCAATACTTCTGGATAAAAACATATCAAGACACATAAGAAGGGTGGAGAAGAATTATATAAGACAAAGACTATAGTATTCTATAGAATTATAGAAGTCACTAGACAACCTAGTAACTTTTTCGTTCTCTCAAGGTCTTTTTGTAGATGAAGACGAAATAACTAATACGGTTTCGGAAACTGACACACATAGTGTTATTTGACACCTGTTAAGACTCTCTCTACCCTTATGGTCTGGTGACTGGACGGAGAACTCTTTAGACGTACGTCCAGTCCTTCGTTGTCAATCTTGACCTGTACCTTGTCGTTTGACCAAGGTTTAACCCTTTCCTCATGTAGTTCCGACATATAACAGTGGGACGATTAAATTGAATTTACGTCTCATGTATTACTCTTTGTGACCCGACATACTTCGTGTTCGACCTTAGTTCTAAAGACCCCTTTATAGTTATTGGAGTCTATACGTCTTCTGTGGTAGGAATATCGTCTTTCGTTTCTTCTTGATTTTTCGAAGAACTACTTTCACTTTCTCCTCTCACTTTTTCAACCGAATTTCGAGTTGTAAGTCTTTTGCTTCTAGTACCATAGACCAGGGTAGTGAAGTACCGTTTATCTACCCCTTTGTTACCTTTGTCACCGTCTGAAATAAGAAAACCAGAGGTTTTAGTGACGACTAACACTGACGTCAATACGTTAATTTTCTACGAACGAGGAACCTTCTTTTCGAGACTGATTGGATCTGTCGCATAATTTTTCGTCTCTGTAATGAAACGACTGTTTCCAGTCCTATCAGTTTCGATACCAAAAAGGTAATCAGTACATACCTACACTCTTAGCCTAATATTTCTTTCGACTCACGACTTCTTAGCTACGAAAACTTGACACCACAACCTCTTCTGAGAATTCTCAAGGAACCCGACGTACCTCTAGGTTGGTCAGGTAGGATTTCCTCTAATCAGGACTTATAAGTAACTTTCCTGACTACAACATCGACTTTAAAACCGGTGGACTACGTTTCTTGACTGAGTAAACTTTTCTGAGACTACGACCCTTTCTAACTTCCGCCCTCCTCTTCCCCTGCTGTCTCCTACTCTATCAACCTACCGTAGTGGCTGAGTTACCTGTACTCAAACCCATTTGAGGCCTTCAACCACTACCTGTCCCTCCGGACCGTACACGTCAGGTACCCCACCGTTTCTCAACTTGTGCTGACTCACTGACTTGACTTGACTTGACTTGACTTACTACAGTAGGTAAAAGATTGTTTCAATCAACAAAGATGCAAAAACAGGATAATGTTTGTTATTATTACAACTATGTAGAAGTAACTTATAGAAACAAGTCCAGAACAAACGTGAACAAGTTCTCAAAGGATCCCCTACCGACTCTCTTCATGATATCATTAGAAAATAACCCATGATTGACTTTTCGGAAGGTTTGTCACCAATATAATTAAATATTAAAAAACGTATTCATTTCCTCAAAGGCACAGAAGTTTAGAAGGTAATGTGATCCTTACAGTCTAAAAATTACCAACAGTCATACAACCCACACTTTAACATAAAACTATATAAAATGTAATGGGGTTTGTAACAACTTCGACACGAAAAAAAGAAAAAAAAAATTAAACCCACACTGTACACCCTAGTATCAGGAGCCGGGGACGTGAGTTTCTCACCTCCAAAAAAAAAAAAATTAAATAAATAAAAAATAGTTTCCTATTAACGAAATGTCTTAAAATAACAAAAGACAGTTTGGAGTTGTACTTAGTCGGTATCCATATGTATATAGGGGAGGGAAAACTTGGAGGGAGGGTAGAGGGAGGGGTAGAGTGGGGAGATCTAACTATGTCTCGGGGACAAACTCAAAGGACTCGGTATGTCGTTTAAGAACAACCAATAGATAAAATGTATACCATTACACTCAAAGGTACAATGAGAAAGGTATGTAGAGTGGGAGAGGAGGGAAGAGGGGCTCAGGCATTCAGATAAGAGATCCTTCTCACCCCAAAATTGGTGACCTGGTGGTCCCTTCAGGACTCCAACACGTACGAATTACCTATAAATCTAGAGAGGAACAACTTAACCGACAAGAATAGGAAATGGATCAAAAGAAAGTCTAACGAACTACTGCAGAATGACTTAACGACTCTGAGTCAAACTTATTACAAAAGGCCGACAAGTAGAAAACAACGAGGGATAACACAGGACTTAAAAGTCAACCATAACCACAGAAATCAGAACACCTTTAAAATGTAAAATTTCCTACATACACTCTATGTTTACCGTCAGATCGGAGTTAAATCGATGGAGGCCACTGATCTTCGAAACACGTAAAACATAAATCCTTTGTGACAAGCATGAGAGCATGCTTTATATGAAACTCTATAAGAGGATTTAATAAATAAAATTTACGACTTTATATGTTTTTACTCATTGTTTACTTATTATGATTTTTAATTATTCATTTATTTAATAACATTTTACTTGTGGACACATTGAAAACGTTCAATTCTTTATCTCGTAATAGGCGTGACACGTTAGAGGTACGTAAAGAGAAGGGTTAAAATTGAAGAAAAAGAAGGTCACCAATGTTAAAAGAACTGTCAATACTATAAGGTAAGGTACAGAAAGAAATATCAAAATGGGGGTAGGAGATATAAAAGAAATTTCCAAAACGGTAAAAAAAATTGGTAAATTCGAAATCACATAGACCTTAATAAACATAGACACATATTACATTTCCGAAGGGGTCACCGAGACGTCATTTCTTAGACGGACACTACATCCTCGACGTCCTCTACACCCTTGCTAGGGACTCCTTCTAGGGGACCTCCTCCCGTACCGTAGGATAAGGTACAAAGACGGATCTCTTAGGTCCCCGGACCACCCGATGTCAGGTATCCCAATGTCTCTCAACCTGTACTTCCTTCGTACGTGCATATTTCGCTTCATCCTTAGATTAAAACAGAAAGGCATATCACTCGGTCAACAGGGTCTCGACATAAACCATCAGGTAAGAAACGATTGTTTAAACACAATACATAGTTCAAAGATCTGAGAAAATAGATAGGGTAACCAGATGAACAAACAAAAAACGTAAGTATGGTATGACGTAACTAAAGACAACGAAAAATGATTTAGTTGTAAATCATACGATTAAGGGAAAGTTCACAAAAACAAGTTTTAATGTAATAAAGACCAATTTACAAGAGGGTTTAATTAAAATTATGATCAAACAATCCATAGTACTTTTTTTCGGAACAGCTCTAAAACTAACCTTTAAGGTAACTTACATATGTAATTAAATCTCTTTTAACGGTAAAAATATAATGACTTAAAGGGTTAGGTACTTGTACTATATAAAGAGGTAAATAAATAAATAAAACACACCACTTTCATTTAAAAGATTAAAAGAGGTTTTTCTAGAGCATGCAGAAAACAATTTGAGATCTATAGAATTGTAACAATGATAAATAACATCGTATACGACAGTAAAATCTTTAATGTAAAAATCTAACAATCTACCGAACATTTCTTTAATATGATTATAAATTTATGTATGTCGGTTTTGGAATGACTTAACAAGCGAAAATAATCAATATTTTAAGACAGAAATATATATGAACTTAAAAATTTTACACCGGTTGGTAAGGTAGACACTAATACGGTAAAAAAAAAAAAGTGTCAAGAACATGGAAAACAAATGAAAGGAATATAACAAGACACTAGAGGTACAGGTCCAACTTATCTTCACCCACCACTATCACTACTTTAACAGAACAGGAACCAAAGTTTCACCATAAAAGATTTTAAAGTAAAAATTCATACTACAAACGACAACTAAAAACCATCTATGAGTAATAGTACCATTTCTATAAGAGAAGATCAGAACCAAATGATTCTCAAGAATTATAATAAGTCACAACTGTCAGTAAATATGAAAATTGAAAGAAATTTTTTCACGTTTATTACTCTAAAATTTTCTTCTTTCATTGTAAAGATTCGACACTTGAAAAAACTAATGTCCATGAATAACTCTCACTCGTCTACTCTTTTCTTCGACTACTGAGCCCAGGTGAGTGACTTAACCTTGTGACCTTTGCGTACAGTCGGTTTAAGTTAATATAGTAACTTGTCTAATTTCCCGGTTCAACATTCCGACAATATTTACACGAATTACAACGTGTGAGGTTTGAGAATTTCCATTTTCCGGAACACAAAATTTCAATCCATATGAAGTTTTATTTGTTGACCTTTTAGTGGGAAGAACTTAACGAAGAAACGTAGTATATGAACCGTGACACATAAATCTTTACGATTTTGAAACTCATTCCGAAAGAGTATATGGTATTAATGAAGGTCTTCTCCTTTTCTTTCATATCTTCACTTCCAAATAAAGAGTTATAAAGTGTATGGTTAAAACTATTATGATCATATCCCACTAACGGTAAATAAAATTTTAACAAAAATTTTGACATTTAGTAATGGTCGAGTAACTTTATCTATTGATGTTCTTTCAGTTTTCGTTTTTACAGGACATGGTATGTAGAGTGGGGTGATCAGATGGAGGAAAGGACCTCCAAATTACCAAACCGAACTAAGAAAGGTCCAAGAAAAGACAAAGAAGGATTATGTATATATTTGTGTGTGTGTGTGCAAACAAAACACAGAGATTAAAAATTTTTAGCGTGTCACAGTATAAGATAAAAAGAAATTGCGTGAGAAGGGGATCATCGTGTAGAATCTCTCAATACGGACAGTCTAGTTCGACACATCAAAAGGTCTTTTAATTACGTGGTCCAGGATCGATTAGTAAAAGGATAAAAATCTGTCACTTTATCAAAGAAAAAAAAAGTTGTTAGAGTTCCATTTTAAGTGTACGACAAGTAGAGAAAGTAGATTCCTCGTTTTAAGTCACCGAAAATGACATTAGTATCTTAACACATTAGTACTTAAAATCTTATAAAAGTAATGAAGTTTTTCTTTGGGGACACGGAAAATCGATAGTGAAAGGTAGAGATGGACAGAGAAATGGGAGTGTGGTCAGGATTCATTGGTGGTCAGGTGAAAAATAGAGACATCTAAACATCTAACCTGCAAAGTATAGTTACCTTAGTATATCATACACCAGAAAGCAATGACCAAAGAAAGTGAACCGAATTACAAAAGTTCCAAATAGGTACAAAATCGTACATAGTCATGAATAAGAAAAAGTGTCAACTTATTATAAGGTAATATCTATTTATGGTGTTAAATAGTCAAATATTTATAAACGTAACAAAGAAGAAAAACCGATAATACTTATTACGGCGACACTTGTAAAAGTATGTCCAAGAACACACCTGTAAAAGAATATATACGGATTCTCACCCTAAAGACCCAGTTTGTGATCGAGACACAAATTAAAAAACTCCTTTGAACAAGGAAAAAATATACAAGTGTTTGTAATTATGTCAATTTAGAAGATACACGGATGTTAGTTCATAAAAGGACCCCATATATGAGATGTTGAAACAATCATAAATAATCGTCAAATTTTAAAAAA
This sequence comes from Capra ibex, assembly GCA_006410555.1. Classification (NCBI taxonomy): domain Eukaryota; kingdom Metazoa; phylum Chordata; class Mammalia; order Artiodactyla; family Bovidae; genus Capra; species Capra ibex. The sequence goes on along the minus strand of SJYO01000647.1, from coordinate 32,214,049 downwards.
AACGGTCAGACTGTACATCTTTTACCGATCAGTATAAAACCGAAAGCGAACAATTATCACTTCAACTCGTAGAAAATTTCAAATGACCGAGGAACGTAAACAAGGGGACTCTTTACAACCAAGTATAGAAAGATAGTAACTTTTCTTTAAAGTCTATAATCAAACATCCATCATAATAAACAGGAATAAGACTATCAAGAAATGACGACACCGACAAATAGTCACCAATACATATAACGTACTCCATTCAGAGGTACCAAGGACTCGTAGAGACATGTAATAATGACTTATACTCTTCCAGTGAAACGACTATCCCTATAAAAGAACCTTATTACACAAAAAGATTAGTGAACTGGGTAAGAACTTCTGAGTCTTATTACATTACAGTGTTTATTGATTGGATCTTTTCATGAGGTCCATCTTCGTGTAGACCAACTTCGGATGTCTGTCTTATAATTAAAGTTTTCATTACTCTGAATTCAGTGAATTCTATAAATATCATTGATACGACGACGACGACGATTCAGTGAAGTCAGCACAGGTCGAGACACGCTGGGGTATCTGCCGTCGGGTGGTCCGAGGGGGCAGGGACCCTAAGAGGTCCGTTCTTGTGACCTCACCCAACGGTAAAGGAAGAGGTCACGTACTTTCACTTTTCACTTTCACTTCAGCGAGTCAGCACAGGCTGAGAACCGCTGGGGTACCTGACATCGGATGGTCCGAGGAGGCAGGTACCCTAAAAGGTCCGTTCTCATGACCTCACCCCACGGTAACGGAAGAGGTGATATTCAGAATTTATTATACTCTTTTTCCATACAATTAGTGTAAATTTATAGATGATAGAATCATATACATACCGGTCCCTTCTGTCGAACTTAAAGAACCAATTTAGAATCGTGTATCTATCTGGAATGACCACATAAACCTACAAAGTGTCCTGAGTTTGAAAGAAAAGAATCTTGACCGCACTAAACCTACGTTCTTAGTGTCTATGTCGATTACTTAGTTTTCTATTACAGTCTATAAACATGTGAGATCTTTTTCATACAGTCGGAGAGATATTGATACTAGATCATTCATATGAAAAATTTCACATCAAAATTTTTAATCGCACAAATGACACCCCCTTCCTCTCCCACCCTACTTGACTGTCTCAACGTAACTTTGTATATGTAATGGTATACATTTTATCTGTCAACCACCCTCAAACGACATACTGTCTGTGACCCTCGAGTTTGGACCACGACACTGTTGCATCTTCCCATCCTACCCCACCCTCTACCCTCCCTCCTCCTCCTCCTCCTCCTCTGTATACAAACGGATCCCGACTATGTACAACTACATACCGTCTTTGTCGTGTTATAACATTTCGTTAATAGGAGGTCAATTCTTAGTTATGTAAAATTTTTAATCGTACAAATTTTAGTTATACACATATAACCCTTTTTACATATGACGTCTTTTCAATAAATTTTCTACAGAAAAGGATAGTATATAGACATTACTTAGTATTTGATAAAAATAATAAAATTGGGTGTGAATTTATACACCGTAATAGTATTGATACTGGAGTAAATATACAACTCGTTCTGTTTATATAATTAACAAGTAACGAATATTGTTTAATATGGTCTTGACTCACTGAATTTTCTTATTCGCAAATAATATAGTGTCAAAAACGTCCAGTCCTTAAGTCCGTGTTGCATCGACTTATGTAGACGAAGTTCCAGTGAGTACTCCGACGTCTCTTCGACACCCAACCCCTACACCAGAGAAGACTTCCCCTCTGACTGACCTCTCCCAGATAAAGATAACGTGTAGTGTACCTGGATACGTGTCTTGTTGAGTGAGTGGGATCTCACTCGTTCTCTCCTACGAGTTGGTCGTAATGGGATTATTATGGTTTCGGTCTATTCCTGTAGAGTTTTTTTATTTTAATGTCCAGTTATAGGGACTACTTATATCTATATTTTTAAGAGTTGTTTTGTCATCGTTCGGTTTAAGGTATCGTGTAAGTTTCTTAGTGTGTGATACTGGTTCCCCACAAATAAAGACCTTACGTGTCTACCAAGTTGTATACGGTCAGTTATTAACACTATGGAATACAATCGTCTTACTTTCTATTGTACACTAATAGTTATCTACGTCTTTTTCGTAATCTACTTTATGATGTTTTTAAGAGTTATTTAACCCACACACCATCCTTACATGGAGTTGTATTATTATATATAATAAATTTTTAGTATATTTTTATTTTATTTTTATTCGTACGACTTTCTCTTATATATATTTATAATATTACAAGATACATGAAAAGATGTATAAATTTTGAAGTGATATTTTTCATTTGAACCTTCTTTTATTGTTACGAAAAATAACAATGGTTCTGGAGTCTCAAAATTCCATATGATTAAAGTTGTAGTACTAAGTTTTCTGAACGAATTTTGATATATTAAAAGTTCAGTAAATCAAAACCAAAATGAAGAAAAGTAGGATCATTAAATTTTTTGAAATAAGTCACTCCTACTCCCTACTACAATAAAGAGTCAAATAAGGTAAAAAACAACAAAAGGAATTAGTAACTATTACTATAAGTTCACTAAATTAAGATGGGTTCTCATCTTTACAATTCGTCTGACCACTGGGTGGGAAGTGTAAGTGTGTATGTTAGTATACCTTTAACATATTTTATCTCCTTTTTTCGAAACAAGTCAACGAGATCGGTACCTACATGAAGTAATAATAATAAAACAATAATAACTCGAAGACTGTAAGAAACTACATCCTTATAAAACTTGTAATAGAAAATTTTAATCACTGCATGATAATCATAATCCAGAATATTAAAGAAGGGGGAGTATTCGGTAAAGACACCAAAATTTTTAAGAAAAAAAGGGAAGTAAAAGAAATAAGAGTAATTTTCGTCAACGACAACTCAAACATTGACGGTCAACTCGTCCTTTTCACCTACGTATACGAAGACAAAGAACAACTATTTTAAAATACTTAAAACGCAAAGTACAAAAGTAGGACCATAACGCGATATCCGTATAGACGAGAATAGATAAAATACATATTTTACAGATTTGAGATACATATCAGTTCTTGACACGTGGGTTCCTCGATAATAATATTTATTATTACAAATTTTAAGTCTACTTCCCGTAAAAGGACCACCCGGGTAAACTATATTAGGGGTCCGGAAAAAGTAAGAAATATTCCAACGGTATAACTCCCACCTTCCTTAAGATCCGTATAAAAGTAATCTTAGAACAACTAGATGTCTATTGTTAAATTATACTTTTCACTACTATGATTAAAAGTATTCGGTATATTTTAACTAAATTAATACAGAACTACGAAAACTTACCACCACAACCTCTTCTGAGAACTGTCAGGGAACCTGACGTTCCTCTAGTTTGGTCAGGTAGGATTTCCTCTAGTTAGGATCCATAAGTGACCTTCCTGACTACAACTTCGACTTTGAGGTTATGAAACCGGTGGAGTACGCTTCTCGACTGAGTAAACTTTTCTGGGACTACGACCCTTTCTAACTCCCGTCCTCCTCTTCCCCTGTTGTCTCCTACTCTACCAACCTGCCGTAGTGGTTGAGTTGCCTGTACCCAAACTGACGTGAGACCCTCAACCACTATCTGTCTCTCCGGACCACACGACACCAAGTACCCCAGCGTTTCTCAACCTGTGCTGACTCGTTCACTTGACTTGACTACAGTACCAATGTGGAGTATGGATGCTGTACATCATGGGAGTAGTCACCAACAAAAAGGACCAAAATAAATATGGTGGTGGTAATTTTTTTAGAAAAATATATAAAATTTAACAGGATTGCTAATTTTCCGTTTGATGACCTCCAGTCCTTATGGTGACTGGAATAGACAAGAAGGTATCACTAAACGTAGTTCCAATTTTTGTCCTAGAGTTTTAGAGTCCGTGTATCGATACGAATATAATCTCGACTCCCTGAACCTGTTCCATAAAGAGGTCTAAAGATAAAAGAGTAAACGTTTTACCCTTATCAATTATGAAATATCTAAGACTGAGTAAAAAAAGTGTAAAAGTGTAAAGTGTAAATTACATGAGTCTCATGTAAAATATCGGTCAGTTCAAAATACTTAGTAACACTTGTACTGTGGTAGACTCTACTAATCAAGAAAGGACCCTCCCATCACATACAAAGCCAAAACTATCACAACCACACTTAAGTCTACCGTCACTCACTCGTGGTCGAATACCATGTTTTAGAGTCTTCTCAAATAAAAGGTAGAGGAGAGTTTCTCGTCCTAACCCTGTGCATCCGAAACGAGGATAGAAAGGAGTACCCAACAATTAAAGTACGTATCAAACCACCGAATCAAAAAACACCCTCAATCTGAGGGACAGAACTCGTAGGGTGAGGCGAAAGAAGTCAAGTTAGGTCAGCGAGTCAGCACAGGCTGAGAAACACTGGGGTACCTGACGTCGTACGGTCCGAAAGGACAGGTAGTGGTTGAGGACCTCGAATGAGTTTGAGCACAGGTAGTTCAACCACTACGATAGGTTGGTAGAGTAGGAGACAGTAGGGACAGAGGAGGGCGGAAGTTAGAAAGGGTCGTAGTCCCAGAAAAGGTTATTCAGTCAAGTAACGTAGTCGACCGGTTGCATATCCTGAAAGTCAGGAAGGTTACTTATAAGTCCTGACTAAAGGAAATTCTCACTGGCCAAACTAGAGGAACGTCAGGTTCCTTAAGAGTTCTCAGAAGAGGTTGTGGTGTCAAGTTTTCGTATTAAAGAAACCGCGAGTCGAAAGAAATACCAGGTCGAGATTCCAGGTATGTACTGATCATCTTTTCGGTATCGAAACTGATCTACCTGGAAACAGCCGTTTCCTTACAGAGACGAAAAATTATACGACAGATCCAACCAGTATCGAAAAGAAGGTTCCTCGTTCGTAGAAAATTAACGTGTTGACGTCAGTGTTAGAAGTCACTAAAACCTCGGGTTTTCTTATTTCAGACGGTGACAAAGGTAACAAAGGGGTAGATAAACGGTACTTCACTACCCTGGCCTACGGTGGTAGAATTAAAAGACTTACAACTCAAAATTCGGTCGAAAAAGTGAGAGCAGAAAGTGAAAGTAGTTCTCCGAGAAATCAAGAAGAAACGAAAGACGGTATTCCCACCACAGTAGACACATAGACTCTAATAACTATAAAGAGGACCGTTCGAACTAAAGTCGAACACGAAGTAGTTCGGACCGTAAAACATACTACATAGACGTATATTCAATTTATTCGTCCCACTGTTATATGTCGGAACTGTATAAGGAAAGGACTAAACCTAGGTTAGACAACTAGGTGCAAGTCAAGATTGACGACAGAGAACTGGGTGTACGTCTAAAGAGTCCTCACTCCATTCCACCAGACCATAAGGGTAGAGAACTTCTTAAAAGGTGTCAAACAACAGTAGGTGTGTCAGTTTCCAAAACCATATTAGTTATTTCGTCTTCATCTGCAAAAAGACCTTGAGAGAACGAAAAAAAGGGGGAAAGAATCATCGTGGATTTCGTCGCCACGTCAGAATGTTGGTCACTACGAAATCTAGACTACTTTAGTTTGGACGGGATTCCCCAGTAACAGTCGTATTTAAATCTATTATACACTTCGAGAAACGAATCACGGACCACGTATCATTGGAAAGTCACATACAATGGTTATCAAGCTATAAAGCCTACGTGAACGAGACGAAACCAGGTACGGTAAGATGAACAAAGTCACCAAACAAACACAGAGAGGGTACGACGGAACTGGAGGAGGTCCTATCAAAGGAATATAAACCTTAAGACAGTCATGACAATCTTGGACCCTCATGAAGGATCCAGACGACTATCCGCTTAACTCAGCTTATTGGTTATTGGTCGAAAATTGGTATGCAATCAGTAAAATGGGGAATTCTATAGACAAAGAAGTAGAAATTTTTCTTGTTGAACTCGACAATTAGGAATTTATTGAAAGTGAAGGTTTTAGAAAAGAAATTTGTTGTTGTTTTTTTTAAAAAAAAATCCGGTACAGTATACCGAACGTCGTAGAATCAAGGGATTGGTCCCTAACTTGGGTCCTGGGGACGTCACCTTCATGGTTCGAAATTGGTGACTTGAAGGTCCTTTAAGCGTATTTATTTTCAACTTCAAATGTACATGTCTTTTCAACGTTTACTATCATGTCTTAAGAGAAGTCGATTAAAGAGGACAATTGTAGAACGTAATAGAACCGTGTAAACAGTTTTGACTACAGAGACAAAGTCATAGGACAGTTCCTATGGTGAACCGTAAATCATTTTACAATGTGATAAAATGCATTCAAATCTCAAAACTTATAATATCGAAAGACCAATAATTTTTATACTTGTATACCACCTTAAGTGAACGATATAAAGTTAAAATCCAAAGGTACCGTGCACCTTATGTTTTAAACTATTTACGATAGTCTTACTAAGTGTCACACAGGTCCATGATATTATGAAGACTCTCTTACTGGAGTAACAAATAGTTCCACTCAAAGTTCCCTTCTTCGGTATGTACATTGGGACACTTTTTCAATCGTCACGAAAGGTAAACTCGGTCTCTTCCCTTTTCCCTTTAAGACCTAAAAGTATGAAACACCTGTTCTTTTCTTTCTACAACGGACCTTAGTTAACATGAATTAACTTCCCCCTGAAAAGACGAACAGTCTCCATTCACGGGTTCTGAACAAATTTACATAGACTACTAAAAGATTAAATAAATAAGGTTTATCAAAACGTATTCTCCATTTTCAACCCACATAACAATTATTACGAAGAATCGATGAAGATACGTGTGACATCAAATACATTTTAGAATGGTACATCACAGTAAACTGACAAAATTTATTAACTTTTTTAATAGGTTCTTTGTGTACTTATCTTAAATGAACATTTATTGAGTTCGTCTTGTATTGTCAGTGTAAAGTTGGAAACAAAAAATTTAGTTTCCTATCCAAATTAGTAAGTAATAGATACAGGGTTTGTACCGTTCTTGAAATCCTATGAAGGGGCAACGAACAGAAGGAGAAACGATGTACAAGGTGCACCGCTAACGATCAAGGTACAATCACAACGATAAAAAAGTTGTAATACTTAGTTGTCCGCAAGTCTGACTTTAGATTCGTAACGATCAAAGAAACTAGACACAACACTAACGGTGCAGAAGGAAACAGAACCTAAATAATAAAGAAAACGACTTTTTTTAAGAAGTCATTAAGAAGGTCTCTCCCAAAGACACCACTCGGGAAACTTAAGGACGTACAGACTTTTAACGAAGTAAAACAGGATGGCGAGTTTACAATCAAACCTAAAGAATTCAAGTTATATTAAAAAGGGACCTTGAAGCTTCTACGGTAACATATGATATAACAACATAGAATGACAAGAAGGAAACATCCTTTGGATAAAATAAGAGTATCCTTCTAAAATCCTAAAAAAAGGAAATAAGAACTTGAAGATTTTAAAGTTTCATTACGAGAAAAATGTAAATAAAACAAGAGATGAACGACTCAAACAGAATGAATTTTTTCTGACAGTAGAGAGAAGTAAACCCCCTTGAAAAGGAGAAATGAGGACTAATATAGGTGGATATGTTAAATAAGGGAAAAGAACTTAGATTTTAGATATAAGTAATTAATAATAGAAAACCCAGGTAGAAACAGGAAACTGGAAAGTCGAGTGAGTGACGGAGAAATAAACATAGGGTTAATGACCAGTTATGTTTAAAGTCAAAGGTTCAAGAAAACAACAAAGGAAAAGTACTACATTTTTAGGAGAGTAGAGAAAGAGTGTTTGATTAAATCAATTATTTTCGATGAAATTTTCTAAAGTGCGTACACAAACGACAGAAAAGAGAAACAACTTAAATTACGAAGACAGCGGCACAAACAAAAGAAGTCAACGAACTACCAAGAACCAACACACGGGTAGAAACACAAACTCTAAGGACTAAACGGAGACCCAAAACAAATAAAACAGACAGAGAACACTCACTCCCCGTATTGAATGACAACCTCCCTCACCCTCATCGAAAGAGAGACTACACAGGAGAATACCCACGTCATCGAGGAGCCCAGTGTGGAGGGGTTTCGACACCAGATGAATAACCAAATAGGAAAGTCGTATACAGTGAAACGGACGACATGTTCAACGAGGTTTAAGTCACAAGTCCCAACGTCGATTCCCAGTGGAGTGTAACGGAGGATAGAATTTTTTAAAGGTATCGCCAAAGTGGAAGTTCATTGGAAGAGGTCTTCCAATGACCGAAAGAGATCAGGAAAAAGGGGGGAATCTAAATTAAGGTATAAAATCCTTAAGAGATTTTAAAGACATACAGTCACACGGTAGAACTAGATTGAAGGACTGGTACATTTACCGATAGAACCAAAAAACAAAAACAAAAACAAAAAAAAAAAAAAAAGTGATAAAACCCCCTACACTCTCCACCAATTCAATTATAAATCAAACGTACACTTCCTATCACTTCTTAGTATCAACCTGACCTAATTCAGGATTAATCCTCTCTTTATCTGTTCCCCATTTATATCAACTGAAACTTTGACAATCGGGGTCACTGCGACTCAATTTACTTCATCCATTTATACTGAAACCGAAAAGAAACAAAACTGACTTTACACATAAAGAGACAAAAAAACATAAGACATTAATTAATTGAAATACAAACGATAAACAGTGCAAAAACTAAATCTTGTACGAATACGAAAATTTTTGAACAAAATAAAGAAAGAGATGTATATCAATAAAACCTGACTATAAATAAAATCCATTGGTTGGTTTACCACTGACGTACATTTCGTATATAATGACTACCCCCTTGATTAGTACATACCCTAGTCCTTTGTGGTCACCATGATTTCTTTTAAGTCCAAACATGTTCATAAAAATAAAAGAATTTCGAAAAGGGTAGACCGAGTTAAAACAAATGAAAAAAGCAACTATTTGATACGATTGAAACTTCTTCATAACATGTCTCATCGTACTCCTTTATTTTTCTTGAAGTAATTTTAATAGGTAAAGGGAGATACAAATCACGAGGACCATCCCGTGGTAAATTAGGAGTCGAAGAGGCACCCCGACGGACATAGTCTGTGGAGAACACATGACAATGTATACGAGACTGGTGAGGAGAATAAGGTAGGGGACAATTTAAAGTAAAAGAACGGATAAAGTAACCGACCCTGACAGTATGTAGGAATTCATCTAGAACACTATAAACCGTAGAATAAAACTAGAAGAAAACCTTCTTTTACGAAGATTGTAAAGGGGTAAACCAAACTACGAAATCATGTAGTAACTAATCTAAGGTCCTTCAAAATGAGGGTTAAAACCAATGATCCTCTATAATAATTTTCAATACTTACCCAAAACTTCTTTCAAAAATACGTGAATAAGTAGCTCCTCCAATATTTTAAAAAGAGAAATTAGACAATTGTATTATCTACTGTAAAAACTTTAAAAAAATAACATTCTATAAGTGAAACGTTATAACACGACCAAAGACGGTGTGTAGTTGTAGTTAACCAGTGTCCATATGTATACAGAGAAGGGAGAACTTGGAGGAAGGGTAGAGGGTTGGCTAGGGTGGGGAGATCCAACAGTATCTCGTGACCTAACTCGAGGAACACATAAACTCAGTCAGGATTTCTCCCCCTACTTGGATCTCGGATAACATGTCTCACTTCATTCAATCCTTCTCTTTCTGTCTATAACATATAATTGTGTACACGTACCTTAGATCTTTCTACCATGACTACTTCGATAAACGTCCCGTCGTTACCCCCGTGTCTGTCTGTTTTTCTGAACACCTGCGTCACACCCTCCCTCTCCCACCTACCTAACTCTCTCACCGAAGTCAAGTCAAGTCAAATAAGTCAAGTCAACGAGTCAACACAGGTTGAGAAACACTGGGGTTCCTGACGTCGTTAGGTCCGGAGGGACAGGTAGTGGTTGAGGACGTCAAGTGAGTTTGAGTACAGGTAACTCAGTCACTATGGTAGGTTGGTAGATTAGGAGACAGCAGGGGAAGAGGAGGACGGAAGTTAGAAAGGTCGTAGTCCCAGAAAAGTTTACTCAGTCAAGAAGCGTAATCCACCGGTTTCATGACCTCACATCGAATCTACTGTAAAAATCCAATAGATTTCAGTTCCGATGCTAAAAAGGTCACCAGTACATACCTACACTCTCAACCTGACACTTCTTTCGACTCACGTCTTCTTAACTACGAAAACTTGACACCAAAACCTCTTCTTGAGAACTCTCAGGAAACCTGACGTTCCTCTAGGTTGGTCAGGTAAGATTTCCTCTAGTCGGGACCCTCAAGAAACCTTCCTTACTACGACTTCGACTTTGAGGTTATGAAACTGGTGGAGTACGCTTTTCAATTGAGTAACCTTTTCTGACTACGACCCTCCCTAACCCCCGTCCTCCTCTTCCCCTACTGTCTCCTACTCTACCGACCTACCGTAGTTACCTGCACTCAAACTCACTTGAGACCCTCAACCACTACCTGTCCCTCCGGACCGCACGACGCTAAGTACCCCAGTGTCTCTCAGCCTGTACTGACTCGGTGACTTGACTTGACTTGACTTTTACTTTGATAAGACGATAGGGATCCCATTTGAGTTGAATACCATAAGTGAAACGATGTGAAAAGACATGCTGGAAAACGTTGATATGAGTACTCTCTCTCTCGGACATTTAAAAGAAAAGAGTGTCATAGGAACAGTCACAAAGACCGTGATTCAAAAGTCTTACTTATACTGACTTCCTCCCCTTCTTTCATGAGAGTAGAAAAGGTCAGAGACCTCCTCGGACATCTTTTAGTTTCACTAGACAATAAAACTTTCAGACTTTGTGTAACGGTATGGTCCTTCAGAGGTGGACCTTCACCAAACGAAAGAAGTATACGACCTAGGACCCGAAACGCCTCAATTCCGCCCTCCGACTGACTCTGACCCTCCGTCCCGTTCTTTCCTACGAGTCACGGGGTGGGTCCTGTACTCGACGACACGAGCGTCCCACCCAGGACTCGTCACGGTAGTCGTGTGAGACGGGAGAGTTGGTCTCCCCTTCCTTCTCCCCAGTCTCCTTTGTCCTCTACTCCTTAACGTCAATCCTATCAAAGAGAAGGACTTTTGTGAATTTGGGTTTCTGACCTTCTTGGTCTTAGTAACACGTCAAAAACCTATCTCTGTCTGGTTTCGTCGTACATTTCGTCACCAACCCCTTGTACACATATGGACACCGTATAAGTACAACTACATACCGTTTTGGTTATGTTATAACATTTCATCAATTGGTTGAGAACCTCGAATGAGTTTGAGTACAGGTAGTTCAACCACTACGGCAGGTTGGTAGAGTAGGAGACAACAGGGGAAAAGGAGGGTGGAAGTTAGAAAGGGTCGTAGTCCCAGAAAAGGTTACTCAGTCAAGAAGTGTAGTACACCGGTTTCATAGTCTTAAAGTTGAAGTCGTAGTCAGGAAGGTCACTTATAAGTCCTGACTAAAAGAATCCTACCTGACCAAACTAGAACGTCAGGTTCCCTGAGAGTTCTCAGAAGAGATTGTGGTGTCAAGTTTTAGTACTTAAGAAGTCGTGAGTCGAAAGAAATATTAGGTTGAAAAAGGAGGTATGTACTGATGACCCTTTTGATATCGAAACTGATCTACCTGGAAACAACCGTTTTATCATAGAGACGAAAAATTATACGACAGATCCAACCAGTCTCGAAAAGATGGTTCCTAGTTCGTAGAAAATTAAAGTACTGACGTCAGTGTTTAGACGTCACTAAAACCTCGGGGGGTTTTTATTTCAGAGAGTGACAAAGGTAACGAAGGGGTAGACAAACGGTACTTTACTACCCTAGTCTACGGTACTAGAATCAAAAGGCTTACAACTTAAAATTCGGTTGAAAAAGTGAGAGCAGAAAGTGAAAGTAGTTCTCCCGAGAAATCAAGGAGAATCGAAAGACGGTATTCCCACCACAGTATATACACATACTCCAATAACTATAAAGAGGACCGTTAGAACTAAGATCGAACACGAAGTAGGTCGGGTCGCAAAACACACTACATGAGACGTATATTCAATTTATTCGTCCCACTGTTATATATCGGAACTACATGAGGAAAGGGTTAAACCTTGGTCAGATAAAAAGGTACAGGTGAAGATTGTCAACAAAGAACTGGACGTATGTATATAGAGTCCTCTACCCAGTCCACCAGACCATAAAGGAAGAGAAATTCTTAAAAGTCGGTTTCCGAAACCGCATCAGTTATTTCGTCTTCATCTACAAAAAGACCTTGAGAGAACGAAAAAACTACTAGGTTGCCTACAACTGTTAAACTAGAGACCAAGGAGACGGAAAAGATTTAGGTCGAACTTGTAGACCTTCAAGTGTCAAGTGCATGACAACTTCGGACCGAACCTCTTAAAGTTCGTAATGAAACGATCACACACTCTACGCACGTTGACACACCATCAAACTCGTAAGGAACCGTAACGGAAAGAAACCCTAACCTTATTTTTGACTGGAAAAGATCAGGACACCGGTGACGACTCATGATATGTTTGATATGTGACGACTCATAATATTTTGACGTTCATGATATGCTTTTTTTATAGGTGTATCTTGAGTACATTGAGTAACGCGAACTCAAAAAACACCTTTCTAAATTTTTAACAAAGGAAAATAGTAATTTTAAAATTTTTAACACTATTTTATATGTGTTACATTTTAAATGGTAAAATTGACAAAATTTTAAACACCAAGTCACCGTAATTCGAGTAAATGTTATAACACATTGGCAATGGTGATAGTTAAAGACCTTACAAAAGTAGAGGTGTCTGACTCTGAGAAATAGGTAATTTGTCGTTGACTAAGGGACAGAGGTGCGGGGACCAGTAGAGACAAGATGAAAGACAGAAGTACATAAACAGATAAGATCCACAAAATAAATCCACCTCAGTGCGTCATAAACAGGAAGTCACGACCAGAGAAAAAATTGTATGTACAAAAGTTTCAAGTATAACACCGTACATAATCTTAAAGTAAGAAAAAATACCGACTCATAATAGGTAACACACCTATATGGTGTAAAACAAATAGGTAAGTAGAAAACTATCTGTAAACCCAACAATTGGTGAAAGACTGATAACACTTATTACGACTATACTTGTAACAACACATTACTCGAGAAACTCAGAGAAATAAAACTCACATATGGATTTTTACCTTAACGACCTAGTATACCTATAAGATATAAATTGAAAAACGTGTTGGTAATTCGTCAAAAGGTATCGACGACAAGGTAAAATGTAAGAGTGGTCGTTATTTACTCTCAAGGCCAAAGAAGTGTATGTGTGGTCACGAACAATTAAAAAGAAAAAGAAACTCGCGGCTTCTTAACTACGAAAACTTGACACCACAACCTCTTCTGAGAACTCTCAGAACTCTCTGACGTTCCTCTAGATTGGTCAGGTAAGACTTCCTCTAGTTAGGACCCTAAAGAAACCTTCCCTACTACGATTTCGACTTTGAGGTCATGAAACCGGTGGAGTACGTTTCTCAACTGAGTAACCTTTTCTGAAACTACGACCCTCCCTAACCCTCGTCCTCCTCTTCCCCTACTGTCTCCTACTCTACCGACCTACCGTAGTGCCTGAACTACCTGTACTCAGACTCACTTGAGGCCCTCAACCACTACCTGTCCCTTCGGACCACACGACGCTAAGTACCCCGGCGTTTCTCAGCCTGTGCTGACTCGATGACTTGACTGACTTACGGATCATTGTCAACTCGAATAAAAGTTTATGCATAACCGTTAAACATATAGAAGGAACCTCTTTATCGAAAGTTTAGGGAATGAGTGAAAACTTGACTCAAACAAGACGAAAACAACTCAACATTCTCAAGAAATATATAAGATCTATAATCAGGGACCGTATATAAAAATCTTTTATGTATCAAAGTAAAAAAATTTTTTGATTAAAAAAGTGAAAATAAAGTAAATAAGAACTCAGTCAAACCATTCAAATATAAAAACTCCTTAAATAAGTTAAAAAGATTTTCAACTTTAATAACGGTATTACAACTATTATAATAGAATAATTAGAAATGAAATAATGTATTATACAGGGGAATAAACAATTATCATAATGAATAGAAGAAGGTAACACAAAATTAGTAAGAACGAGCGAGTTAGGAGTCTAAGTTTTGTTGGGTATGAGAAGGACCTTCAAATTAGTAAAGACAACAACAACAATAATAAAAAACCTAAGGTACAACGGTGGATCTTAAAGAGGTCACAATTAAAAACCTCACCCTCCGTCTCTAGTAAGGGAGGTTCAACTGGATAATCGTCCTCGGTCTTGAGAACTGTATCTTGAATCGTTAAATAAGAGTATTAAGAAAATTATAGGAAGTCCAGTGATCTATAAATGAATGACTTAATCTTTACTTTCAAACCAAAAGACTTAAGATCAAATTGGGTTAAAGATAGTGTAGACTTTAGAAAAGTCCTTTGAAAATGACATATCAAAACCCCTTATTAAAAGTTTACCCAACCTTCTTCGTTACCATTCTTAATAATAAGTCCTGGAATAGATAGGTTGTACTTCCTTAACCAATCATCACTTCTTTATGATATTTCATTAAAGATAGTCTACCGTATAAGGTCCTCCTATTCCTAGAATAGACATAAGGATCGTAGAGTTCCTTCAGTTCACTTTTTAATAGTCATTGGAACTTCTCTCATTCTAAAACAAAATCTTTAACTATACCCCCTGATAGACAATATCAATCTTCATCCATACACTGATCAATGTCTTTGGACTTACAAATATCCTTAGTTGACTCTTTGACCAACTTGTATGCCTCAAGACACAGAGTGAGTGTCTATAAGACTAAATCACCGACTCCATCTGTCTTATTTCTACAGGAGTAGGATTAGGGACCTTAAACAATGTAATTTACAGTTCCCCCTTGAGTCTAACATCCCCCTTAATTCCTACCGCTCCAGTAGGACCTAATAGATTCACCCGGGTTACATTAGTGCAGCCAGGAAGACCTCAGTTCTCCCTCTACCTTCTCAGTCTTGATCCCTCCACTGTCATACAATCTCTAAACTGACGTGTAACCACAGAAACTTTTTAAACTTGTTAAAAATTTTCTACCAAACCAAGTGAACTGTACTGTCACTTAAGGATGATCTCTGACCATTGTGAAAGGAGAGAAAAACGGACCAACTTGCCGGGTCACCATAGGGTCAAGTCAACGAGTCAGCACAGGCTGAGAAACGCTGGGGTTCTTGGCGTCGTGCGGTCCGGAGGGACAGGTAGCGGTTGACGGCCTCAAATAGGTTTGGGTACAGGTAACTCAGCCACTACGTCAGGTTGGTAGAATAGGAGACAGCAGGGGAAGAGGAGAACGGGAGTTAGAAAGGGTCGTAGTCCCAGAAAAGTTTGCTCAGTCAGAAACGTAGTCCACCGGTTTCATGACCTCAAAGTCGAAGTTGCAGTCAGAAAGGTTACTTATGGGTCCTGACTATCGGAAATCTTACCTGACCAACCTAGACGAACGTCAGGTTCCCTGAGAGTTCTCAGAAGAAGTTGTGGTGTCAAGTTTTCGTAGTTAAGAAGACGTGAGTCGAAAGAAATATCAGGTTGAAAGTGTAGGTATGTACTGATGAACTGTTTCATTATAGAGACGAAAACTTATACGCCAGATCCAACCAGTATTGAAAGGAAGATTCCTTATTCGTAGAAAATTAAAGTCGACGTTAGTGGTAGACGTCACTGAAACCTCGGGGGTTTTTACTTCAGTCGGTGACAAAGGTGACAAAGAGGTAGATCAGTTTATAATCCTAAAGTAGATAGTTTCTGAAATACGAGAGGAACACCTCTTTATTGTCAACTTATTATTTAATCGTGATGTGTTAGAATTACAAAAAATATGGACATACACTTATTACGACTAATTTTCCACGGTTGACTTATGTATTAACTATTGTCTTAACTATGTAGTAAAAACTGGACTTTCAAGATTAATCGGTACTTTTAGACTGTTGTTTATCATACACAGTATGAAACTATTCCTATTCTCAATTCCCCTTTATTACTCTTATTTTCTTCTACTCTTATAAAACATTTTATCTTTTTTTATATAACTAAAAGTGTCTGGAAAGATATACACCCGTCTCTTGAACTTAAAAATCACAATCGTCGTTGTCGGGACAACTCCCCGACGACACTAATCAAGACACACTCCTATCTTCAAAACTTAAAAAGTGAATACTTGTTTTCCGAGTGATATATAGTGGAACAAAATTTAGAGAGTATCCTGACGTAAAAAGATAAGTTCCTTATAGTCCGTAGAAAAGTATTTTGTTCCTTTGTCTAAAATCTCAGAAGTCCCCTTTTTAGTAAACTCCAAAGTCTTTACATGTATAAACCTTTTAAACTTCGAAAGACGTTTTCTGACCTCTTCCATTCGTCGGTGTCAAAAGTGACTGTTGGTATGACAAGGTCAATAAAGTATGAAGTACATCGTGACAATTCTAGAGAATAGAGTGATAACTAGACTGAGCAGGTTACAATGAGTATCTAACGACGTAAAATAATATTGAATAAAAAAGTAAGGATCAATGACAGAAGACGGTCAGTGTGTTTTCGACAACATCTGAAAGAGAAGAGAACTCTGGAGTTAAGACAGAAGTGGATACCTCGCACTTGAGTTCAGAGACGAGAATTCGTAATATCGTCGGCTCTTGTCCACACTCTACTGTACACACGTCATGGACCGTCTTGATCCATCAACAAAGTATACACCTACACACCCATGGAAGAGAAAGATCCCGTCGTACATACCAGATTGTATCTGTAATACACACACGACAGAAACGACCGTCTACACCTAATCTTTGAAGACGTGGAACCTAAGTAAGTAACAAATCCTGACCGACCTCTCTTCACTCCAAAACGGTCCCCTATATCCTGTCGGGTAGGATCTCAGAAGAACGTCAGTCGGAAACCTTTCGGATGTCTCTATGGTAGATCCGTGGTAGGAGGGGTACCGGGGTGGTAAGACGTTCGAGGGATCCAGAACCCTCATCAATCCCTGGACGAGTAGTAAAAACCATGTAACCACCCCCGTAATGTGTTCAACTTTCCGTAAAGTATCCATACGGTCCTACCCTTTCATACCCACGACTTGTCTTGGTCCAATGACTCAACCCAGGAAGGATGTATGAAGATAACCAAGACAAAAATAAACAAAGAGATCGTAGAAATAACACTATATTAAGTGTATGGTGTATTAAATAAGTAAATTTCACATGTTCAGTTATAAAAGATTAAATGAGTGTCCTAACACGTCGGTAGTGGTGGTAGATTAAAATGTAAAGTAAGGGTGATTTTCTTTTGGAACACGGGTAATCGTTACTATGGGGAAAGAGGGGAGATGGGTTGGGAGTCAAGTCAAGTCAGCGAGTCAGTACAGGCTGAGAAACGCTGGGGTACTTAACGTCGTGCGGTCCGGAGGGACAGGTAGTGGTTGAGGGCCTCAAGTGGGTCCGAGTGTAGGTAGCTCAGCCACTACGGTAGGTCGGTAGAGTAGGAGACAGCAGGGGAAGAGGAGGACGGGGGTTGGGGAGGGTCGTAGTCTCAGAAAGGGTTGGGATTCGTTGACGATTAGATGAAAAACTTTTAGATATCTAAACGGATAAGACCTGTAAGGTATATTTACCTTAGTATATTATACACGAGAAAACACTGACTCAAGAAATTAAATCATACTATAAAAGTTCGGAGTAGACATACCATCGTAAGGAAAAACAATGTCTTATTATAAGGTAGTATGTCCATACACACGGATCAACGTGTCAGCACAGATTGAGAAACGTTGGAATACCTGACATGGAGTGGTCCGAGGAGACAGGTACCCCTAAGAGGTCCGTTCTTATGACCTCACCCAACGGTATGGGAGGAGAGTATACCCATATGATATAAAATAAACAGGTAAATAATCAACTACCTGTAAACCCAAAAAGGTAAAAACCGATAATACTCATTGTGACGATGTTTGTAAAGACATACACAAAAACTCAACAATAAAGAGAACTCAAATACGTATCCTTACCTTAACAACCCAGTATATTATTGAGGTACAAATGGAAAAAACTCCTTCATGGTTTGACAAAAGGTTTCATGAACGTAGCAAAAAATAAGAGTATTCTTTACATACTCCCAAGGTCAAAGAGATATAGTAACATTACGAACAATAATAGACAGGAAAACTTAAATCGGCAACATCACCTATACTTCACTATAGTGTAACACCAAAACTAAACGTAAAGGGACTACTGAGCTACTGATTACCACAACTCGTAGAAAAGTACTCGAATAACAGGTAAGCATAAAGAAACCTCTTTAAAGACAAGTCTAAGAAACGTGTAAAATTTAAATCAATAAACATAAAAATATCAACTCAAATAAATACATAAGACCTAAATTCAGAGAATAGTCTATACTAAAAGTTTATAAAAGAGAGCGACACCCGATAGAAAAGTAAAAGAACTAACACAAGAAACTTCGTACTTCAAAATTTAAAAGTAGTTCAGACTAAATAGTTCACAAAGAAAACAACGGACACGCAAACCACTACGTAGATCCTTTACAACATACTCTACCAAAACACTTGTCACCCTTAAAGAACTCCTGTTTACAGGTTAACCTTACCATAGCCGTACCCAGTTTACTTATTTATTCAGGGTAGCAGTCTTGGACAAGGTGTCTCTACAAATCATACAGACTTTGGTAATCTTACATTTGGACCTCCACTAAGGATCAATGAGAATTAAAAAGGTCCTCGTTCCTGGGAGCAGTTGAACCCACGTCAAAATCCGAACTATCCCGAAGTCCCGACCTGGAATTACCAATTGGGTAAACGTTATTTCTACAAACCACCGTCCAGATCACGACCCCTAGGTAGACATTTCATCGTCACGTTCGTAAGGACTACGATCTCCTCATCCACTATTACCGATCGACGAAGTCGATGAGTGGGATGAGTGGGGCAAGATGGAGATCTCTTCGGACGGATGTCAGACTTCCTAATGTGGAAGTACGGTGTTTCCGAGTTGTCGGTCTCGGTCACATCATGAGAGGTCCCCGGAGTGAACTTCACGTAAGACCGACGATCCATAAGGTCGAGAGGACACGATTCTCAGGAAACCGACCAACCGTAGAGAGGGTCCACATTAACCACCTATAACCAAAGGTCTAAGAGCTTCTACCCCGTGTTATCAATGGGACTTTACACCGGTCTTAAAAAAAAATCTTAGGACATCTCCACCAAGGTTGTAGACAACCTAGTAACTTTTTCGTTCTCTCAAAGTCTTTTGGTAGATAAAGACGAAATAACAGATGCGGTTTTGGAAACTGACACACCTAGTGCTGTTTAACACTTTTAAAAATTTCTCTACCCTTATGGTTTGGTGGACTGGACGGAGGACTCTTTAGACTTACGTCCAGTTCTTCGTTGTCAATTTTAACCTGTACCTTGTTGTCTGACCAAGGTTTAACCCTTTCGTCATACAATTCCGACAGATAACAGTGGGACGAATAAATTGAATATACGTCTCATATAGTACACTTTACGTCCAACCTACTTCGTGTTCGACCTTAGTTCTAATGGTCCTCTTAATAGTTATTGGAGTCTATATGCCTACTGTTGTGGGAATACCTTCTTTCTCCTCTTTTTGATTTCTCGGAGAACTACTTTCACTTTCTCTACTCACTTTGTCACCCGAATTTTGGGTTGTAAGTCTTTTGATTCTAGTACCGTAGGTCAGGGTAGTGAAGTACCGTTTACCCCTTCGTTACCTTTGTCACTCTGAAATGAAACCCCCCGAGGGTTTAGTGACGTCTAACACTGTCGTTAGTACTTTAATTTTCCTCGAATGAGAAACCTTCTTTTCGAGATTCGTTGGTTCTGTCGTACAATTTTTCGTCTCTGTAATGAAACGGTTGTTTCCAGACAGATCAGTTCCGCTACCAAAAAGGTCACCAGTACATACCTATACTCTCAACCTGACACTTCTTTCGACCACAACCTCTTCTGAGAACTCTCAGGGAACCTGACGTTCCTCTAGGTTGGTCAGGTAGGATTTCCTTTAGTCAGGACTTATAAGTAACTTTCTAGACTACGACTTTGATTTTGAGGTTATGAAACCGGTGGACTACACTTCTTGACTGAGTAACCTTTTCTGGGACTACGACCCGTTCTGACTTCCACCCTCCTCTTCCCCTGTTGTCTCCTACTCTACCAACCTACTGACCTACCGTAGTGGCTGAACTACCTGTACTCAAACTCATTCGAGGTTCTCAACCACTACCTGTCCCTTCGGACCACACGACGTCAGGTACCCCAGTGTTTCTCAGTCTGTACTGATTCACTAACTTGACTTGACTCTCCACTAATGACTCGACGGAACCACCTGAAGGGGTTGACTCACCCCGTACCGTCCCTGGTGACAACCTGGACGGGACACTCGAGAATTTATCGACAGTTCCTCTCTGTCTTCCCTTTTGATTCGGTCTAGGACAATCCCTTTCGACTCTAAGTCTATAGACCTACTGGTTGACGGGTTCAGTTTCCTGTCTGTCTTAACTCGAACCTCAACCTCTCAGTTCTGGAGTCTCAACCCGTCTCTACAACCCTTAGAAATTCCTTATTCACTCCTCTTAAGGTCACACAGTCGAATCCCGTGGACTTTCAATGGAAAACCATCCACCTCTGGACTACTACATAACACACAATCAGACGGGATTTCTTGACTCTACTTCACACATACTATATCGGAAACAAAGAAGGAGAAGGACGGTACATTTAAAACGGTTTATAACCACAAAGGGTCTCTAGACATAAACCAAAAGAAGAGTGGGACTTGTAAACACCCCCTCTTCTCTTCCACACCCTTCGAAACTCATAACAAGAGGTCTCGTTCTTAGTGTTACTCCTTAGCGACTACTTCTGACTCCTCGACTCTCGGACACCTGTACTTTCTGAGAAAAAAATACCACTTCATCCGTCACAACCATACAACTCTACCTCGGTTGACAAAGACTTCATTACAAGTATTACTCCTAACGGGTCCCAAGAAAAATTTTTTGTCAAAAGAAAATAACACGACTTTCAGTGCATTATATTTTGTATGTTAAATTTGGTATAAATAGATATGTCAAGTCACCGGGATTCATATAAATGTAACGAGATGTCGAGAATAGTAGTAGAAAGAGGGCTTAAAAAGTGGAAGGATTTGAGTTTGAGACAGAGGTGATTTGTGATTGAGGAACAAGGGGGAGGGGGGTGTTGGGGGTGGACGGTCGGGGACTTCAGATGGTTACATGAAAGACTACGACACTTAAACTGGTAAACTCTATGGAGTATATTCACCTTAGTTTGTCATCAACAGAGGGTGCACAAGAAATTCCCAGTCTTCACTGACGTCAGTAGGAAGTCCTAACATCCCGGAAAGAAAATGGACTTACACCTAAATAACGATCACAATGTATAGTCTTGACAGCCCTCACGGTTCTTCCTGTCATTACGAAACCTTAGGTCACTTCACTAAAACTCCTTATTTTTCGACTTTGACAAATCTGTAGACGTTCCCTAAAATGAGGGACGGAAAGTTCACTAGTTTAAGACTCTTTCCGACATTTGAGAAAGGAATACAACTTTGTAGAAGACAGAATTTATCAGGCTCTCATTATTGCTGACCTCATCTCTAAACAGAAGATAAAATAGAGGAGACCAACCCAAATAAATTTACTAAGATCTAGGACAAATAACAAAAAAAAAAAATTAGTAACTAAGTAATTCTCAAATAAGACCCCTTCCCACAACTAAAAAATTTATTTCATTGTGAAAACAAAAATTCTAATGTCTTTACTATTGATAACACGTTTGTATGAGTTGGAATTTGTTAAGATGGTATCTCCCTTATCTGTAAAACCGTTATTTTAAATTTTTATATGTAGTTCCCCAATTCTTCTTTGTCATACTGTAAGACCTAGGTTCTTCCTGTCTTAAACTGTGTCTAAAGAATCTAAAATACTGTTTTTAGTCACGAAATCTCCACTCATTAATATGTATTAAAATGAAATCATTTCGACTTTACATCAGTTATCATGACATGACTTTAATTGTATCAATGATAAATAATGTTTAATGAGAACGTTTGACTAGTTTTTATGAACGACCATACTTATTAAAAGATTGATCAGGTGTTTTATAAAAGGTAGAAAAAATTTTTTACTTTTTTACTCAAATAAGTCATTTCCCATGGTCATTGATTGGTCTTCGGGTTTCCCGAATAACACCGATCCCAAATAAAAAGTAAACGTATTTTTTAATCTAAGCCAAAAACAACACGGTCCCTGGGTACAGCGAAAAGGTCAGATTCTCCCTTAAACAGTCGGAACAAGAACCAGTTCACACTCTTCTAAACTCTTGTCTAATCATTCTGTCTAAGGAGAAGGGAACCGTGACGTGAAATATTGGTGTAAGAGTGATATCGAATCTCCTACCGAGACTTTTCCGGGAGTAGACAGACAGTCTCGACTTCCTTGGGGTCTCCCTACTCTGACATTGTATAAAGAGACAGTGAAAAACCCGAATATACTGGAGTCAATGATAGAAGGACTTTTGAGAATCGGGTCCACATCGGGGTCCAGAGGAGGAACGACGTATTCCAGGACCTTTGTGTCCCTCCCTATCCTTAAGAGGTCCGTTTTTACGACCTCACCCGTCGGTGAGGGAAGAGGTACCCTAGAAGGGTTGGGTCTCTAACTTGGACCCAGAGGACGTAACGTCCACTCAAGGAATGACAGACTCGGTGGATGATTGTGTGACAGAATGACTTTTGACAATCGGGTATACATCGAGGTCCGGAGGAGAAACGACGTCTTACAGGACCTTTGTGTCTCTCCCTATTCTTATATGTCACAGGTGAAGGACCCAGAATTTAGGAACGATTCTTCCACTCCCTTTAATATAAAAAAGGGAGCACAAAATTTTCTGAGAAAATTTTTGGTGTAATACATATATTAAACACGTTATATATAATTTTTCTAGGATTTTAAGATTGGTGTGAAAAAGAAAAACTGTGTCTAAAGGAATGTCAAAAACTTTCAATCTGAGACTATACTTCTATATAAAATGAAAATCATAAACCAAAACCCTTAATATAGTAATACTGTTACCCTTAAACAGAAAAATTTTTTAATAACACATTTAATAAAAATACTAAGTAATTATTTCTAATATACAATATTTCTGAAATGGCACACCAGAATCTATGTTTAAATCGAAAGTCATTTGAATCTACGGTATCAAAAATCATAAATCTTTCTCTACAGTCACAAAATTGAAAGGAACCAAAAGGTCACAGAGTAATTACCCACACCATATATAAACATCTGTCATGGTTATATTAGCTATTCACTTTCATTTAAATGTCTCACGAAGTCAAGGTAGTCGACCCGTGGTTCTCAAACCTCAAGTGACGATTCCTACCAGTCTCGGAACCTTCTTATAGAAGACGTAGAGTAAGGAGTAATCGCACTGTTTCTACAAGGACTCTCGTCACCATAACCTGTCACTGTGGACAAGTGATACCCACAGATATCACAGTAATCTCTTCCTATACCGTTGGGTGAGGGAGGTCACAAGAACGGACCTCTTAGGGTACCTGTCTCCTCGGACCCCCCGATGTCAGGTACCCCAGCGTTTCTCAGTCTATGCTGACTCGTATCACAGTAATGTAACGAGATGTCTGTACGATTCTTTAGGATTTACAGGGTTTCTTTACCCGAGTCATTCCCTGAAAGTGAGGAAAGTATTTAAGACATCCAGTTGTATGTCATTTATTATCGTCGTTTAAGTTTGGCGTATACATTAAAATTGAGAAATTATCGGTGTACACATGTTCGTTCTTCTTTATCCATTACAATTAAAATTACTATATGAAATAAGCTGGGTTGTATTATTTTTATAATAGTAAAATTATGTAGTGATTGTTTTGGTTCATACTCTATAAAATATGAGAGAAAAAGCATGATTCAGAAATTTCAAAACACACATAAAATAAAATATAAATGTCGTGTAGAGTGAAGGTTCATCACTGAGAGTTCACGAGTCACCTTCGTACACCGGTCACCGATGGTATGACCTCACGTCAAGATCTACGAATCTACTATCTACACAAATTCCGACAAAACTAAGATACCCTCTTAGTAAGTAACAACAATTTGTTTTGGTTAGAAGAGAAATTAGGTTTTTTTTAGTAAGTTTGTAATGATAACGTAAAGTCCATGTCTATGTCCGTAAATACTTGTCATGAAAACCTTTTTAAAATAGAAGAGTCGTCCGAGAAGTTGACGAAGTTTCCATAAATATTACGTAATTCGTCACATTAACGATCCACCCTATTGAAATATGGACCTTTATTGGTAAAGTTTTGTTTAAAAATCTTTAGAGATACATTTGAAACTTTGAATATTTGTCATTAGAAAAAATACTAAAATAAAAATTTTAATTAATTAATTAAAATTAACCTCCGATTAATGAATTGTTATAACACCACCAAAAACGGTATGTAACTGTACTTAGTCGGTACCTATATGTACACAGGGGGTAGGACTTGGGGGAAGGGTGGAGGGAGGGGTAGGGTAGGGAGACTCAACCAGGGGCACGTGGTCGAAACTCACGGGACAAAGTACGTAACCTGAACCGGATCACTAGACAAAGTGTACACCATCATATGTACAAAGTCACTATAAGAGAGTCTAGTAGGGTGGGAACGAAAGAGGGTGTCTCAGGGTTTCAGAAGAGAAATATAGACACAGAGAAAACGACAGAACGTATGTCCCAACAACAATGGTAGAAAGATTTAAGGTATATATACGTAATTATATGACATAACCACAAAAAGAAACACTGAATGAAGTCAGTTTGTCATTAGAAAGTTAATGGTATTTATCTGACCACTTTTAAACTTTGTACCCTACTACAAAAAGTAACTTAAAATAACTCTTTTCAGAAAGCTATCCTTTACTACAGTATAAAAGGGAGTCGACACATTATAGAATTCCAATTAAAGTATTCACAATAATCTTTCCCTTGTTTATTACAAACTAAGATGTATGACTTTCCTTAAGACTTTCACTTTAATAGAATCTCATTATCCAGAGACCGAAGGGACTATCCTGTCTACCATTTTTTAGACGGACGTCACCTCCTCTGGGTCCAAACTAGGGGTCCAACTCTACTCGAGGACCTCTTCTTTTACCGTTGGGTGAGATCATCAGAACGGACCTCTTAGGGTACCTGTCTCCTCGGACCCCCCGATGTCAGGTACCCCAGCGTTTCTCAGTCTGTGCTGACGTCGCTGAATCGTGTGTACGGGCATATGCGTCATCCGGAGGTTTGAAAGACAAAAGGGAGAACTCGTGGGGACGTCGAAAGAGACAAGACTGTCGTCACGAGGGGACGTCCTGTCCCCTCGGACCTAGTCTCCTCGCCCGACCTGGTCGTCGGCAAAAGAAGGTCGAGTCTGTCCCGAGTGATGGGTACAGTTCCCTGGGAGAACCCTGAGAGGGGACTCTCGGTCACCTAGACCCGAACCCAGACTGAAACGACATCAAGGTACAGAAGGATTACTACTGAGTATGGACAGTTTGAAATGGAGCACTCGACTAGCATTCTCAATTTTGTCTATATTTTACCAAAACTACTCACTCTCATGGTATGTCTGACTACCGCCATGGTGAAAGAGCCGTTAAAGAGACAGAGAAAAATAAGTAAAATAATAGTCTTACAATACCAAGATCATGAGGGACATGTAGGAATCAGAGATTCTCAATTCACTACAAACCGACTGTTTTACAAGTAATAGTCATAACACTGACCCCTACCACACTCGTCATTATAACCGTCTCCCTGTCAGTCAGTTGACGAAAGGTAGAAACGATTCGGTCAAAACTTTTCGAGTTGAAAAGTTAGAGGCAAGTTTACAGTAAAAGAAGCCCTTCAGAAAGAACTGAGGGGTCCGAACCGTCCCAAAGGAGACAATGTTCGTTAAAGACAGTGAGAATGTTAACTTTATTGATAAATACAGTCAATACTGGTTAGAGATGGAAAAGTTACTTACAACCGAAGTTCTCCCGACTTTGGTGTGGACAGGACATGTAGTGACATAGGATCCCGTTACGTACTCCGGACCACCCTTATAAAAAGTTTACTCACTTACCTAAAAATCCTGACGTCGTTGCGAATTCATACAAAGAGTAAGTGGAAAAAAAAAAAAAATTTAAAAAATAAAAAAAAAAAATTTAAAATTTTAGTAATTAAGAATGTACGAAAGGGTTTGTACTTGGGGGGAGGGTGGAGGGAGGGGTGTTGTAGAGAGACCCAGTAGGGGTACGTGGAAAATTAATAAGTGGAAGTGAACGAAAATCTAAGGTCTTTGACTTGTAAGGGACAGACGTCAATCTTTATTTGGTATGGTAACTCGCATAAGAAGTCAAAATACACCGACTTGAACTTCGATGGTTCTTCCGTTCATAGTACAAATAGTTACCTTGTCGTGAAAAGTATGTTTTTCTTTTTATGCGACGTTCATAAACGGTAGTAATAGAACACAGTTCGAAAAGTTTGGCTAGGACAGTGACGACTCATAGAAACTACGAGGAGAGGTTTCCCCTTCCAGGACTGTCGTACACAGCGACCTTTCGGTCTAATGTGGAGAGAGGAGAATTCTTAATAGAAGAATACTGTCACAAGTACATACACATCCCTTCGGGTAAATGCAATGACAAAAACATGTAGTTTTATACCCGAGTCCAAAGACGGTATTTCCTTACGCTTAGTCGGCATTAATATGTAGGGGAGGGGAGTAGGGTAGGGAAGTCCAGTAGTGTCTCGTGGTCTGACCCGAGAGACACGATGTGTCGTTGAAGAGTGGTCGACTATGACACATATACAACTACGATGAAAGAGGTAAGGAGGGTAAGAGAGGGAGTGGGTGACCCAGGTGTTTAGGTAAGAAGTAGACACAGAGGTAAGGAAGGGACGTTTGTCCAAGTAGTTATAGTAAAAATACCGTCTTTGGTTGTGTTGTAACATTTTTAAATCTTTTTATAGATTTTAAATTTTTATCCTTTTTTTTTTGTTAACCCTTCCGAAAATAGTATCAAACACTAAGACTTCATCTATTGTGTCGTAACCTTATCCTTAAATGAACCTTTACACTTTAATCGTCATGCTAATTACCCCGGTTCTTTGTCTCTTCATTTTCATTTTCCATCAATTAAGAACCTAAGAATAGGAGAAGAAGACAGTAAGACATTTTAATTTTATATACACATATTGGACATTTTTTTACACCCGAGACCTCTTATAATACTGTCTACATTATATCGATACACAAGGGTGAAAACTCATATAGAAATCCTAATCCCTATTTTCCGTCTTCTTTACATATGCACATTACCCTTCATTCCCAACTCTCTCTTAGTTCACAGTACATAACATTAGTAGTATCAAAAACTCGGAACCCAACTATCCCGATCTCAAGAAGATGTATGAATAACTGTTGGAGAACAAATATTTTGTACAGTTATTACCATTATGTAGTTATTTTTATACCGACATATATACAAAATGGAAAAGGTGACATAACTTAAAGTTTGTAATTTCGGTCTGGAAATTAATGTCGAAATAGTAAGAGTTTTTCTACTGGGGGGAGAACGAGCGTTGTACGGGGGATATCGTCCTTTCTAGGAGACCCACTCCGTCGACATAGCGGCCTATTCACTCGGGTAGTTGATAAAGAAGCATTCGGTTATCAATTTTAAATGTCATACACCTAGTACCACCCAAATGAAAAAGAAAAAAACCGTACGGGACTTCGCACACCCTAGAATTAAGGGGGTGATCCCTAACTCGACCACGAGGGACGTAACTTTCGCACCTCAGAATTGGTGAACCGAGGACCCCTTCAGGGAACACCACCAAAAATTATGTTCTCTATATAAAATATGATGTCGTAAACATAGGTCATCGCATTGATCTCGATTAAGAAAATGGTCCGTTTCTTTTAAATCAAACGTTTATACGAACTTTCTCTTATTCGGTTAAGGAAACTACAAACCATCTATTCGGACTAATTAATATCGATTAGACAGTCTTCCCATTAGAATCTTTACATACTGGAAATTAGTATGTCCTGTGAAATATTTCCGAAAACATTTTATTAACAAAACTTTTACTATCTCGTGTCCGGACCATGACTTTGAATTCAGATACACACCTACCTATCCAGTGACTATGGGTAAGTCAAGTCAAGTCAAGTCTGCGAGTCAGGACAGACTGAGAAACGCTGGGGTACCTGACGTCGTACCGTCCGAAGGGACAGGCAGTGGTTGAAGGTCTCGGATGAGTTTGAGTACAGGCAGCCACTACGGTAGGTTGGTAGAGTAGGAGATAACAGGGGAAGAGGAGAGCGGAAGTCACTTCCACTCCTACACGAGTCTTATATAAGGAGACATATCCTGACTCTGGTTCTCGTCCATATTACCTCATGTAAGTAGGGGACACAAGAATTCTGATAATCTAAAGACTTTTTTGTGGTCCCATCAGAATTCGGAACAACCTTAAGACTTTAACGGTCAAACAGTAGAGCGAAACAAACAAACAAAACCAAAAGGAAAAGAACGAGACACAAAATTTCTCTACCACATCGTTTCGTTTCAACCAAACGGACCACAACATAAAGACGGATTCATCTCTTGTTTTATATTATCAGAACGTTCCCTAAAATAATAAACTCATAATAATTTATAATTCAAAAACAACAAAAACAAACCGACTATATTAAAATGACAGGAGTATAATTTTTTTATTTATTTATTTTGTTTTACGACCGGAATCTGTTCTTCGGTCCTACCCATGAGCCAACAAATAACTGAAATATCACTGTCTCGTCTCTAACGGGACAAGAACTATGTACACTTACTTTTGTTTGTTTTTTTTCTTACCAGTTAAAAATGTATCTTTTAGAACAAAAACAAGAAACTATATATAAATGAAAAAAATTTTTTTTTCCCACCCTTCCTCCCTCCTCCCCTCTCTCTCTCTCCCTTCTTCCCTTCCTTCCTCCCTCCCTCCCTTAGATGTAAAGGAAAGAAAAAAAAAAACTACGACTTTAAATTCTTAAAAGGGACTATCAGTGTCAAGATCCTTTTAGTCAAGTAACATTGAACGGTCTTTTCCCCCCTCCTTTGTCTCTTAACCTCCACCTCCGGGATCACGGACGCCGGTCGACATTCTGATCTATGAAACAAAAAATTTAGGATAAAAGACAGAGTGAAAGACGAAAAATGGCAAATATAAAGGGACGAAGGAAGAGATCGAACAGACTGGAAGGAGTAGAGACTAGAAAAAGACTCTGTTTTAGATTTACTCATCGTAACAATAAACTAAACTACAGTAAATTTTATATTTGGTGTCGAAATACCAAACTTATCTTTCGTCTGTCGTCTGAAAATTTTTATTTAGTAAAAAGAAGGGAATTTTTTTGTCTTTTTGAGCCTTTAAAACAGTTCACGTCTTCCGTTTCGACAGTAAGCAGTCATATTATTTTAAAGGATACAAGACCACCTTAAGCTCCACCAGATAGTGTGTCGGACCTAGTCTCTCTAGAGGGTCAATGTTATGCCACACACATTCTGACGTCACTGGGACGTCTCCTCCCTCATAATCCAGCGAAACTTACTCAAACACGAAGACCTCATAAAAATACAGAAAAAATTATATTGACATACTACCAATTTAAATCTAAACCCCGACTATGTTAATAAATAAAGAAATGTCAATTATTATAAGACTAAAATATTCGTTTTTAACAGTACTGGAATTTTAACCATATACGTCTAATCCTCGAAGGGGACTTTTTGTCATAAATTTTCAGTTATAGTTTCGAGAAATAAAGAGGTATCCAAACTCTTCCATAAAATTTTAGTCAACTAGTACGACATCTAAGTTTAGAGTCAGGGTCTTTCTTTCTTAGCGTCGAACGAACAGGAGTGACATAGGAAGGAAGTCAGAGAGGAAGAAAGGCAGACAGGAAGAAGGAAGGTGGGTAGGAAAGGAGGTAACAAGGAGGGAGGGAGGAAGGGAGGGAACGAAGGAGTGAAGAAGAGAGGGAAGAAAAAAAAGGGAAGAGAGAGGGAGGGGGGACGAAAGAAAGATATTGACTTAAATTCAATTTTAAACTAGAGGTCATTTATTTCTTATAATCCCAACACAGACTCATGGAGACTCCCCACGGTCCCATAACCCGTCAATTCACTACATCCTCTACCTACCAAAATTCGGTAGTAGGTAGGTACGAGGGTAGTAGACCCTACAACGACAGTAACACACCCGAGTCAACAACCAGTCAAGTCCAAGGATGTAACAGGGTATAGTTCGAATTAGAGAATAGGTATTGGGACCGTCTTGGGACTGATACAGGGTACCACCCTTCCACAGAGGGAGAGTACGGTCCCTAGCGGTGAAGTCCTCTCGCGTCTTAACGTCCTCATCCTTCGCGTCTAAGTGTCAAACCCAGGGACCCTCACTACCGCTCTCCCCGGTGACGATCAAGACGGAGCACCGAGGTTTGAGTGCCGTGATATATATCCAGTGACTAGGTGACGCACCGACGTAGGGCTTCCTATTCTGAAGTTGGGACGCCCCATAAAAGAGTTGACCGTGGAGTCAATTCGGAAATTATGTGGTGAAGATAGTCGGGTCGACAAAGACCCATTACGTATACTATTTTAGGATACCTAGAATTACTTTCGGACGATTACCTCGTTACCAGAGTTTGAAATTTTCTTCTAATTTTAGATGTAATACCTTTTCTAGTTTCTCTTCAAAATCGTTAGTTTTATACCTCGCACAAAGCAAAACGAATATGTCATACTACGTGAAGAGAGAGAAAAAAACATGACGACCGAAAAGGAAACTAGACGTGTGATTGTTCAAGTTGTCAGTGGACCAGGTATTTCGGAAAGGAATAAGAAGGACCGTCTATTATTACAGAAGAAGGAGGTCTCCGGAGGTGTGTAAAATAGTACTGCAAACACCGAAATATCTAGACAGATTGTGTAAAGTCGTTATGAGAGGCGCAGACAAAGCAGAAACACAGGAAATTTATCGTCACTTTCGATTGTTTTGTGTGAAATATATATGTTGGGGGCAATTAAGAGTACCGGCAAGAGACCCGACAATAAGGATGACAGTAAAATGTCTACTCCTTTGACTCCACGACTCTTCAATTCACGAAAAGGACTCTAGTGTCTCGACCCTTCACCGTCCCGGTCCTAAGTTTAAACGGTAAGAAATTTTTTTTTTTTTTAACAAATAAATAAACCGACCAGGTCCAGAATCAACGTCGTATACCCCAGATCAAGGGACTGGTCCCTCTCTTGGGGACGTGACCCTCGCACGTCAGAATCGGTGACCTGACGGTACCTTCAGGGGTCTGAACGGAACGTACACTTGTGCCCGAGCACCTTCACTTAATGAGACTTTCTGGAGAACAATACAACTACATTGATATAAATTGACATATCCTTGAACCCTATCATTAACCTCTGGATCATGACCAGAGGAGTAAACGAGATATTTCAAAGAGATCACTACCAAGTGTATCTTCCAAGTGAATCAGGGTCTCAACTGAAGGACCGACAGTAATAAGAATCACCAGAGCGACTGGTAAAACAGGAAAGTTCTTTCGAGTCGAAACGGAATTCCTTCTATCTAAAGTAATGTACTTACAGGATTACAATAGAACCGTAAATGAACCCTTCTATTTACTGAAGGTCGGTTTCAAAATTTTCTAAGATTTACTTGACCAAAAATCAACTTTAGGAGTACTTTGGTAGTAACAATTATTAGTGTAGTTTTGAGTAAGACAACTCATTTTCAGTTGCTTGAAGTTTCCCTATATGTCAGATAAAACAAAATGATCTTTAAACTACGTCGGTATAAGAGACTTCATTAAACTCCGAACCTTCTATGCACACTTTAAGAGTGTAATCGTCACGATCATACTCTACGTCGACTTCGATCGTGTATGATCTAATGTCGACGTGATGATACTACGGAAATTTTCATTAAGTACAATCCTATTGTTTACTAACTTCCGATGAGTCGTACTTGTCAAACCCTAATATATAAATTGAAGAATTATTTTTCGTATAGACTTTCACGGACAATGTACTGACTACAAGTACATCATTAAACCAACATCCGATTTTTTTTAAGAAGGAGACGTAAGATCCTCAAGTGTTGAGTTACTACAAATTATTTATAAATAATGACTATGACTTGGATCAATAGTTAAATTCAGTCTATTTGGAAATTCAGTCTATTTGGAATTATTTATAAATAATGAGTATGACTTGGATCAATAGTTAAATTCAGTCTATTTGGAAGAATTTAAATTCTTCGGTTAAATCACAATCCATATCTTTTCTCAAACTTGAGATACTCCACACAGTATAAAACATCAACCCGTGTAGAAAGTCAAGAGAGAGGGTCGCCAATTTAGTATTAGACATTTTTATTTGATTGTGACGTAGTGTCGGGAGAATCTGGGTGAGTCTTTTCATGACATAATGTCAAATCTCGTGTGTCCGACTCGTAAGAACCAAGTATAAATACAGAGACCTAGACTAAAATACCAAACGTTTGTGAGACGTAAGTAAATAGATTCAAAACTCGCGACTGTCACGCAGTCTGTGACACGGAATCGTGAACTGTCGGTTTTGATGGTAAGACACGAATTCTTCAGTCACCAAGTCACCCCTTCTGTCAGTATATTCGTCCTGACCTTCGTCTTCAGATCTCATTCAGTACGGTCGTTGACAAATAAACGTCGAAACGTTCGGTGTGAGAAACACGCTGTAGGTCTTTGTCCTTTCAACGACCAATTAAAACTGGGGTTTTAAAACCTTCAACAAGCCCTTTGATTCACGTACTATTTTTACGTCGACCTGCATGGTCTTGTCCGTTTCTCTAACGATTTTAACCTTTCATTTAACTTTCCTCTATTTAACATGGACGTCCATTCTACCTAAGAGAAACGAAAAGAAAAATTCTTTATAAACAAATAAACCTAGAATCAATGCAGAATCAACCCCGTGTACCCTAGAAAACGACACCACGTACCTGCGAGCTCAACACCGGGCTCCCGAGTCACCAACACCGTGAACCCGGATCTACACGGCACCGTACACCCTGGGATCAAGGGTTCGGTCCCTAACTTGGACGTAGAGGGCGTAACGTTCCACCTAAGAATTGGTGACCTGGTGTTCCCTTCAAGGGATGAAAGATTAATAAAACTTTCTCCAAAAAAAATTCTTTTTTTATAAAAATAAAATTTTCTTTTTCTGTAGAAACGTCAACACGACTACGACGTAACTCCTCTTTAAACAATAATACAACTAAGAAAAATTTAAAAAGTCGAAATAACTCCCTATCTACTGTTTATTTTAACAATCTATTTCACATCCAGTACTACTAAACTATGTGTATATACAATACTTTTATACAACATCTTACACAATCAGTGAGTCAACACAGGTCGAGAAACACTGGGGTACCTGACATCGGGCGGTCCAAGGAGACAGGTCCGTTCTTACGTCCTTACCCAACGGTAAGGGAAGAGGTCCCTAGAAGGACTGGGTCCCTAGCTGGACCCAGAGGGCTGAATGTCCGTCTAAGAAATGGCAGACTCGGTGACCCTTCGGTCTTCGGGCATAATACTTTCCTAAGGAAGGTAAATCAGTCAATTGATTGTATAGGTAGTAATATATATATATTTTTTGTATATTTGTGTGTGTGTGTAACCACTTTTGTAAATTTAAGATAAGAGAAGTCAAATCAACGAGTCAGCACAGACTGAGAAACGTTGGGTTACCTGACGTCATGCGGTCCAAAGGGACAGGTAGTGGTTGAGGGCCTCGGACGAGTTTGAGTACAGGTAACTCAACCACTATGGTAGGTTGGTAGAGTAGGAGACAGTAGGGGCAGAGGAGGACGGAAGTTAGAAAGGGTCGTAGTCCCAGAAAAGTGTACTCTGTCAAGAAGTGTAGTCCACCGGTTTCATAACCTCAAAGTCGAAGTCGTAGTCAGGAAGGTTACTTATAAGTCCTGACTAAAGGAAATCCTACCTGACCAAACTAGAGGAACGTCAGGTTCCCTGAGAGTTCTCAGAAGAGGTTATGGTGTCAAGTTTTCGTAGTTGAGAAGCCGTGAACCAAAAAAAAAGAAAAATATCAGGTTGAGAATGTAGGTATGTACTAATTACCCTTTTGGTATCGAAACTGATCTACCTAGAAACAGCCGTTCCATTGTAGAGACGAAAAATTATACGACAGATCCAACCAGTATCGAAAAGAAGGTTCCTCGTTCACAGAAAATTAAAGTACTGACGTCAGTGGTAGAAATCACTAAAACCTCGGGTCCTTTTATTTCAGACTGTGACAAAGGTAAGGAAGGGGTAGATTAAACGGTACTTCACTACCATGGTCTACGGTACTAGAATCAAAAAACTTACAACTCAAAATTCGGTTGAAAAAGTGAGAGAAAGTGAAAGTAGTTCTCCGAGAAATTAAGGAGAATTGAAAGACGGTATTCCCACCACAGTAGACACACATACTCCAATAACTATAAAGAGGACCGTTAGAACTAGGGTCGAACACGAAGTAGGTCGGGCCGTGAAGTATACTACATAAGACGTATCTTCAATTTATTCATCCCACTGTTATATGTCGGAACTACATGATGAAAGGTTTAAACCTTGGTTAGACAACAAGGTACAGACCAAGATTGACAACGAAGAACTGGACGTACGTCTAAAGAGTCCTCTGTCCATTCCACCAGACCATAAGGGTAGAGAATTTCTTAAAAGGTGTCAAACAACACTAGATGTGTCAGTTTCCGAAACCGTATTAGTTATTTCGTCTTCATCTACAAAAAGACCTTAAGAGAAAGAAAAAGCTACTAGGTCGTCTACAACCGTTAAACTAGAGTCCAAGGAGACGGAAAAGATTTAGGTCGAACTCGTAGACCTTTAAGTACCAAGTGCATGATAACTTCGGACCGAATCTCTTCAAGTTCGTAATGAAACGATCGTACACTCTAACTCACGTTAACACGTCGTCAAACTAACATACTACACAATAGTTGATGGCAGTGATACAACATGAAGTCCAGAAGTCTGGAATAGTTAGAATATCGACTTTCAAACATGGGACAATCGTTATAGAAGGACAAAGGGGATGGGGACTGTTAATGAAACGATGAGAAAAATACTCAAACGTACAGAATCTAAGGTGTACATTCACTATAATATGTCACAAATAGAAGAGGACAGACTGAATAAAGTGAATCGCGTCACGGGAGCTCCAGGTAGGTACAACAGTGTTTACCGTTCTACCGGAAGAAAGAGTACCAACTTATTATAAGGTAACATATATACAGTGGTAAAATAGGTAAGTGGGTAACTACCTTTCAACAAAGGTACAAAACCGACAACACTTATTACAACGTTACTTGTAACCTCACGTATATGTAAAAGTTTAATCACAAAAGTATAAGAAACCTACTTTTAGGGGTTCACCTTAACGATCCAGAATACCATCCGTAGTGATTGAGTTACCTGTACTCAAACTCATTTGAGTCCTCAACCACTACCTGTCCCTCCGGACCGCACGACGTCAGGTACCCCAGTGTTTCTCAGCCCGTACTGACTCACTGACTTGACTTGACTACCATCAAAATGAAATCAAAACATTCCTTTGAAGTATGACAAAAACTATTACAAACGTGTTAAATGGAAAATGGTTGTTACAGACTTCCAAGGAATGAGAGGTGTAGGAGTGGTCAATAAATAGAAAATAACTATCTACACTCCACCATAGAGTAATGGGTCATACAAATGAATATCCTCAAAATACCGAAGTCCAGAATTTAAATTACGAAATTAGGTAAAACTCAATTAAAAACCCACACCATATTCTACCACCAGGTCGAAATAAGAAAAAGTATACTGACGGGTCAAAAGGGTTATAACAAATGGTTTCTCTGACAGGAAAGTGGTAACTTAAGAAAACAGAAGAATCACACGAGAACCAAGAAACATTCACTTAACTGGTATATACGTACCCAAATAAAGACCTGACATAAGACAAAGTAACACTAAGAGTTCCCGTAATTTTATGACTGTACGTTTGTCGTTTCTTTTTTCTCTTTCCTAATAGTCTTTCGTTTTTCACTAATAGTCTTCAGTCTACATCTAAAGACCTATTACTGTTACTACTTATCGTTCAAATTTTGTGATGATTATAATATTAAAATATCTAATTCACATAATATAAAATATTATACAAGTTAATTCCTGTGATCATTCTATACTTAATTACTGACATTTTACCGTACTTACCTTTTACCTAGAGTTATAATACCTCATTTTACCTCGTTGTTGGTTTTTCTAGTCTCATAATCTTATCTATCAGAGTTTTGGTCAAATCTTTTTGTCCGAATAACTCTATATTAAACGTATGGTGTGTTAAATAGGTAAAATTCACATGTCAAATTACCAAAATCATATAAGTGTTTCAATGTGTTGGTAGTAGTAATAGTTAAAATCTTGTAAAAGTAGTAAGGGTTTTCTTTGAGGTATAGACAATCGTCAGTAAGGGGTAAAGGGGGAGTTGAGAACGGCGTAGAAGGGGACCGTTAGTAAATCGCAGAGATACCTAAACGGATGGGGTCCGTAAATATGTTTACCTTAGTATATACTACCAAACACTAAGTGAAAAAATTGGATTGTGTGATAAAAGTCTCAAGTGAGTATAACAGGGGTACCTAGTCATGAGTAAAAACTCACACACTCACTCTTTCAGTGAGTCAGCACAGGCTGAGAAACTCTGGGGTACCTGATACGTCAGTTACCTTAAGAGGCCCGGTCTTATAACCTCACCCATCGAAAAGGTAAGAGGTCCCCTAGAAAGGTTGGGTCCTTAGTTTGACCCCAGAGGACGCAACGTCCACCTAAAAAATGGTTGACTCGATACTCCCTTCGATTACCGATTTATTATAAGGTAACACACTAATATGGTGCAAAATCCGTAGGTAAGTAGTCAATTATCTGTAAACCCAATAAAAATATAAAAACGTAGTACTCACTACGACGACACTTATAAACATATGTTCAAAAACACACCTATACAAAAGTAGGAGAATCCTTATATTGGATCCTCACTTTAACGACCCAAAATCATTGAAGTATTGAGATACAAATTGGAAAACTCATTGACTGTATGACAAAAGGTTTTTCCGATGAAATAAAATGCAAGAGTGGTTGTCACATACTACCAAGGTAAAAAGGTGTAGGAAGGGTTGTAAACAATCACAGAAGAAGTAGACTTGTAGTGAACCTACACTTCACCATAAACGTATACCAAAACTGAACGTATAGAAGTACCGACAACTACAACTCCTACAAAAGTACACGTACAACCATTAAACATCCAGAAAACGTCTTACAGACAAAAGAGGACAAGACATCCAACAGAAAAACAAAAGAACTATGATAGGAAACCCTGTGTTTGAAAAATTTTAAAACTACTTTAGGTTACATACATAAAATAGAAAACAGGGTACATTGAAACTACAGTAAAGATTCTTTAGAAACGGATTGGGTTCCAGTGTTTCTAAATACGTACACGAAACGAGATCCTCAAAGTATTAACATCGAAAATGGTTTTGTGTGTGTGTGTGTGTGTGTGTGTGTGTGTGTGTGGGAGTCTTACGGGGGCGTCCGTAACATCTTTGAAACCGAAGTAGTAGTTTTCGGGATCCAAAAGTATGACCAATCAATACTGAAATGTCCTGACGCACAGTTATATGACAATATTTAACTCCCGTTACAGTGTACGTGACTTAGAACGTCATAAAATCAATCATAACTTACTATAATCCTTTCAGTCTCAGGAAACGGTTCACATTTCACATGTATTTTCAAGTTGATGTTCATTCTCTTTCCTCCTTCCCTTAATTAGTGAAACTTTGATAATTCTTTTGTAACTTTGTTAAATTATAATAATTAAACCCTTTCTTAATCGGACTTTGGTGTAGAGGGTAGTGTGTTGCGTTATTCAATGTTTTACTAGTTTTCAACTAGTAGTACCAAGAAAGAGATCTTTTTGTAGATTTTCATATTTTCGAAACACATCTGGAAATAAAACTAAGTTCTTCTGTTTACACCGAAGTCCTTATTCATTCGACGTTATATAGTCTTTTGTCCGTTGTCTTCCCCACTTTTACACATTACTGTCTGAATTCCTTTTCTATTACCAGATTTGGTAAATTTTAACGCACGTAGATTTGAGATTTTTCTGTTTATTATCAATAATCTTTACATTTAGATCCTTCGAGGGTACTGAATGACAAATTTCCCCTACGAGTCAATTAAATGTCCACTTTCCTTTCATATCGTTTAATCATGTTTATTAGCCGGAGGTAAAAAGTCCCGATACTCCTTTACCCATTTTACTTTGGAAGATCTATACTTAGTTTTACACTGACAACGAATTTTATTTAGTTTCATTTTGTACGGTAAAACTGAAAATTGTCCCAGAGGACGTTGTAATACTACTGAATACAGTCCTCCACTGAGGACACAAACAGTTAGACTACTGGGGATTTTACTTTTTCCAACCACTACAACTACCAAATATAACTAAAGGGACAGCAAATTTTAATCTAAGGTCAAGATATCTAATACCTAAGATCTTGTAGATAAGAACCGTTCTGGGAGAAAGATCAAGTTGAAATATCGAGATAAAAGGGACGTCTTACTAAAGAACAGATCCAAAACAACGGAAACTTTTTGTTTATTTAGATTTATTACTCGTGAAAGATTCTTAGGTGCTAACGAAGTACCTGTCGGTTTCTACTAATTTTTGTTTTTCAGTGGAAACGATCCGTATTACCTCCCCTTTATCTTAATTCCTTTATGTTGGGTATTAAAAAGGTCCATTATTTTCCGTCGGAAAAATACTTACGTCTACGAGGAAAAATTATTCCCTTTGGTAAAAAAAGAAAAAGATCCACCTTCGACACAATTCTGTTCCCGAGTGTTATAACTGTACCAGTAGAAATTGTGATCTTTCGAAAAAAGTCCTTCAACTGAGTCAAAACCCATACAAGTTGGTTGAGAATTTCTTCCATACTCTCTATATAAAAATTTTTGATGTACGTAATTATGAGTCCGATATGCATCATCAAACTAATTGGATACTTTCGATAAATTCAGATAAATTCACTGAAAATTGATTTTCCTGTAGTAATGTAATTTTTTTTTTTTTCGAAACATGAAGAACTTGACTAAACCCCGGAGAATTAAATCTTAACGGAACAAGAACACGGACTTAATGGAACGGACATTATACAATTTTACTACCAAGTCGAGGTGTCGCATCAAATCTTTTACCATGTCAACATCTGACACCTTCTACCACCTTACCTCCCGAATTTACATAGACTACAATTAATCTACTCCATCAATGGGTGAACCTCTGATAGATAGCTAAAGACTGTACAAAAGATGCATTTTGTGCGCATTGGAAAACCCGCACGATCAGACAGATACCACCGTCGTACCACATTGTCTGCTTTGGGTCTCCGAACTTTTAGTCTATTTGGATCCATCCTATAAAACTGAAAGTGGTCGAGACACAAGGAGAGACCCAAAGAACTGAAGAGCCTCGGAACCAAAGAGACCGACATTTTGATCCTTTCATGACTAAGTACCCGACCTTCCTCTAGAACGTACACTCCAATACTGTGTACAACGTCGAGTTATTTCGAATTAAGGTGTAGTTCTCTTCTAAATGAGGATTTTAAGGATGGTTTAATACGAACCGAGTCCTACGTTCAAAGGTCTATACCGGGAGGTCCAATCAAATATTGAGTTCACGAAAAACCTACTTTCTCCTCAAAAGAAGTTATACACAAAAGAGTAACCATCTAGTTACTGAACACACTTTACGTATAACTACGTCAAGATTTCCTCTATCGGTTTTGTAACAATTAAAGGGACGGACTTTCGCCACGATGGTTTCATCTTCTATACAACTGTGAGTTACTCCATACGTAAATACACAATATAAAATCAGTATCTTTACGATTGAGTATTTGATTTTACACTTAACCGTAAGATTTTCATCTTTAGACACAAGTACCGTAAATCTGTAAGACCCAAAAAAAAAAAAAAAAAATTGTAGGAGTCGAGGTTTCTGAATCTTCCACCGTTGTCGAGTTCGAGTACCAGTACGGAATCTGTAATAGGATTATTACAGGAGTTCGAGTACGACCGCAGGGGACCGCGGGACAGCCACAAGTGACGGGAAGCAGGAGACACGCACGAGGGTCCCGTTATAGTAGATGAGAGTACCAAAATTGATGGTGTATGAAACAAGAATTCAGTGGGCTTGTGGACCCACAGTAGGTCTCAGGAAAAGAGCGAGGGGAGGGGTTTCGGTCAGTCAGAACATCCCGAGTCGGTCCAAAGCAGAGACTGATAAGAACTTAACGGAGAAGAAAAGGTATAGAAGGTGTGCATAGCATCCAGTACGGAAAAGAAGAGAAAACTCGTTTCCAAATAGTGTTCCCGGTTCGTTTCTCTTACTCATCGAGTGTGAGTTTTTCGGATTTGAGGTCTAGTCCGAAAATTACGAGTACTCACACCGTAAACTACAACACTAGATTGACCAGAAAGACGGGGGTACAACCGGGGTAGTATAGGTAGTAGGAGGTCAACGTCCTTGAGGGAATTTAGGAAGTCACCGTCACCGTGGACGGATTCGAGGACTCGTAGTGTAATTTAACGTGACTGAACTTATGGATGGACAGGAGGTAACCGAGTTTTCGTGTTTTCTGTCCTTAGGACAGATCAGTAAGAACTCCGGACCGTGTATTTGTCAGAAAGAGTCTTCGCGAATGAAAAACAGAACTTGAGACTCGGGAAAAAAAAAGAACGGACGGCA
Organism: Capra ibex; assembly: GCA_006410555.1. Lineage (NCBI taxonomy): Eukaryota > Metazoa > Chordata > Mammalia > Artiodactyla > Bovidae > Capra > Capra ibex. The sequence goes on along the minus strand of SJYO01000647.1, from coordinate 32,172,802 downwards.
CACGAAGGATAGAGGAATGACCAAATCAAGTGGAACGATTACAGGAAAAGTTCTGTTCGTTCCTACCAAGGTAGAATTCCCTACATTGGACCGGTACCCTTTGTCCACGGGAATGGGAGAGAAAGATACCTTTACACCACAGGAGAAGTGTCCTGTGGAAAGACTCGACAAACCCCAATCCCATCGGTCGGTCGGAGAACGAAGTCTTGATAAATCCGTACCTCGTCGGGGACGTAGGGGTCTAACATCGTGAGTACACAGTTCCAGAGACTCATCAAGAAAAAGTTTTGAAACTCCATCACACTAGAGTTCGGTATTTGAACTCACTCCCACTCGATCACCAACATTTAAAGATTCCCTCTGACATAGACAGAGAGGATCTCGGAGTTGTCTCTAACGACTGACAGGACCTCTCGCACCGGGAACTAAACGGACTACCACACCACCCCTCCCGTTCCTATCCAGAATTCAAGGACAGACGATGGGAACACTCCCTAGGTTCCGGAGTAAACAAAAACAAACAAACAAACAAACAAACAAACAAACAAATACCCCCTTTTTTCAGGGGTATTTTCGACATCGAAGTTGAAGAGTGAAATCCGGGTATGGAAAAAAAAAAAAATTAACTCTATATTACACATATGTCGTTTCACGTGTTTAGAATTCACGTGATCAGTCACTTACACAAATGTATACTGTATGGGAACATTGGAAGAGGTGTCGTTCCATCTCTTGTAAAGAAGTAACGTTTACTAGGGAAGACGAGGTAAGGTCCGTCGTTCGTGGAGAGGGGGTTTCAGTAGTTGTAAAACCGAAGATAGTGACATATAATCAAAATGAACAAAATTTGAAGTGCGTTTACTTTAGTTCCTCGTATATAAGAAATACAGACCGAATAAAACGAGTCCCAGACACTCTAAGTAGACACATCAACGTACTCTGTGATCAAGAAAGTAAGAGTAAGTAACGACTGATCATAAAGTCACAGACTCAAATAATGTTAAATATATAAATAAGATGACAAACCCCGTAAACCTATCAAGTGTCGAAAACCAATATACGTGACTCTTGAGAACATGTACCAACGAAAAACAAAACAAAAACACTTGGATTCGTGGACAAAACCACTCACATAAGAAGATTCACTCAAACGACCCAGCATCAGTATCCAATACTTATATAAATCGAAAACATCTTTGATAAAAAATCTTAACCACACAAACTTAATCCTCGGTTTATCTAAGTGTGTAACGTAAACTAAATATATAGAAAATTTAAAGAAAAACAGTAGAGGGTAAAGAAACGAACGTTCAAAAATAACGTCATTTTATATGTATGACTTTTGAAATATTAAAATTGGTAAAAATTACATGTCAAGTCACCGTAATTCATTTTAAGTCACAAAACATTGGTAGATAAAGGTCTTGTAAATAAAAATTTTAGTAGAATGTGTCCTTGAGACATGGATAATTTGTTACTGAAGGGTAAAAGGAAGAGAGGTGGGTTGGAGACCATTGGAGATAAGACGAAAGATACAAATACCTAAACAGATAAAATCCATAGAATACATCCACTTTAGTACGTTATAACGGGAAAACATAGACACAATGAAGTGAATCGTATTACAAAAGTTCCAATTAGGTATAACATCGTCCATAGTCTTAAACCAAGGAAAAATCTAGACTTTACAAGACACCATATATATACAGTGTAAAACAAATAGGTAAGTAGACAACCACCTGTAAACCCGAGAATGGTGGAAAATTGATACTCAATTCGTGATCACACATTAATAGGCAGGGATGGAAGTTAAGAAAACCCATATATGAGTCTCACCTTAATGACCAGTATACCATTAAGATACAAATCGAAAACTCTTTAGTGGTTTATAAAAAGTGTCACCGGTATGACGAAATGAAAGGGTGATCGTCACATGTTCCCAAGGTCAAAGAGATGAACGAACGACTGTCAAGAATAGAAAGTAAAAACTTTTAATTTCGTACAAGGTATTATTAGACTTACCGACCCTTCGGGGGAACACCAAAACTAAACGGAAAAGGATTACTAACGACTACGCACGTGGAAAGTGCAGAAACAATCGGTAAACATGCAAAGAACCTCTTTACAGATAAGTTACAAAAAAAAAAAAAAAACGGAAGAAGAAAGAAAATTACGAGAAATAAATAACTTCTTTACCCTAACAAACAGGATACCTTAAAAGGTACAAAATTTGAAAACGAATAGTATAGGATCATCACACTAAAAATTTTTAATTTTTTTTATATATAGTAAATAAATAAAATAAACAGACGTGACACAGACTCGACACCGAGTGTCCTAGAAATTGTCCTAGACGTTGTACACTTGAGAGTCAACCCCGTGCACCTTAGATCAAGGGACCAGTCCCTAACTTGGACCCGGGGAACGTAACCTTCGTACTTCAGAATCGGTGACTTTGTGGTCTCTTCAGGGTCATCACAATAAATTGTACAACTGGATCAGGAGATAAGGAACTTAAAGGATACATAAAATTAATGTAATTTTAAGCTAACTAAGTCAAGTCCAAGTTAATGAAAATGAAAAGGACTGTCTTATCAAGTGACACATGAAGGAAAACGAAGTGTGGTCCTCCGTGTAAAATAACAAAAAAGGGAAAAACACTAAAATTCTAATTAATCACCCGAGTTTGTGTCAGTCGAAATAGGTAGTAATATTTCAAAGGGTGGTTGAAAAGAAGACTTCTCAAATCGTTAGAAACTAATAATAACGGATCTCGGTAATAACAACGGATCTCTAACGTTTTACAACTAAAAGACTGAAATCGTAAATACCTATTTTATGAAGATATTTCTTCTTTAAAGGAAGTAATTGACCAACCAATGATACTTTGTTACATATCTTTTAAGTTCAAGTCCCGAAGTCAAAAGGAAAATATATGGTCAAAAGTTTTATTACTCAACCGAGTCACCGTTGAAGATTTTATGAGTAACATCAAATTTAATAAATTTCTAGTAATACTTATATACCTAATAATACATAAACTCCCTAAGTCAGGTACCTTCAGTAATAAGAAAAAAGATAAATTTAAAATAGTAGAAACAGGTCACCTTAAGAAGTCCGTCCGAAGACACAAAAACTGTATTCAGAACATCAGAAACTTTCGAAAGAACGAAGGACCTTGGCGACCTTTAGAATCCAAGTAGAACATGTAAAGGACGGGGTCTAGACCCTATTGAGTTAAAAGGTAGATCGGGAAGTCACAATGCCCACCTTTTACTATAAACTTCTAGTATGGGATCCACGATCCTCACCGTGAGTAAACATTGAAAGCGGACAAAAATATAATAATAAAGACGTAGGGATTATATGCAACCCACCATAAAGAACTCAACCGTTTATCTCAGACGAGACAAGGACCTGAGGTACAATAAAATCCTCCCTCTAAGGAAGTTTACAACATATCCAAAAAAAGGTCGTTAATTTCAAAAGGCTTCTTCAGAGGATAAAGGACGGACCCCTACTCCCCAATTGTCGAACAGTAAAGGAAGAGTGAGTAAGACCTTAGACTAATACTTTCACTTTCAGCGAGTCAACACAGACTGAGAGACACTGGGGTACCTGACATCGGACGGTTCGAGGAGACAGGTACCTTAAGAGGTCCGTTCTTATGACCTCACCCATCGACAAGGAAAGAGATCCCCTAGAACGGTTGGGTCCCTAACTTGGGTCCAGAGGGTGAAACGTCCGTCTAAGAAATGGTAGACTCGATGGTCCCTTCGGGTTCTTATGACCCCACCCAACGGTAACGGAAGAGGTCCCCTAGAAGAACTGGGTCCTTAGTTTGGTCCCAGAGAACGTAACGTCCGTCTAAGAAATGGTCGACTCGATGGTCCCTTCGGGTGCATGAAGTATGGTCCAGAATGAATATTTGATCGTCGCATGTTTCCTCATCCCTGTAAAGAGGCAATTAAAAAAAGTAAAACAGGAGAACTGTTACTTTTAGTAAAGATAACCACACACGTATATTGAGAAGACCGTGACAGGAGAAGAGTTAGCCCACTTTAAGTGTGATGTAAATGACTTAAGTGTGGTACAAGTTTCTTGTATATTTGTGTCTTGAAAGTACACGTATCTTCCTCTTCGTCTAGTGGGTTTGTTCCCTTTACTCCTATTTCCCACTGGTTCACACTTACACCACCAATGTACCCACCGGGGCCCGTTCTATGTCCTCCACTTTGAACCTTCACGTACAAACAGTTAGTCACACGGGGTCAGTGTACAGGATCTCCCTAGGTTCTAGCTCATTGTGCACCCGACGGAAGTGTGTTCGGACAGTGAATACATCTGGTAATGTCACTTCTGTCTTATTCTAAACATTACTGTTTCGTACAACCTCTTGTGAAACCTCTCTTTAGTCAAAACCTTTGTACCGCATGTATTACAACTAGACCCCCGTACGCTCCAATAAAACGGATTGGTCACCAAAGTCTGGCATAACCCTTGGTCCCGAATAAACGTCATTACCGTTCATAAGGAATAAAACCCTGTAGATTCTATTCCTATACCAATATCCTGTCTAAAACAATTAATAAATTTTCGATAGAAGAAAATCGAGGTTAATCAGAAAGATGAGATACTACAACCCCGACCCTGAGACGTTTAATGTAAATAGGAACCGGTCAACCAAGGGAAAATTCGAACGTCATATCCATCCGACCTCCTCTTTTGTCCGAACGAGAAAGAACATAACGGAAGACAACGACTGTGGTAATGGGACCGTCACCAACAATCACCAACAATCAATCGAAAAAGGTCGGAAAGGTCTTAGTCGGAGTACACAGAGAGTCTATATGGTTGTAGTTCTCCGGGAAGAGACTCGAAGACTCTATCGTCGCGATCGACTCGTAGAGGGAGTGAAGGGTCATGGTCCAAGGTTATTGAAGTGGGAGGAGGGACCCGACGAGGTACGGACCCCTACCCCCGACGAAGTACGGACCCCTACCCCCGACGAAGTACGGACCCCTACCCCCGACGAAGGACGTCAATGAAAGACACTGGAGACACAAGGAAAAACGGGAAAACTAGGGAATTATCAACAAATTGGTTAAAAACTTTATAATTTAAGAGAGTAAGACAGACAATTTTATCGACCCCACCACACATAACCATATAGACTAGGACTAGTTGTATAGACATATAACTATCTATATGTTTACCTTAACCTTTAGTCCCGTTATAATACTAGGTTCAATTCTATCCTCTTATGTCCCTTTATCTACTTTTCCATAATTTTTAAGATAAACGTTTTAGTTGGACAGAGGTATCTCTGTCTTTCATGTAATCACCAACGGTCTCACCACCCCTCACTGACGATTACCTATATCCCTCTAAGAAGACCCCTACTACTTTTACAAGACCTTAGTCTACAGTCACTACCGAGGGGTCGAAACACTTATATGATTTTTAGTTACTTGACACATGAAATGTTCCCAGTCAAACATAATATACTTAATATAGAGTTAAAAATTTCTATCTTTTGACGAGTTTTTTAGTCAAACTGACGGAAGGTAAAGTAGGGACAGTACGAGGAACCATGACGTCAGACAAGAAGTGAGTCGACACCCTTACCAGAATAATTAGAAGTTCCTGATCGACAAGAAGAGTACTTCTCTATACCAGGAATAGTCCTGTTCTACGGAACGAAACACTCCGTAGAGTGTTTCAACCCGTGATGGGTTGACCATCACTGTAGTATACCTCCGTCAAAAATATCAGACAATAGAGTACCGTAATAAACTATCGACACGGTGACCAACGGTCGACTCTGTCCTTTAAAGAAACGTTACCTTACACATGTAGATTCAAAGAATGAGGACCGAAAGAACCGTCATACTCGACAGTACCCATAGACTCCACTGGAGTAAGTATCGTTCTTAGTTTACACTCAAGAAACTAGTCCCAAGTCCTTGATCCTACCCCGACCTAATAACACAAACCCTACCATAACCACGTCTAGGGTCCTTCCACTCTGAGAGGTCCTCAGAGTTCCCACTTTCAGTAGTCGTGACGACCCCGACTTCCGTGGTTTCCTCCTTTCTCACGAAAGTCTCAGGTCACTCTTGACCTTAGTGTACCTCCCCGAGTAGGGTATCCTCGACTTAAACACTTCTGTGTGTCGGAGATGGTCTCTACGTCGGGATGGGAGGAGACGGTTCCTCCCTCCCCCTTCCATGGGAGGAGAGGACGGGAGGATAAAAGACAACCACGCAGGGTGACCCAGTTTGGGTTGGCTTCAGTCTCTTAGTCCCTCGGGGTCCTCCGTCAAAGGGAGACGTGTCCCGTCTCGTCTCTTCTCGATCCTTACCCAAAGTCCTCCGTTTGCCTCTTATTGGACGTGGACCTGACAGAGGGTTCGACCTAAAGTACCTTACCGTTCCTAATAAACATCGAAGGCCTTAATTTCAGTACATCTATCAAACGTGGCAGGGTCTCGAGAACCACGTAACGACTGAAGATGTAGGTTGAGAAGGAAGGAAGACCAAGGTACCTCTTTCAGGAGTGGAGAAAAGTATTAACTCCAGGATGAGCACCCGAGACCTCAGGTGCGGAAGAACAAGAACCGTCGGATGGAGGTGGTCAGAAGGAAGTAGATCTAGAAGTTGAAACAGCAGAGATCCCCTGGGGCAGGGGGGTCATCAGAGGGAGAAAAGAACGGTCGTTTCTTTTTGCGAGAGTGTAGAGGAAGTGAAGAATAAGTGTTGATTTGAAGATGTTTACGAGTGAGTTCGACGGAAGTGAGAGGGTGAAGAGAAAAGGGACGAGGTAAGGGGAGTTAAGGACGAAGGTCAATAAAGACCGTGATCAATAACAAAAAAGCTTTTTAAATAACTTTATATTAAGTGGGTAAATTTCACATGTTAAACCCTTGACGGACCACTAGGTCACCAATCCTGAGACACGAAGGGTGACGTCCTTCGTACTCAAACTAGGGACCAACCGCTTGATTCTAGACTATTCGATACACCACGTCGGTTTTTTTTTTTTTTTCGCATGTTAAGTCACCAAAATTGTATCACTGTCTTAACACGTCGACAGTGGTGTTAGTTCAAATCTTGTCAAGTAGAGGGGTTTTCTTTAGGGAACGAGTAATTGTCAGTAATATTAAAAGAGAGTTGAGAGGGTCGGGGTCCGGTGGTGATTAAACGAAAGACAGAGGTATCTAAACAGATGACATCTGTAAAGAATGTTTTCCTTAGTATACCATACACCATATAACACTGACCGAAAAAACTGAATCGAGTCACAAGTAAGTATAACAGGGTACATAGTCATGATGTAAAGAAAAGTGACGACTTAGTATCACACACCACACCCACCTGGTACAAAATCAATAGGTAAGTAGTCAACTACCTGTAAGCCTAAGAGTGAAAAACCGGAAATACTTATTACGACGACACTTGTATCTACATGTTCAAAAACGTCCCTGTATAAAAGTAAAGAGGACCTGTATATAAATCTTCACCTTAACCACCCAATATACAATTCATGTACAAGTTAGAAAACTTCTTGTCAGTCTGAAAAGGTTCGACCGACGTAATAAATTGCAAGGGTGGTCGTCATGCACTCCCAAGGTCAAAGAGATGTGGGAACGGTTGTGAATGATAGGTAAAAGAACTAATAGCAGAAGAATCATCCATACTTCACCATAATCTTTACAGATAAGTTGTAAGTCTTTTGATTCTAGTACCGTAGACCGGGGTAGTGAAGTACCCTCTATCTACCCCTTTGTCACCTTTGTCACAGTCTGAAATAAAACCCCCCGAGGTTTTAGTGACGTCTACCACTAACGTCGGTACTTTAATTTTCTACGAATGAGGAACCATTCCTCACCATTTGACACCACAACCTCTTCTGAGAACTCTCAGGGAACCTGATGTTCCTCTAGGTTGGTCAGGTAAGATTTCCTCTAGTCAGGACCCACAAGCAACCTTTCTTACTACGATTTCGGCTTTGAGGTCATGAAACCGGTGGAGTACCCTTCTCAACTGAGTAACCTTTTCTGAGACTACGACCCTCCCTAACCCCCGTCCTCTTCCCCTACTGGCTCCTACTCTACCGTCCTACCGTAGTGACTGAGCTACCTGTACTCAAACCCACTTGAGACCCTCAACCACTACCTGTCCTTCCGGACCACACGACGTTAAGTACCGTAGACCAGGGTAGTGAAGTACCCTTTCTCAACCAGCGTTTCTCAACCTGTGTTGACTCACTGACTTGACTTGACTTGACTAAGTTTGGGAAACAAGTAACATTTTAACCCAATAGACTGAAAAATAAAAAATCAACATTATCAATAAACATACAAGACCTATGATCAGGGAATAGTCTAACGTCTTAAAAAGAGGGTAAGACACCCGACAGAAAAGTGAAAGAACTACCATAGGAAACTTCGGTGTTTCAAAGTGTAAAACTACTACAGGTAAAGTAGACAAAGACAACAACGACGAGACGAAACCACAGTTTATAGTTTCTTTTGAAACGGGATAGGTTCTACTACTTCTATGTACGAATACAAAAGAAAACTCTCAAAATACCCAAAGTGACAGTGTAAACCTAGGCACGAAGTAAAAGTCAATCAAAAACACATACCACATTCCTAGGTCAAAGTAATAAAACGTTCACCTATAAGTAAACATGACCGTGTTTAACAGTTTATGGTAATTAAAGTAATAATATACCATAACTTTTGTATGTCTCCTGAAAGGTACCGTAGGATTAAATAAGAACACTCGTACAAGAAAATTGTATTTTCTACTAAAATACAATAAAACATCTCCAAAGGTCCCCTCACGGTTTTATTTGTACACAAATTAGACCGTACAAATTGATCATCAGACCAAGGAAGGAACATACACACACACACACACGAGTCAACACATTCTGAGGGAACGTTGGGGTACCTGACATCGGGTGGTCCGAGGAGACAGACACCCTGAAAGGTCCATTCTTATGACCTTACCCAAAAGTAAAGGAGGAGGTCCCGTAGAAGGACTGGGTCCCTAGCTTGGACTCAGAGGACACAGAGGAATCCCCTAAAGTTTCGTTCATCTCCCATACACAGAGAAGACACTAGTCGACCTTAACACAGGTGAACGAATTGTGAACAAAAGGGACGACCTGACTTCACTGAGAGTCGGAGGTAACGTAAGGTGTCAAATTGCCACACAACTTATTTAATCTTTCTTACCTCACTTACTTACCTCCTTACTCCAGACTTCTCAACCACCCCTATCCTCCCTTCCCTCTGACAGAAAGCCATTCTCCTCCTTGTAGCAAAGGGGACTCTAACTCTTTTCTACCTCTACCAAAGTTTATGTCCACCCCACCATATTTAGACCCCCTGTTCGAATCCTCAGAGAGAGAGTTAGATCATCGGTTCTCTCCTGGCGGACTCTCGACACGTTCCTCTGATCCCTAGAGGGTTTCGCACAGACCTCTCTTAAACGTATCTATCCGAACCCGAGGAAGCGTTTTCACTAAAATTTCCCGGTTCAACCGACGATGGTAAATGAAAAGAGAAAAGATTTCACGTACCTGTCACATACAGCTTTCCGAACAAGTCAAAATATTCGGTCAAAAGAAAAGACCTAAATTGATCAAGAGTTAAAGAAAGATTTCATAAACAATAATCTTTGTAAGTTTTCCGTTTTTCGTGTCTGAAAATCTTAGTGTGTTTCGACCAAAGTTTGGGATTAAGAATGGGTGGCTGACACACTGGAACCCGTTTAAAAAATAAGAAAGGCTCTGAGTCAAAAGAGTAGACACTTTACTCCTGTTATTACAATGGATAGGGTTCTCCAACAGCAAATTAATTTACTCAAGTATGTGTATTTCCAGAATTTAACTACGGACCGTATGTTGTGCTACGAGTCAATTTGTGGGACAGACTAAACTTAGAGTTTTGTTGTGAAACCTAACAGCAAAAGATTTTGATAAAGAGTGAAAGTTGAACACTGTAGAAATAGAGAGAATACAGAAGTCCGAAGAAAGAAAAATAAGTATACTTATACTCACATCTAGAACTACTCACTAACCTAGTCCATTCCATTTTTTGAAACTTAAACCGTGAAGGGACCGTCAGGACACCAATTCTGAGGTACGAAGGTGACTTCCCCCGTGTCAAAGGTAAGGACTAGTCCCTTGATTCTAGGACATGTGAAGTACCGTACCGGTTTTGTGTTTTGTTGAAACTTACAAATAGGAAAGAGGAGGAAAAGGAGCGAACTTTGAATTGTCCAAAGAGCCCGACGAAAATCGACAACGGTCAAACCTCAGACTTAGCAATACGATGACCGGTGATAGAGATCCATAAAAGTTTATCGTAATTAATCTCAAACTGTTTAATTTCAGTATAATTCTTCGAAGTGTCATCAAAATTCATAGACCTTTAATTATCAGTAAAGAAATAAATTATCTGTATGTGTTTTCTTACCCGACTCCACGATTTGGTATTTTCATTCGTACACCTTCTTCGACAGTTTCTTGAATATAGTTATAAACTCTCATAAATACTTCAATTCATGTCACCCTTTCCTCGTTCTGTGAATGGTCCATTACGCTGACCAATTTGACAAACTTAGTGCTTACGAGGTCTATGCGAAAGTTCTTCCGGGAGACACGTATCACACATAGGTTTAAGGTCTGAGACCCTTCCTCTAGTCCACAAGTCGTATTTCGTACACTAAACGTGTCACATCCGTGTCACTTGGGAAAAATACTCAATCCCTTACCACCCGTGGGGAGACTTTAGGTCCAACAGTAACAACAAATCAACTATTCAGCACAGACTGAGAAAACGGTGGGGCACCTGACATCGGGTGGTCCGAGGAGACGTGTACCCTAAAGGGTCCGTTCTTATGACCTCGTCCAACGGTAAAGGAAGAGGTCCCCTAAAAGGTATGAGTCCCTAGTTGGATGTAGCGGACGTAACTGTCTGTCTAAGACATGGTGACTCGATGGACCCTTCGGGGTTGAGGTTTAAGGGTCTGTGGACAATTCCTGGTTGGAACGTTCGTCCGGAATTGTACCTATCGTCAGAGACCGGACGATACAATTGAAAAAGAAAAAACACATAAGTAAGATGGTACGACCAACAGTGTGACGTACTGTCGGTAGACTTGTCTCCCGTCTCTACGACGACTTGTAGGAGGTGACGTGTCCTGTCGGGGGTTGTTGTTTCATCAGTCATCACGACTCCTACTCTTTGAGACTCGAATGTAACCAATTCTTAGGTGGACGATTACGTCCTCTACGGTCTCTGCACCTAAGTTAGGGATCCAACTCTTCTAGGGGACCTCCTCCTTTACCGTTGGGTGAGGTCATAAAAACCGACCTTTTAGGGTACCTGTCTCCTCGGACCGTCCGATGTCAGGTACTCGAACGTTTCTCAGTCCGTGTTAACTTACGTGTGTGTGTGTGTATGTTCATTAGAATCGATATTGAGTTCAAATATTTACTAAATGAAAAGAAAATAAATAATTTTGTTCACTTTCTCCGTTATAAAGAGAATTCTCCAGATTAGTACTGATTCAAATTAGTACTCACCAAATTAATACTGATTTGGACCAAATTAGTACTGATCATGTCCTACTATTATTTTTTAAAATGTTAAAAATATTTAACATGAAAGAAACCTATTAACTTGATACCAAAATAAATATAAAAAGAAATATAAAGACGTATTAGGTTTATACAGATCAGTGGAACATAATTTGTTTATTAATATTTTTCATAAAGTAGAAGTTTACAAAGAGTATCTTTGAAATTTTTACTCACATTTCTTTAGGGAACGTAAGGATATGTGATTGTTACTCTTTTGTCTTTCTCTTTAATTCCTTTGTTAAGGTAAGTGGTAACGTTACTTTTCTTATTTTATGAATCCTTATATAGATGGATTTCTTTGTTTTCTGTATATATATCTTTTGATATTTTGTGACCACTTTCTTTAGTTTCTCCTGTGTTTATCTACCTCTTTATATGGTACAAGTACCTGACCTTCTTAGTTATATCACTTTTACTCATATGATGGGTTTCGTTAGATATCACAGTCACGTTGGGGATAATTCGATGGTTATCATAAAAAGTCTCTTGATCTTGTTTATTAAAGTGTTAAACATACTTTTATGTTTTTTTTGAGCTTATCGGTTTCGTTAGACCTCTTTCTAACGAACCTTGACCTCGTTAACCTTGACCTCCTTAGTTGGACGGACTGAAGTCAGAGATGACGTTTCGGTGTCAGTAGTTCTGTCATACCATGACCATGTTTCTGTCTTTATATCTAGTTACCTTGTTTTATCTTTCGGGTCTCTATTTAGGTGAGTGGATACCTGTGGAATAGAAACTGTTTCCTCCGATCTTATATGTTACCTCTTTTCTGTAGAGAAATTATTCACCACGACTCTTTTGACCAGTTACTGAACATTTTCATACTTTGATCTTGTAAAAGATTGTAGTATGTGTTTTTATTTGAGTTTTACCTAATTTCTAGATTTACATTCTGGTCTTTGACAATTTGAGGATCTCCTTTTGTATCCGTTTTGTGAGAGGCTGTATTTGGTGTCGTCCTAGGAGATACTGGGTGGAGGGTCTTATAACCTTTATTTTCGTTTTTATCTGTTTAATTTTAATTTAATTTAATTTTAATTTTTGAAGACGCGTTGTTTCCTTTCATATTCGTTCCACTTTTCTGTCGGAAGTCTTACCCTCTTTTATTATCGTTTGTTTCGTTACCTGTTTCTTAATTAGAGTTTTTATATGTTCGTTGAGGACGTCGAGTTAAGGTCTTTTTATTTCTGGGTTAGTTTTTCACCCGGTTTCTCGATTTGTCTGTAAAGAGGTTTCTTCTGTATGTCTACTGATTGTTTGTGAACTTTTCTACGAGTTGTAGTGAGTAATAGTCAAGTCAAGTCAAGTCAACGAGTCAACACAGGTTGAGAAACACTGGGGCACTTAACGTCGTGCGGTCCGGAGGGACAGGTAATGGTAGAGGGCCTCAAGTGAGTCTGAGTGCAGGTAGCTCAGGCACTACGGTAGGTCGGTAGAGTAGGAGACAGAACGTTTAGTTTTGGTGTCACTCCACGGTAAAGTGAGGTCAGTCTTACCGACGATAGGTTTTCAGATGTTCGTTATTTACGACCTCTCCAACACCTTTTTTCCCTTGGGAGAATGCGACAACCACCCTTACGTTTGATCATGTCGGTGATACCTCTTGTCACTTCTCTAAGGAATTTTTTGACCTTTATCTTGACGGTATACTGGGTCATTAGGGTGACTCCTTTGGTCTTTACTTTCTCTGTGCACATGGGGTCACAAGTAGCGTCGTGACAAATATTATCGGTCCTGTACCTTTGTTGGATCTACAGGTAGTCGTTTACTTACCTATTCTTTCGACACCATGTATATGTGTTACCTTATAATGAGTCGGTAATTTTTCTTATGTAAACTTAGTCAAGATTACTTCACCTACTTTGACCTCGGATAATATGTCTCACTTCATTCGGTCTTTCTTTTTGTGGTTATGTCATATGATTACGTATATATACCTTAAATCTTTCTTCCATTACTATTGGGACATACGCTCTACCGTTTTCTCTGTGTCTATATAACTTGTCACAAAACCTGAGACCCTCTCCCGTTCCCACCTTACTATACCCTCTTACCGTAACTTTGTACAATTTATAGTATGCACTTTGTTTTTCTTTATTGAGTGTTTCTGGGGGGTTTTTTAAATTTTTAAATTATAGGAAAAGTCCGAAAATAAGGTTTTACAAGAGGACTTATATCTCTCCCGGGTGTGTTATCCTTAATTAATTACCCAAACACGACACGGACGTTTTTAGTCGACGAAAAACTCTGGATCAGTTACCTTTCAATTCTTGACATTCAATTCCTGTCCACCTGTCCACCTCCTCGTTCGGTACACGTCCGTTTATAGGGAAAGGTCATTGTTCCCTTTTTCACTCACTTTTACGTGTAAAAACAATTCATTTTCGAAGTTAAATTAAGTCATTTGTTTAACAAATTCTATATTTTATGTAAAACGAAAGGATTTACATATTCTGGACATTCTTCACGACTTTTATTACATAAATGACTCCCCTCAAATCCATTATTTATATCTATTAAACATCAAAATTAAACTTCCCTTTTGGTAACACACACACACTTTCACAATCACCGAGTCAACACAGACTGAGAGACGCTGGGGTGTCTGATCGGACGGTCCGAGGAGACAAGTACCTTAAGAGGTCCGTTCTTATGACCTCACCCAACGATAACGAAAGTAGTCCCCTAGAAGGGCTGGGTCTCTAGTCTGTTTGGTAATAAAAATCAATTTTCAACAATAATAGAAAGGTACAAGTGAATGACGATCTTTACAATTTACACAAAGAAATTACTCAATATCGGTCAATACTAGGTGAACGTTCTAAGACGTGGTTTCAAGGATTTACACTCTTCAAAAACGTTCCCTATTTAAACTTTGATAACCTTCTTTCGAAACGAGAAAACCCCTTTGTGTCCCCGAGTAGGGTGGATACTTCGTTTCAACAACCTTTTCATCGTAGTTATACGATTAGTTTAATTGTTCAGAAATCTAAGTAATTCGCCCCGTGTCCATTATACCCCTCTTCTGACTCCGCCCTCATCTTCAAATGTCTTGGGGGAGAGATCATAACCGTACCGTACGATATCTTTCTTAAAAATTCCCTTTCCTTTACTTTCTTCCCTTTTGTATTCAATCCTCTCTTTACAACCCCGAGTCTTATATGGTGGGGGTTTACACGATGGTACGTATAACTTATAAAATTCGATTTCCTTAAACTCTCCACCACCATGTCCTTTCACTTTCACAATCAGAGAGTCAACACAGACTGGGAAATACTGGGATACCTGACATCGGGTGGTCAGAGGAGACAGGCACCTTAAGAGGTCTGTTCTCACCCAACGGTAAAGGATGAGGTCCCTTAAAAGGACTGGGTCCCTAACTTGGACCCAGAGGACGTAACGTCCGTCAAAGAAATGGTAGACTCGGTGAGGTCCACCATACCCTTCCTGAGAGGTTGGAGATGAAAGAGGAGAGTAGACTCTCCGAAGGTACATGGGTCTCTCCTGTCCTCGTAGAAATAAAAGTTTCTACCCTCCTACGACTCTCCTTAGTCTTACTTACCCGGAACGATTTAGGGGTGTCAAATGATGAACATCAGGATAGTGTAAAAGGGATACTAAAAGATGAGAAATAGCTTGGATCACACTTTGGGACGTTCAAATTAGTGAAGAAACCTAGAATTAAAGGAAAACTTTAGAGAACACAGTACATTTTGAATATATTTTATTTAAACATACGAAATTTTTTTGTTTGTTTTTGAGTCTCGAATTTATAGGTGTTGTACAGAAGAAAGAGAATCTCTAAAAAGTGAATCAAATTCACCAAAAGTAGTCTTCATAGTTTTTGTGTTTGTATGGTCGAACAATCCTATCGTTTCAGTTTTGAATTTGTCTATAAAATCTTTCGATTATACATCTCGGGAGAAATTTACAAGGAATTAATATCTATGATTCTCACACAAACTTCTCACATGAACTAAATTTAATTTAAGTTCCCACTAAGGGGGTCCTTGTTTAAAAATTAAAAAACTAATTCTTAAAAAGTTTCTTCCTCGAAGGATTCTTCCAAACCAGTATATCTTATTTGGTTAACGATTCATAATTTATAAGATAAAAATAAAATAGAAAAGATATCTCGACTCTTTCGTGCAACAAAAACCTTCACTCCCTCTTCTACAACTTCCGTGGCTAATACTACGATTATAACACGGACTCCGACTACAATTTCTACTATTTCTTCTACTTAAATTCTTCCATAATAACACTTTGTTGGAGTACGTTAAAGTGTCTTAATACAATGTATCCTAACGTCTATTACGGTTTACCACAAAGGGAGGGGTGGGGGGTCCGTCAAGACGTCGGTTAGACACACCTAAATATTGTTTTAAGTCTTCTATACTAAAAGATAGGATGTGACACCTTAGACTGTTCGATGTCGTCAGGAATGTCAAAAAGGGGGTTATAGTAGACGAAAATTACACCAACACAGTTAATGTCAAATATATGAATGGTAGGGTTAACACTGACTGGCACAAAAGAATCCGTCATTTACAATGTAGACCCTGGTATCACGGTTAGGTAAACTAAGTCCTGCCTCTTGAAACAAGAGTCAATGACAAAAATTACCTCAATGGATATAACGTTCTGCTCTGAAACTAAGTGGACCCCAGGTCCCTAGACGTATAAAATTACATTCGCGACACCTATAGGACACCTGACGGGACGTCCTCTTTGGGGTCCACCCGTCTCAAAGTCTAATGTGACTCTACACAACTCTTCCCTTCAACTCCTCTGTGATCCTAAGAAGCAGGAAGAATCCGGAAGACCGGCAAGTAGTCGAGACTTACGGTGAGGTACCAACATGACTAAGGACTAAAGAGGACGACGGTAGTCAAAAGAAAAGAAAATTGTAGATAAATAAAGCGACCCAGCCCAGAATGAACACAGTGGACCCTAAAAGTAGTACCACATGTCTCAGAGATCAACACCATTCTCCTAAGATCTCGAGAACCCGAGTCAACGACACCATTCGTCCGAATCAACGAGACGTCGAACACCCTAGAAACAAGGGGCTGGTGTCTCGTTTGGGTACAGGGGGACGTAACCTTCCGTCTAAAAATTGGTGACCTGGTGGTCCCTTCAGGGGGCAATTAAAAAAAATTGGGAGTATGGGTAGAAAAGTAAGAAAGAGGTAAAATGAACGAAAGTATGAGAGATTGGGTGTGTTCACCACGAACACCATTTCGTAGACGGACGTTACGTTCTCTGTACCCAAACTGAGGACACAACCCTTCTAAGGAGACCTCCTCCTTTACCGTTGGGTGAGGTCATAAAAACGGACCTTTTAAGGTACCTGTCCCCTCGGGTCACCCGATATCTGGTACCCCAAAGTTCTCAACCTGTGTGTGTGTGTGTTTGTGTGGGGTGTGAGGTTGTATGAAAACCTTTATTTGTCGTGTGAAAACAAAGTAAAAGTGGAAGACTGAGTTCCTACCATATTGATGAACTGACCCTTTGTGAAACGACGATTCAGATCTAAAATTGACACCTAACGAAGAGTCACGGTCTGTGATCCGTCGGTGATAGCCAGTCACCTTTCATCGACTTCTCAGGAAGTGAAGGTCGACGTAAGGGACACTGTGACCGACTCGACATAGTCCCGCCCGTGGAGGAGTTGTCGGAGACGGAGAGTTTAGGTAGAAGGTGTAGCGAAGGTGTCTCCAGATTGCATTTGTAGAGTACTATAGGACGGACGCGACATCGGATCACGAACTGGTTGGGACTAGTATAAGGAGAAACAATTGTGGACTGTCCGGAGGGAAGACTTGGTTGAATTGGATTGACCGGATGGGTCAGAGTCTCGCCCCGTCCCGTATCCCACCTGTCCTTGTCACACCGGTCTCGGACCGGTACCCACACCCTGAGTGACACTTCGATCTGCACCACGGGGTTGTGGACGGGTCGGAGCTATAAATAAAACACGAGACTGGTTATTCATACCGATGACGAAACGACCTCCCTCTCATCCCGACTGTCTCTCCCCGTTTGGTACCATAGTTCTGCTACCTTCAAAGTAGGGTATGTAAACCCATAGTATGTGAAAAAATTTACGTCGAAATAATAATAATAAACTGACGTACCACACCACGCACCTAGGGTCAAGGGACTGGTCCGTAACTTGGGTGCGGGGGACGTCACCTTCGTGTTTCAGAGGTGGGGACCTGACGGTCACTTCAGGAATACGTAGAATTTTGTATAAATAAGTGGTTTGACTCTGAAGATACCAACCTCTGATTTTTATTATAGGACACAGGTGTGGAGATTCGTGACTCTTCATGTGTGGGGATTTACAAAGTCAAAACAACTCACTTAATAACTTATAACTCGTTTGGTCCTAATCAAAGTTAATCGACAAAAACTTAAAAACGAAACCTCATTGTAGAAGATTAAACGACCCCACAAATACTTTCGTATAAAAAGTATATAAGAATGAACAAAATTTTTTATTTTCTCATTACATCACAACTTAAATAAAGGTATTATATTAACTCTAACATTTCAAATAATAAAAGTGGAAAACGTACAGTGAAGATTATAATAACGAAACCCCCACAATCTAAAAAAACATGGTTTAAATTATACTAAAGAGTAATATCCTTACATTTCTCCAGATGCGAAAAAAGAGAGTAGTTAATGATCTGTCAGAAGTTTTTCGATGTGCCAATAGAAACCTGTGTTACTTTTCTTCTTATAAACAACGGTCCGTTCACCTTTTATACAGACCATTATGATAGTGTCGTGTTACGATTTTGTAAAAAATTTCAATATTTTAAATTTTGTACCGTGAATACTTTTATGACATATTTTTGTTCACACATTGTAATACTTTTGTCATTACTTACTTGTTGGTATAAGGATCGTTGGTCGGGTTCTTGTTTCTTGTGACTCGTGATGTTAGGGGTATGACCAGGGAAGAGACGAGTGTCATCGGTGACAAGCCTTGAACTACAAATAGTGACAGAACAAAACGGAAAAAAAAAAAATTATGTCAAATGGGGTAAAAACATAACGAATTAAAACAGACATAAACGTGACACAAGTCATAACAAAAACTCCACGTAAATACGACTATATTAAATAAAAGCGAAGATAAATCGACGTCACGTGTGTCAGACAAAATAGTCAAGATAACCAAAACTAGCAAACCCCACAAACGTCAAGCCCGATAACACTTGTGAGAACACGGATAGAGCACGACGTAGACGACTCACCCTACCGACCCGGGACCCCACACACATGAGAAGGGAAATGGTCCGTCACGGATCGTAAGAACGAGGAACCTTCCTTTCGATACTGTTTGGATCTCTTGTATAATTTTCCGTCTCTGTAGTGAAACGATCGTTTCCAGACGTATCTGTTTCGATACCAAAATGACCATCAGTATATACCTACACTCTCAACCTGGTAATTTTTCCGACTCACGGTCTCTTAACTACGAAAACTCAACACCAGGATCTCTTCTAAGAACTCTCAGGAAACCTGTCGTACCTCTAGTTGTGGTCAGTTATGATTTCCTTTAGTTGGGACTTATAAATGATCTGACGACGACTTCGACTTCGAGGTTATGAAACCGGTGGACTACGTTTCCCGGTTGAGTGACCTTTTCTGGGACTAAGACCCTTTCTAACTTCCGTTTTCCTCTTCCCTGTCGTCTCCTACCCGACTAATCTATCGTAGTGGTTGAGTTAACTGTACTTAAACTCGATTGAGACCCTCTATCACCTCCTGTCTCCTCGGACCGCACGATGTCAGCTACCACAACGTTTCTTAGTCTGTGTTGAATCGTTGACTTGTTGTCGTTGTTACTCAGATCGTGCTCTCACGGGTACCAAGGAGTAGGAACGTGTGTCAACTAAAACAAGTTAATTTTTTAGTAACGGTCACACATATCCACATTTTACCGTAGAGTGACCCTAAATTTACTAGTGAAAGGACCAATGACTACTCCAATTTGTATAAAAAATACAAGTACTCGGTAAACACGAAAGAAAAAATTTTTTTAATAGAAAGGAAGAAAAAGGAAAGGAAGGGAAGGAAAAAGATAAAGGAAGAAAGGGAAGAGGGAGGAAGGGTTGGAGGAAGGAAGGAAGACAGACAAAATGATACACTAACCTAAATAAGTACCTACCAGAGTTCTATAATGAAACAACTATAGTATCGTCTATAGAAGAGAGGAACACGGAAACACATGATAAATACCATAAGAAACAACTCAAATTTAAGTTTAAATAGTTAGAAAAGGAATCACTAAACACTAAAGATACGGAAAGTTTCCTTTAAAAAGAGATGACGTAGTACAGAAGACTTTCAAAATTTCAAAATAGAAAATGTCAATCCTCAAATTAGGTGTACCATAAATAAAAACACAAATCACATTTCATCCTCTGGTCATAAAGAAAGGGTATATCAATTAATCAATTTTTCTTTTAATTAAAAAGAAAACCCTATCAATAAATTTAATGTAGCTTAGATATCCATTTAAACCTCCCTTAATCGTAGGAATGATATCACTCAGAAGAAAAGTCTTAGTACCTAATGGAGAGGTAAATAAAAAGAAAAAATTTTATAAAGAGTTATTCCAAAAAATTAAGAGACACATTTTCAGAACATGTAAAAACGATCCAAATAAGGAACCAATGAGTAACGACTTAAAATTAATTTAACGTGATAAGTCTAGAGGGTCACACTAACACTTCAACAGTTAAAAAGGAAGACAAAACCAGTCAAGAGAAAAATATAGAAAATTCCGATACACCGATCCACGTACGCTGTAATGTATCAATTCAGACGATCTTGTGATAAAGAAAAAAAATAAAAAACTACTCGGAGAGATAGGTATAATTAGGACTAAAGAGTAAGAAAAACGAGACAGCAATTAAAATGAAAGGGTCTAAAAAACCATATAGAAAAAGATAGGGAAGTAAAGTAAAAAAAAAAGACATTTCAAAAAACAAAACGGAGAATTTTACTAATATATGGACTAATAAAAATAAATTAGACTAATAGAGACGGTAAATTACCTAAAATTAACTAAATGTAAAAACCTAAAAAAACTATGTCAATGTCAATTAAATACTGTAAAATAAAAGAATGATAGGAAAAAGGAACGAAGGAAATAATAGACAATAGGAACCCTATCCATTAAGGGGGGAATATAAGAGAAAGGATATGAAGTCAGGAAATTCATCAATGGAAGTTTAAATCTTATGTATATAAATAGAGACCAAAAATTTTTTTTGTGACAGATATATAAAAAGGTAAAAGAGTGAAATAAAGATTGATGTTCCCCAAACCGTACTTGAAATATTAACGACACACTATAAAACGAAAATGGATAAAAAACTTGTGATATTTTATTATATAAATGACCTTATAAAATAATTTTAGAGGTCCAATAACACATAAATAAAATATGGTGATCAAGGATTCATTCGCACCCACTCCACATTTGGGAGAATCAGAAGTAAAATTCAGACTTGGTTGAACCGACATATTTTTAGAAAACAAAAAGAGAGTCGTGAAACTTGTATAAAGAAGTAAAAAAAGGACTGCATATAACAACGACTACTCTCCACACGTCACTCAGATTGACTTTTAACAAAAAGATAGGAACTACAAGACGTCGAAGGAAAGGGCCCCACCTAAATAGAAATAAATCAGGACGAAATAAGGGTCTCACATGAAAGACAAACTACTGAACATCACAAGAAATTAGGACCTTTTAGGAGTCGTTAAAGGAGAGCTCAATAACGAAGACTCTATCAGAAAAGTAAGAGAACTATACCTTGAGGACATCGACTTACAACTCATCCAACTCGTGTATTAGATAACAAGGTGGAACCTTTGTGAAAACTCACTTCTCCGCGATAGATCTACTTCTAAGTCCCATCTGAATTTGGTCTTGACAACGCCCGTGACACCAATAAACCGGTAGAGTCTACGAGCCCGTACACTCAGACATAAAGGATAGAGGAGCGACAGTATAGAAAGTAGAAAAAACAGAAAGACCCGATGTAGCAACAGTTCATAGAGACATAGACCGGGTTTCCACCGGAGTAGATGACATAGAATTTATAAAGTTAACAATAAAAACAGGAATAGGAGATCTATGACATAGTAAGAACGGAAAAATCGAATCGTTAAATAATGAAAAACCTTCTACCGAAGTAGATAGAGAACCTTGTAGGACTTATATAAATATAAACTCAAACAGTATGAAGACATGCAATTTGAGATAGACCTCACTCCAAAACAAAGTTCATGACTACAGAAATCAGGAGAAAGAAATGCAATCTGAATCCGTGCGCATAACCTTAAATAAACATCTAAGAGGAACCTGCTGTCAAAAAGAAACCAACAAAAGCACACAAAGAGGGAGGAAGGAAAGCACAGAGAAGGAAAGAGAACAGAGGTGTACTGGGAACCGTGGAACTCACGTCCAGACTCAGCACAAACAAGTGTCAATGCATAGGGGACTTCTCTACGACCCTGCACCGTCCAAGGCACCCCCTCGTGTACCCGCCGAGCCGAATCACCGTTTTACTTCTACGACACCTAAGCGAGGAAAATGGAATCCACTTTTGTAGAAAACCTTTTCGACGTCGACGCCCGTTCTCCAACCGTTTGTAGAACAACAAAACGGACAGAAATGTTCACCCCCTTGTAGCGAAGTTACAGACCCCAGACCATCGTTCGGATCTACTCAGGGGAGAGTGTACCTGGTGAAATCGGGGGGTATCAGGTGTCCCCGGTTCAGGGTGATAGTGACGAACAAAGGACTGGTCTCGGGACCGGTCCGATGACACAAAGACTACGGACGGACTACATACCACTACGATTGGAAGACAAACTCATAAAAGTCCAGGAAGTACCAGATAGGTACTAACACTACATGAACCGTGTCCCTCCGTAAAAACTTCAGACTTGAGTCTTAAGGTACGATTAAACTTTGACATGTAGACACTAAAAACTTCTCCGTATATACTCCTATGATGACGTCTTAGGAGGGAACAGATTTTGTAGAGAGAAAGGACGTGGGTACTTCTGATAAATCAGTCGAACCTAGTATCGAAGAAAGAGAGCGTGAGGTGTTTATGACAAAGTGGCCGAAGAAAACAAAGGTATAAGTATACACTCAAGACGACGATTAGACCAAAAAGAAAAGATACATTGAAAAAACAACGAATGTCTAAAGGGGGTACATAAGACCTTTAAGTGTCTATTACACAAAAAAGGGGTAATTAGGACTCCGTGTGTCTCTTTGAAAAGTTCCACTTTTCTTATTCACATAAGAATTCTAAACTCTTCCCTATACGAATTTAAATGTCATACATCCCAAAGGTGTCACCGAGGATCCATCATCTCGTAGAGACTCGACTCACTGGGAGACGACACTCAATGAATTAGAAAGAGACGGAACCAAAGGAGTAGATGTTATTCCTTTATTATTAGTACCCTAGACACAGTTCTCAATTACACTCGTACTTTATGAAGTTAAATACCTTTTCACGAACCTTTTCGTGGACACCATGTGATTCACCTCCTATTCGAATAGAAATAATGGAAAAGGAGTTCATTAAATACAGAGTATAAAACGTACCCTTACTGACCTCTTAAGGAATTCGATTAGGAGATCAAACAGTTTATTCAGTGACTTCCTAGATCATACGACAGGTAACGACGACAATCAAGTCGACGAACTAATATGAAATATTTTGAGAAAGAAAAAGAGTCTAACATGAGAAAGTTTATGTCAGATACGCAGAACTTAAAGTGTCACTCTGATTCTTAATCTCCGAAAAAGGAAACAAACGAGCGAAGATCAAGTTTCTCAAGGAACGTTATTATACAAATGGACCCTTGGTAACTAGGAGGTAATACTTGCCTTCATATCAAAAAGTCATTACTATTGTAAAGAAAGACACCTTTCAAATGTGAATGATGTAAAGTAGACCCTACCCTGTCTCTAGTCTGTCTCCCTCTATTGGTTTGATGATTATTAAAAGTCCGGCTACACATAGTAAGTAATTAACGTGAGTACACAGACATACAGACATGAAGACAGACTCGTATTAACTATGACAACATTTTTAATGAAAACCTTCCGAAACTGAACTTTGGAGGACAAATTAGAACATGTATGTGTGTCTTATTTCATATACTTCCATATACGAAAAACAATCACTAAAAGTCGTGGATAACACCCTGACCCTTTTTCTTCACGAACTCCACTTGTAAAAATCCACCATGACGGACTCTCTTACGTTGTAATTTTATAATCTTTGTCCACTTTCTGATTATACAGTAAAGTTTCTTCTAATTTTCAAAAGAATCAGGTACTTGATCAAGTACTTTAGATACCAAGGTAACATTTATTATCAGAGAAGTTCATTAAGTCGTAAAACTTTTAACGGGAATAAAAAGTCCCAACTTTCAACATCGTATTGGTACGATAAATACTTTATAATCCAATTCCAAAGACTCAATTTACAGGTAGAATAATGTCGGGAATACCTGCTTTCGCCAGTCTTCTACAATAAAGAAAAAATTTTAGACTTCATGTAGAACGCTAAGGATTACACCATTCATAATACTTTATAAGTTCAATTGTGCCACTATAAAACCATGACATAAATTCTTCAAATCCCTGAACGGACCGGCAGGTCATCAATTCTGAAACGGAAACTTACGTCCCCTTTGCCCAAACTAAGGACCAACCCCTCGACTCTAGGGTGTACGGAACACCGGTTTTTTTTTTTTTTGGTTTTGTTTGTCTTTTTTATAACATTGTTCAAGTCGTCTCTGAATTTTTCTTCATAGCGTAATCCTGACTTGAATTAAATTAGAGAACCAGGACACACGAAAAACTGAAGTGGACCCGTAAATTGTTACCGTTGGGTGAGGTCATGAGAACGAACCTTTTAGGGTACCAACCTCCTCGGACCATCCCACGTCAGGTACCCCAACGCTTCTCGACCTGTGCTGACTCGTTGAAGTGAAAGGTGAAAGTGCGTAACCTCTTCCTTTACCGTTGGGTGAGGTCACAAGAACGGACCTCTTAGGGTCCCTGTGCCCTCGGACCACCCGACGGTAGATACCCTAACGCGTCTCAGTCTGTACTGACTTCGCTGAATCGTCGTCGTCGTCGTAAATTGTTTTTAGTTTCACATAGTAATTATAGATAATATTTTTAATGAAGGCGTCTCGAGTACCATATAACTTCCACCCATAGTCTCAATTCACAGACCACCCCGGTATTAATCGTTCATGGGATGTTTAGTAGAACGAAAAAGAATGAAGTCTGTAACAGATTTATTCTGGTAGAGTCTTCAGGTTTAGAGACAGGACTCGTGGGTCGACACTCCGTTAGGTGCCGTCTTATCTTCCTTTCTTTCTTGTTTGGACACGGAACTCACGTGCCCAGGGAATACAAAAGAGTCCCGTGAAAAGAGATGGTGGTGGGGAGGACGACGAACAACCGTACACCTCGTGGCTCAGCAGTCCCACTGACACCACGCAAGACACTACTAGGTTCCCAATTCCGGTCCGTCCCTACTAGATACCGAGTGGATTGTGGTGTACATGTGTCAGACCGGAGGACTTCCTGTCAAAGATACGAATAAACCGTGTAAACTTTCTTGACTTCAGTTTAGAACCGTCATATCGAAGAAGTCAAAAAGACGAAGTACGGCGTGTACGTGTGTGGACGTAGGTCGGTGGGAGTGTCCCTTTCCCACCGTTCGTGACACGAACTGGAAAGACGGACGTCCTTACCCATCTCACCCTTTCGAACTTCTACCAATTCAGACGTCGGATGGAAGGAGATTATAGGGAGAGGAACTTCGTCTGAAAGTGACCCGGTCGTCTCCGAAAGGGGTGAGGCTTCCCTCGCCCCTACTACTGTCAGTCTCCACACCGAAACAGACACGACCCTCGTGGAACCTGAGTAAAGAAGAAAGGTGTCCATTACCAAGGATCGAACCTACTGTAAGTTGTTCGGTAATTGGCGTACTAGGTCAATTGGGACCTCCAGTCGTCTCCTCATCGAGTGACCCCGGTCGTCAGGGCAGTGTAGTTCTCCCAGTAATCGTCATGGAGGGCATGTTGATACCTGAACAGGGTAGGTTCGGGTCCTTTCGTTGACTTCTTCCTTCTTTCATTCTTATAATTTAGAGTCTAGTCATCTCAGAGTCTTAATATTGTCATTTTTTCAGAAAGACTAAAGGGACCTATAATCTTGTATAGAAAAATTTCAGTCAAAATATACAAACAACCAATTTAAAACGTAATTTTTTTGATCACAAGAGGTACAAGGTAGAATTTGTAACGTACGTCTGTAAAGTCTAAAACCAGTACCCACTTGTTCTTATAAATAGTGACAAGATGATAGTATCAGAGTCTAAGTTTCAATTTTTACTTTTGTTTAGAATCTTGATTCAGATACAAGTCCGAACATAAACCAGACTATTTGAATCAAACGATCTTGTACCACGAATCTTTTAGACCAGTATACACGAAACATGTATTTCAAATAAATTCGATAAGGGAATTTATTGATTCCCACATTATACTGTGACTGGGGTTTAAGGTACCTATAAAAACCTATGAAAGAGAATATATCTTTCGGTTTGAAAAAAAGAAAAAGAAAGAACGATAATACGGTGTAATTTAAAAATAAATAAAAACTCTTTTCAACGTGTATAGACTCCACATGTCATACTACAAAACTATATACGTATGAAAACACTTTACCAACGGTGTTAGTCTCATTCATTGCATAAGTAGTGGAGAGTATCAATTAGTAAACACACACACACATACACACACGCACACACCACTCTTGTGGACTCCAGATGAAAGAATCGTCTGAAGTTCATGTATAATAATAATATTATGATAGCTAGTGGTCATGTATATATAAAGGTCTTAAATAAGTAATATAATTACTTTCAAACATGGAGAACTAGTTGTAGAGGGGAAAAGAAGATGGGGGTGGGGTTCAGTCATAGTAAATACCCATGAAGTCGGTCGACAACGATCCGTCCTTATGGTCTAATTTGGTAAAATTTTCTCTTCCACCTTTATAGTTTAAAAAGTACTTTAGAGTACTAAAAAATTAACAATTGTTGACGAAATTGTTTTCATCCCTTGACAGACCCGGTTTGTTTTCATAGACATACCAGACATGGACTACTTCTTATGAACTCTTATGACTGAAAATCGTTCTCTACACATAATACCACAAATTATCACCAACACACTAGAGACATATGATCTGCGACTCGACTTCTGTTCGTATACAACATAGTAAATCAGGAGAGTTCATAAAGATACTTCAACTTTATTAATCGCATTCCGTAAACCCATTATTTACATCGAAAACAACGTAAATCAGCGATTCAGTACAGACTGAGAAACATTGGGGTACCTGACATCGGGCGGTCTGAGGAGACAGGTGTCCTAAAAGGTCCGTTCTTATGACCACACCCAACGGTAAAGGAAGACATCCCCTAGAGAGGTTGGGTCCCTAGTTTGGGGACAAGGACGTGACCGTCCGTCTAAGATATGTCGACTCGGTGTCCCTTCGGGGTCCCTTGGGTATGGAGAGGAAATTGGTGTTCCGACAAGACACCCTATCGATAAAGTTGAGAAAACTAGAAAGGAACCTCCTACAAAACAAAACCCCCTCCAACAATTAGTCACAGAAAGATAACCAAAAGTCAAGAAAGGAGACTTATCGTCAAAGGAGTGAGATTACTTCCGTAGGGTCTATCTAGTCACCATTTCTTAGGTGGACGGTTACGTCCTCTACGTCCTCTTCACCCAAACTGGGGACCCAGTCCTTCTAGGGGACCTCTTCCTTTGCCTTTGGGTGGGATCATAAGAACGGACCCTTCAGGGTACCTGTCTCCTTGGAACGTCCGGTGATATCAGTTACCCCAGCGTTTCATCAGCCTGTACTAACTTACTGACTCACGCGGACACGTGTACATGAAATTTCTTTGGATCTGGTGTCACTAAATTATTCTTATTTACTTTGATCACTCTCTAATCGACAATTAATGAACCTCCCTCTACCCAGAAATTCTGAAATTTCAAACTTTTCAGATATCTACAAATGTTAACCATCATAAATTTCAACTTACGTACTCAATAGATATCTCATTTTTACAGACAAGAGTCCTAGGAAACTTCTTTACTAAGGGCGTGCCTTCGACTTCTTAAAAATGGGCCCTCACCGTCTCGTGTTCCTATAAAGGTTCGACCAGGAGGAGGAAAGAAGGAGGCATTTGAGAGACTCTTTCCGTCAAGTACTTCGGGACGTCCTGAAAGTCTTCATGTTCTGTGAGACCTGTCTCCTGGCTCTACACTTTCACTTCCACACAAAGATGACGACCGTTACGTCCAGCCCAACATTAACAAATTGAGAACCCCCTTCTGGTCCTTTTGCAGTCACTATTACTACTCGTGAGTTCTTGTCTCCGGCTCTTGGACATTTACGGTGCGTGGATTGTGCAGAACACATTAAGACTGTGACTGTGACCCCGTTAACTATTATTACTCCGAGATCGTCTAAAACAAGTTAAGTATGGTCTCCGGTCCATAAGTCCCCACACAGTTTCAATGTCTCCGAATGGACACATAAACCAATCTTTGAGTTCCTTTGAAATCCCGATATTTGTTGGTTGGTCCTTACACTTTCGAGGAGTGCGTCGGAGGAGAAGGTCATGATTGTCAAGTAGGGAAAGAGATGACTCGGGGACCGGACTATCGTGTATGCACTCCTTTTTATATATTCGTCTACGTTAAAAGATTAAATGGATAATCTTCATATTCTAAATGTAACAGTTTTTCGGCTTCTTTCACAACTAAGAAAGGAACGGTGTCCTCAAAAACCGATTGTTAGGGAGAGACTGACTTTAGTCTAGACTTTAAGATGTGATGCGCTGAAAACTTGTCCTCTAACTACTCAACTTCGGACAATATCAACATCCTCGTGAACTTAACGTATGTCCATGAAATTTTTATGATACATTTCATAGACGTAAAAAGTGTACTTTACACTGAAGTAAATCCTCCGTCAATAATTAGACGTCATAATATTGATAATTCATAAAACCTGGCGGTTATAAAAAACATATATACAATTTATATCTATGTGTAACACATATATATATTATAATATGGTTTCACCGAATTACGTCAATTATGATTCGACCGTAGGTTTGTTGACTTTGATATCCACCTTGATACACAATGACCTCCCTCACCCAACACATGTTCTCTATTCTTAGTCTTATCGACCTCCGGAGGACTTTTCAATCAGGTCACCCTAATCTCATAGTCTCCCACTACTCTGTCACAGACTTTAGTGTTCGGGTTCGACTAAGATACCGATTGATATCACTCCCCCTCGAGACAACCTACCCGGATCACAAGGGTCGTAGTGTCCGACGACCAGAGTACGTCTCCAATGGACCTCCTTAAGTCCCTTTGCTCACTCCCGACGATTATCCTACAGTCTTTGTCTCGTTCCAAGTGTGACCTATCACAAGCTTACTTAAAGGTTTTAAGAAGAGATATCTGAAGCCACAGAAAGAACACTTATCGTATTGTATGAAGTGACCCTATCCTTAATTCAGAAGTTTTAGACCATTAGAATGTCTTGTAAATTAAGTCTGATCGATGTAAAGTTCACGAGTAACACCGACCACTGTTACTTTACCTGTTAATATTTACGAGTCTAATATGTACTTCACTTAACAAACTCTTACAGTGGATCATAAAATAAAACTAGAAAAAGACAGAAGTGATCTCGGTTACTTTAACCGGAATAGTTAACTCCGATTTCGTACCTTCTACGATGAGACAGCTATAAACTTACTTCTTATGTTTTTCTTTTACAGTCTGTACTATCGTAAATAGTTACTTATGAACTTTTTCAATAGATCTGGATAAGCACTGAATCTACTACAGTCTAAACGTTACCTTCGGAACAGAACATAGGCACTATTACTTTAAGTTTACCTGTACTGAAACCCTGGTTAACTTCATTCTTTACAAACGTAAAAGGAGAGAAACTTTACGGAAAAAAAAAAAAAATTTATCTCTTTGTGATTTTTCAACTAAATAAATAGATAAAATACCGTGTTAGAAGGACAAAAAGGAGAGACTACAACTACAAGAATCTCCCTAAAACTATTAATAGTTGTCACTTGTCATATGGTTCCCTTTACATAATTATTACGACATGACCAGATCTGTCACAAGTAAAAAAAATACGACCATGGATATAAAATGTCTTTTCTCACCAACATGGAAGACTGAAGTCAGGACTGTATAATCCGTTCAAGGGGTTTATAGAAACTGAAAGAATCTTTACTCGATACACAGAGGGGATACTGGTCGTCGTATGGTACCAACCCTTACCAGGTAAATCCAAGTTTCCTCGACAACCCTAAATCTAGTTGTCCTCTACAAAAATCCTTTCTCATGACAAAATCAAAAGACAAATCGGAGACATTGTTTAATAACATTGGAGTTACCGAATTATATTGTGTATAAATAATAAAATATCAAGAGCTCCAGTCTTCACACCTTACCCCGACTTTAGTTGTACAGTCGTCCCCGAGGTCCCTGCTTGACAAAGGAACACAACAGGTCGAAGGTCTCCGTCGAACGTAGGGAACCAAGGACCAAGGGAGGGTCGTCACCGTAGTGAGAATGGGGACGAAGACAGGAGTGTAGAGACAGAGATTTAGAGGACGGAGGAAGAAAGGGAATTTCCTTGGAAACACTATTAGAGGGGGAGAGTCTAAGAAATAAGAATTAGTGTAGACGTTTCAGAGGAAACGACACATTCCACTGTATATAAGGGTCCACGATCTCTAATCCCACACCTATTGTTATCCCTCCGACAATAAGATGGTGTTTATGAATACTGATTATGAATCTTAAAGACCGAGTACCACTATTATTTCTAGTCTAGGTCAAGTAAAACATTGAAAAAATCTAAGAGACACCTGTCACGTGAGGGGGGATAACGGACGTTTGGACCCCTTAACCATGGAGGAAAACCATGGGCCACAAGTACTGACTCGGAACGAAAGAACTTGGGTAAATCTCAAACACGAGAAACCATCGATTACTTTAAGTATGGAAATGATGAAGAAATTCAGAATCATAAGTCTATAAAACTTACGACTGGGGAGCGAAGAGTTCTAAATTGTTCAATAGTATGGTAAAAAAGGACTGACGGTTTCACGTCAAAAAGTCGTATTTAAGGAAACCATTTCGACTAACGGTTGAGTAGTGAGATTTCTTTTAATCCGTTTTAACCATATATGGTAATATGTCTAAAGTCAACACGTTCTAATATTGAGTTATAAATATACGTCACATTTCGGTAGTGGTGGAAATTTAGAGTAATGGTCGATAGTGGTAGGTCAATTGGGGGGAGTGAGTAGGGAGACAGGAGGAAGGAAAGACCAATGGTGGTCATACGAGAGACATGGATACTTAAACAAAAAGAAAGCAAACAAGTGATCACAGACGAGAAGTCTTATAGTACAGTAAGGTAAGGAATATATCGGTTGGAGATAACATTATCTTATACTCTTCTGTAAAACGTACCACAGCCGTGTTCTAGTCCTTCTCTCTCCGTCTTTCAATAAGATCCCACAAAAAGGAACCTCCTATCGAGTTTCCCTAACCAGAGGAGAGGTGGTCTTAGTGGAACCAATTTAAGTCTAAAGTCCCGGACTCCAGAGATCTCAGTTATAGACTACAGTCACTATGAGATTTCCTCAAAAAATATGTGTAAATTAAACCCCCTTGGTAGGAAAATTCTGTATCACCCCTAAAGGGACCACCAGACAACCGATACCACGACACGACCCCCCTAGGGACCAGTCCCTTGATCTAGGGTGTATGACGTTAACTCTCAAGTACGACGTTGATTTCTAGGGTGTACGACGTTCTGGATCATGTCGGTTTATTTATCCATTAAAATTATTTTCTGCACCCTTACACAAACATCTTCCGGACATTCAGTAAACAGTTAACGTAAGGAACACTACACAGACTTAGACGGGGGTGACGTGTCCTTCGGATACGATAAAATTTGGCCAAACTTCAACTTCAGTGGTTTCTTCTTAGTCTTCGTCATCTGTGGAACTCTATAAGAAAGTTGTTTAACGTCTCATTTCGCCACTCATGTTTAAATTAGGAAGAAAATAATTCACTGATATAGGTCTTTTTTTATGTAAAGTTTGAAAAGTTTTCGAGTTATATATAATGGAAGCATCGAAATAACCGTATATTAGGTGTAGGATATTGTAAATGGTAAAGTTTCATATGTTAAGTCACTAACAATGATATACGTCTCAACATGTTGGTAATAATAAATTAAAATCTTGTAAAAGTAGTAGGGTTTTCTTTGGAATATGGGTAATCATTAGTGAGGAGTAAGAGAAGAAGTGGTGTCGGGGACCGTTAGTGATTAGATGAAAAATAGAGAAACTTAAACGCAAAAGACCTACGAATTTGTATCCATCTTAGTATTTTATAGATCAGAAAACACTGACCGAAGAAAGTGAATCTTATTACAACAATTCCAAATAGGTATGACAGAGTGTATGGTCGTGGAGTAAAAGGATTACCGATTATCAAGAATCGTAGAAAAATGTACATGAGTAATCGGTAAACGTATAGAAGAAACTTCTTTCCAACTTAAATTTAGGCAATAAACAAAAAATTTAACCCAATAAACAGAGAAACTCAACATTCTCAAGAAATATATAAGACCTACATTCAGGAAATTAGTTTTCTACACGTTCATAAAAGAGAGTAAGACTCCCAAAAAAGTGAAAGAACTACCACAGAAAACTTCATGTCTTAAAAATTAAAACTCGTTCAGGTCAAACGGATAAAAAAGAGAAAACAAAGAACAAAAAACCATAACACACATCCTTCGGTAACGGATTAGGTCCCAGTACTTCTCAGTGATGATACAAAGGAATACTCTCAAAATATTAAAATGGGAATGTAAATCAGAAACAATGTAAAACTCAATTAGAAACACATACCACACTCAATCCCCAGGTTGCAGTGCAATTGTACACACCTATAGGACAACAGAGTCCTTGTAAACAAGATTTCTGACGAAAGTGGTTGCTTAACAGAACAGTGGGACGTCTTTTTGTCAATTGACATTCCTAAGTAAAGACATGAGAGTTGAAATTAAACAACTAGGTATACGGACGGGGTACGGAACTAATGTCATCAAAACATGATTCCATTTTTTTTTATATATATATATATATATATATTACCTCGTTTTATGTGTATTGGATTTCAAACGGTAGAATTAGTAAAAATGTACATCTCAAGTCATCACAATGTACATAAGTGTAACGACACGTCGGTTGGAGGTCTTGAAAAAGCGCAACGTTTTACCTTTGATGGGTAATTTGTTGTCGAGGGGTAAAGAGGGTACATTCACTTTAGTATGTTATAAATAGGAAAGACAATGACTGAATAAAGTCAATCGCATTATAGTAGTTCTAAGTAGACATAACATTGTATACAGTCTTAAAGGAAGGAAAAGTCACAACTGATTATAGGGTAGTACACGTATATGGTGTGAAACAAATAAGTAAGTAAGTAGTAACCCGCTAACACAAGGAGGGTGGAAAACCGACAACAATTATTACGACCATACCTGTACCTACATGTCAATAGAGAAACTATGGGACGAAAGTCAAGAAAACCTATAAATGGGTGAGGTCATGAGAACGGACCTTTTAGGGTACCTACTTCCTCGGACCATCCGACGTCAGGTACCCCAGCGATTCTCAACCTGACTCGCAGAAGTGAAAGTGAAAAGTGAAAGTACGTAACCTCTTCCTTTACCGTTGGGTGAGGTCACAAGAACGGACCTCTTAGGGTCCCTGCCCCCTCGGACCACCCGACGGCAGATACCCCAACGTATCTCAGCCTATGCTGACTTCGCTGAATCGTCGTTGTCTTAACGACCTGGTGTGTCGTTGAGATAAAAATTAAAAAGTCTTGACGGCCGGTATGACAAAGGTATCGTCGACGTGATAAAATACAAGGGTGGTTGTCAAGTATTCCCAATGTTAAAGAAGTGTAGGAGTGAACAATAAAAAACATAAGAACTATCATCCGTTGGATTACCCACTCCACCAGAGAGTAACACCAAAACTAAACGTATAGGGACCACCGAGTCTCCAATTTCGTAGACGGACCTTACTCCCTCTGACCCCAAGCTAGGGACCCAACCCTTCTCGGGGACCTCTTCCTTTTACCGTTGGGTGAGGTCATGAGAACGGACCTCTTAGGGTACCTCCCTCCTCGGACAATCCGATGTCCGGTACCGAAGTGTTTCTCGGTCTGTGCTGACTCACTGAAGTGAAAGTGAAAAGTGAAAGTACGTGACCTCTTCCGTTACCGTTGGGTGAGGTCACAAGAACCGACCTCTTAGGGTCCCTGCCCCCTCGGACCACCCGACGACAGACACCCCAGCGTGTCTCAACCTGTGCTGACTTCGCTGAATCACCGTCGTCGTATATATAAATATAATTTTTATATAAATATATTTATATATTTATTTAAATATTAAATAAATAGATATATAAATATAGTGAGACATTTCATTCATCACTATAGGGAGGAAAGAAAAGATTAAAATCATTAAACTCAGGAAAAAGAAAATAAAAACCAAGTCAAGTCAAGCCAGCGAGTCAGGACAGGCTGAGAAACGCTGGGGTACTTAACGTCGTACGGTCCGGAGGGACAGGTAGTGGTAGAGGGCCTCAAGTGAGTCTGAGTGTAGGTAGTTCAGGCACTACGGTGGGTCGGTAGAGTAGGACCCAACAGGGGAAGAGGAGGACGAGGGTTAGGGAGGGTCGTAGTCTCAGAAAAGGTTACTCAGTTGAGAAACGTACTCCACCGGTTTCATGACCTCGAAGTCGAAATCGTAGTAAGGAAGGTTTATTTAGGGTCCCAACTAGAGGAAGTCTTACCTGACCAACCTAGAGGAACGTTAGGTTCCCTGGGAGTTCTCAGAAGAGGTTGTGGTGTGAAGTTTTCGTAGTTAAGAAGCCCCGAGTCGGAAGAAGTGTCAGGTTGAGAGTGTAGGTATGTACTGATGTCCTTTTTGGTATCGGAACTGATCCGCCTGGAATCAACCGTTTCATTACAGAGACGAAAACTTATATGATAGATCCAACCAGTATTGAAAAGAAGGTTCCTCATTCGTAGAAAATTAAAGTACCGACGTCAGTGGTAGACGTCACTAAAACCTCGGGTTTTTTTATTTCAGACTGTGACAAAGATGACAAAGGGGTAGATAAAGGGTACTTCACTACCCTGGCCTACGGTACTAGAATCAAAAGACTTACAACTCGAAAGTCGGTTGAAAAAGTGAGAGGAGAAAGTGAAAGTAGTTCTCCGAAAAATCGAGGAGA